>CP139501.1:302992541-303325810 GCA_021014915.2 Artemisia tridentata subsp. tridentata | reverse complement strand
CCTTGACGTTGTTGGAACATCAAGATATCATTCCTTAGCTTGGTAGTTCTTCCTGGTGGGAAAAACTGAGCGAGGAAAACGAGTGGTGAGATCATCCCAAGAGGTGATGGAACCTGCGGGTAGACGCTCTAGCCATTGACTAGCTTGGTCCCGCAGAGAGAATTGAAAGAGACGTAGTCGGTCGTCTCTCGAGTGGCAACATCAAGGTCTATGGAATCAACGATTTTGAGAATGTCCTTGAGATGTTGATTAGGATCTTCGGAACGAAGTCCATGGAATGTGCATCCGCTTTGCACCAACCGGATGGTGTCGGATCGCAAGGGAGTGACATTGGCTCCTTGAGTGAGCTCAATGGTGTTTCGATAGCCATGGTGGCTAGGACGGGAGTAGTCTCCTAAGGTACGGGCTCTAGGAGGTGGGTGTTGTTGTGGTGGTGGGTTGTTGGGATCAAAGATATTACCACCTTCCATGATGTCGGATGGTAATGGTTACGAACAAAGAAACGAAGAAAAAGATAGACTAAAGAAAACCTAGAAAAATAAAATAAAAATCTCACTAGAAAGGAATCTAGTGAGTAGACCTAATAAAATAAAAATTCAACCTAAACAATAACTATTCCCCGGCAGCGGCGCCAAAAACTTGATGCGTGGTTTTGCGACCTTACAACAGGTTTTACCTCTCGAGGGATCTCAAGAGGCTTGCAATCCCCACCAGGCAGTGTACCTGACCGATGTAGTATAGTGAAGTGGCAAGTACCGGGGGATTGATCGTTCTCTAGGGGAATAGTGTCGTTAGGATTGAAAAACTACTATAATAGGTCTAAGGGTGAGGGAAGATTCTTTTTGTATTTTTATATTTTTTTTAAAAGCAAGTAAAATCTCGGGTTTGAAAGTGTGAGCGGAATTAGTTACTAGTCAACTAACCCAAATAACTACATTTGCAAATAAAATAAAATAACTGAAAATGAAAAGGTTGTGGAACTTATATGGGGAGAAATGTGTTTACTTAGATTTCCTTACTCCCTAACTATCTTTTACCGGTTGATTAGTGTGTATTAATTGCGTGGATGACGGGTGTATTCCTTAATACCAATCGTGGGGTGGCGTACGTACTTCCCCAACTCTACAAGCTCCTACTTCACTCCTATGTCGAGCCGGCTAAGAAGCTCCTAACATGGGATCACTAGAATTCGCTCATGCATTAAATACAACCAAATAAACCTAGTACGCATTGGTTCATGTTTCTTAAGACGTTCAAGCAAGTTACCGTATAGGAGGTTAGCCAGTTTTCTTAAGCCTAACATCGATAAACAATCATCCAATACAATTAATAACACACCAACAACTAATAATCAATAGTTAGGTTTCATTAGATCTAAGCAAACACAAGATAAATCTAGCCTAGCATGTTAATTAAAAGACAAGAACAAGATATAATCAAACAACACATAGACATATTGATTGATTAAGTGATTACTTATCTTCAATTAAACATGGGAGATCCAAGGGTATAAAACCCTTAAAAATGGCAGAAAATTCGTCTAGGGTTTCTCCTCACAAAGTTGCACACAATGAATAAAAATTGCAAAACTATATATAGAGTTTAGTGGCTGACGGCGTCACGTTGTAGGACTTGACGCCGTCACCTCGCCGCGTTTAGGGTTTCTTGATGGTCTTCCTGACGCCGTCCCTATTTAATCCTCCAAAATCCGCTCTGGCCTATCAAGGGTTGACGCCGTCAGGATTGTGCTTGACGCCGTCTATCTTTAACTTAAACCGTGATGGCCTTGATTACCTTAAAGGGTGACACCGTCAGACTTCCTTTTGCAAAACTTTCTGGCGCGTCACGTGTATTTGTCATATTCACCTCTTTTGCCAAGCCATGACGCCGTCAGGAGCAATTCTTGACGCCGTCATGTGTACTTTTCCAGCAGCCTTGGAGACTTTGTCGTTTTCTTCACTTTTATGCTCCAAAAACGTCCAAAATGCTTCCTTTTCCAGATTTCTTCTCCAAAGTACCTAAAATGACAAAAGGAACGATTTAGGGCAATATTTGATCAAATAAATACGATTTAGGGCTTAAATGACCCCCTAAAAGCGGTACACTTTTCGCTTCATCAGAGGTACCCCCACTAAACTGAGTAGCCGTCAGTTAGTGGCATTTGTAGTTCTTTATCTGTATTCAAAACTTGTGCTATTTCTCTATGTATTCGAGCTTGTAACTTTTGTGAACCCGAATTGATCTAAATCCATGACAAGCTTGATTAATTATTCCATTGTGCCAACTTCTTTATGATTGATCTTACTCATATACTCTACCTATGATTATACACTTGTGCGATAATAAACTCTCGAAATCTCAATTATTTCTATCTTTCTGATACAGAAAAATGCCTCCAAAAAGAACAACCAGAACCGTTCGTGCACAACCAACAAATCCAGGCCCAGCTAGGGCAACTGCAGCAGCTCCACCTGTAAATCGAGCCATGCTCGACCAGCTGGTAGAAGAACGGGTGGCAGCAGCACTGGCTGCAGCTAACAACTCGACAACTGATGGTGGGAATTCGAGACCCACAAACAACAACACCTGTGGTTGTACTTATCAAGACTTCCGGAAGATAATGACTGGAGGTACTGAAGGGGCAGTTGTTCTGGTTCAATGGATTGAAAAATTAGAGACGGTGTTCCGAATTAGTGGTTGTTCGGAAGAGGACAAGGTTAAGTATGCATCGTTTACTTTTCAGAATGCAACTTTAACCTGGTGGAACAATGTAGAGGTATAGATTCACATACGGGAGGTGGAGGAAACACGATCTAAAGATAAAACATTAAAGAACTTTATTGATTGGGGAGGTGTGTGTGTTATTTCTTGAGAGAGAAAGTGAAACACACACACACCTCTTACAATAACTGTGAATCCTCAACCCTCCAAATGTGGATAAGGAGGGTATTTATACAAAGAATACAATGACTAACTTAGCCTAAATGTCTAAACTAGTCCTTGTACAAAGAATGAAGTGCAATTCCCAAATATGACAAACTTTAAGGCTAACAATCTCTCCCCAAAGTGAAGTCATATGGGAATTGCTTACAATGTTCCCTACAAGTAAAATATAAACCATAAGCACAGAGAATAGTCTTCAAACGTCATTACTTCGTTCAGCTTGGAGAATCTTCTCAGCATTCATTTCTTTACTTGCAGACGAACCATGTGAGCAAATCTAATTAGGGGTTTAATTCAGAGTGCCCTGAGTGCTCTCCCCTAATTAGTGCTCTCCCCCAAACTGACAACCTTTCTGATGATTGCCCTGAATCTGAAGAAGTCTTTTGATAATTAAATGCATTTCGTCTTTAGTCTTCTAACTTGCAGCGGAAAATGTAGAACAGACTGTAGACTCGGCCTTCTTCAAGATTATCCATTTGGGGGAACAGGGTATCAACATCTTCATCTCACCAAATGCATCCCAGTTATCTTTCATAAGAAAAATCAGCCCATAACGTACACATGAAATGATAACACCAAAGTAACAAGTTGAACCACTGATCATCTTGATTTTGTTGCCCGAAATTGTTGACGGTGGAAAAGGTAGAAGTACGTAGAATAAGATGAGTAGAGGATAAGACATAGAATCAACAATTTCCGACACAAATCAAATCATTACATAAATCATTAAGCCCGATCACGTGAACTTGTTGTGAGACCTCGATGTACACATTTCTCTCCCCTGCTGGTTACGATTTATCGGAATCAGCATAATGTTGTGTACGTGAAGTATTAACTGGAAGCACTTTATCATTAAACCCAGTCAGCCTGTGAGAAGATGTCGATGAACCCAATATAACCTCCTGAATAAAAAACAACGGCTTCATGTAGTGACTACTGATGGAGAAAATCCACTATGACGAATTTGATACTGAAGTAAAATCGCCCAGATTTGTGACTTAAGCTTGTACTATCCTTGTGACAAACCTCTTGACATATCCTCAACTACGTGAGACACTGAGCACTACAACGTAACTCCTTAAAGTGATAGCTACTTTGTGAGAATAGAGAGAGAATCACAAAAGTAACTAGATATCCAAGTCTTCGTCACCATTAATATATGCCCAAACAAGTCATCTTCGCGGTAGGGTAGAAAGAAAGAAGATGAAATAAGTACACGCGTCCGTAAAACCTTACTTCAAACCCAAATACATAATAACGAATCATCCCCGTAGTCACAGCTAATAATTTAACCATTGTCATTTGATTGTGAATCTTGATCAGGATCTTTTTGGCTATACGTGGTGATTTTGAAGGTGCAGTCCGATATTATCATTTGTGATATTGTTGTGAAAAATGCCATAAAATGCAATTCTAATGATGCCGGAAAAATTTGAGTTTAAGAAATTTTTACGCCGAAAATTCCCCGAAAAATTCGAATTTTGGCCAAAAAATTTGAATTTTGGGCCAAAATTTTCACACTTGTACCAGAATTTGAATCTCGCGTAAAAATGGACCGTTAAGTCTCCTGTGAAAAATAAATTTTACTCAACTTTTCCCGCCAAAATACTCTTTTTTTTTTTTCTTTTTTTTTTTGGCAAATGCGATAAACATTGCAACTGCGATAAACATAAGGTCGAATTGCGATAGGTTCTGAACAAGGGCCAACTGCGATAAAATTGTCGCGATTTGAACTGCGATAAGTATGATCAGTCTTCAAATGCGATAACCATCTGAGTTGTCAACTGCGATAAGACTTCAGTCTTCAACTGCGATAATTTCAGAAAATGTGCCAATTGCGATAAAAGGTGAATCGCGATAGAAACTGAATCGCGATAACAACTGCGATAGAACAGAAGATGTCCAATCCAGATAGAAAGTCTGAAATGCGATAATTCGCTGGGTTTACACTGATATGCGATAAAGTTCGCTGATGAGGCCAAATGCGATGAAATGCAATTTTCAACCACTCTTGACTTTTTAGCCTTACACACCCACTTGTCCAATAATTCACCCACAGACTTCTTACACCTTTTTCCACAAATTAAGCTACTTTTGACCAACTTTTTCCATAAATCAATAAATATTCTCAATAGAATATTCAATATATTCCAAAAACACAAATCTTATACAAGATATTGTGATTTTCGATCAAAGAAGCTTAGAACATACCCATTTTCTGCCTTGTTCATGCGTCTGAATCCAGAAAACCACAAAAGTTCACGTTTTTGATGATAAAAACGCAACTTTTGAGTTCTTTTAAGCACAAATTCGAACACAAATATATTGGTTTCAGCAAAAACACAAACAACCACGTTTTTGAAGATAAAAAAACGCAGCAGTGGGTTTTTTATGAAACACAAATCGAACCCAAATATAGCATATACTCGGCTGTTGAAGAAGATAAAGAAAAACCGAGATAAATCACAACATAAATCACCTTAATCACCTTGAAAACACCACGAATGGCCACCCGGTTAGCTCTGATACCAATTGTAGAGGTATAGATTCACATACGGGAGGTGGAGGAAACACGATCTAAAGATAAAATATTAAAGAACTTTATTGATTGGGGAGGTGTGTGTGTTATTTCTTGAGAGAGAAAGTGAAACACACACACACCTCTTACAATAACTGTGAATCCTCAACCCTTCAAATGTGGATAAGGAGGGTATTTATATAAAGAATACAATGACTAACTTAGCCTAAATGTCTAAACTAGTCCTTGTACAAAGAATGAAGTGCAATTCCCAAATATGACAAACTTTAAGGCTAACAAACAATTACTCGAAATCAGCTGGCTACGACACGGCATATGCAATGTCGTGGGAAAGTTTCAAACAAATAGTTCTTAAGAAATATTGCCCTCGCAATGAGGTGAAAAAGTTGGAAGTTGAATTCTCGAATCTCAAGGTACAGGGTACCAATATGGCTGTGTATAACCAGCGTTTTCAGGAACTTGCCTTACTCTGTCCCGACATGGTCCGAACTGAGACCCGCCTACTGGAGAGATACATTAGCGGATTACCCTCGTCTATCAAGGGTAATGTTACAACTTACAAGGTTGTTGACCTCCATGAAACCATGGAAGTGGTCAATAAGTTGATGGATCAGGTGATCGAGGACTCAGCTGAAACGGTTGCAACCAACAAGCGTAAGTGGGATGATCATTCCCGCAACAACAGCAACCATTACCCAAACAAGAAGCAAGATGTTGCTAAGGTCTACGCTGCTGGACCAACAGAGAAGAAAGGGTATCCAGCTGAGAGAAAGGGATATGCTGGGAAGCACCTGCTATGCAATCGCTGAAAACTACACCACAGCGGACTGTGCACAGTGAAATGCCGCAACTGTCAGAAAGTTGGGCATATGGCCTGAGACTGTAGGTCGAGAACTCTTGCCACTGCACAGGCAGCACCAGAGCAGAACCCGAAGGCTAATGTAACTTGTTTTGGGTGCGGGAAGAAAGGGCACTACAAGAATGAGTGCCGTGAGCCACGAAACCAAGTTGCTGGAGGAAATCAGATAGCTGCTGGTAAGCAGGGAAATCGTGGTAATGATGGAGGAGCCCGCGGAAGGGTCTATGCAGTGTGCAAAGCGGAAGCACAAGATGACCCGAATGTCGTGACGGGTACGTTCTTTTTAAATAACCTCTACGCATCCATATTGTTTGATACGGGGGCAGATAGGAGTTTTGTTTCAACTGCATTTAGTATACTACTTGATATCGCCCCGACCACCTTGGATAACTGTATACGTTATCCGATAACGTATACAATGTGGAACTAGCTAACGGGAACGTAGAAAGAGTAGAAACTATCGTAAGAGGTTGTACTCTAAATCGGTTAAACCACCCATTCAACATCGATCTTATGCCAGTAGAATTGGGTAGTTTTGACATCATTATCGGCATGGACTGGTTGTAAAAATATCATGCTACCATTCTTTGCGACGAGAAAATCGTCCGACTGCCTTATGGAGACAAAATTCTAAACGTTGAAGGTGACAAAAGAGGTCGAAGAAACACCTCGAGACTAAACGTTATCTCTTGCACGAAGGCACAGAAATGCCTTGAGAAAGGATGCCTTCTCTTCCTAGCACAAGTCTCTGAACGGGAAGAAAAGGAGCAGGAGGAAAAACGTTTGGAGGACGTTCCAATCGTAATAGATTTTCCAGAAGTCTTTCCCGAAGACTTACCTGGACTCCCGCCGAACCGACAAGTTGAATTTCGAATCGACTTAACACCTGGTGCCGCACCCGTGGCACGGGCACCTTATCGGTTAGCTCCGACTGAACTACAAGAACTGTCAAACTAATTATCGGAACTCTCGGAGAAAGGATTCATCAGACCGAGTTCTTCTTCTTAGGGAGCTCTAGTTCTTTTTGTCAAGAAGAAAGATGGATCTTTCAGGAGCATCGATTACCGCGAACTAAACAAAATAACCATCAAGAACCGTTATCCACTTCCGAGAATCGATGATCTGTTCGATCAACTATAGGGTTCGTGTGTTTACTCCAAAATCAATCTGAGATCCGGATACCACCAACTTAGGGTTCGGGAAGAGGACATCCCGAAAACGGCTTTTAGGACTCGCTACGGTCACTACGAGTTCCAGGTTATGCCATTCGGCCTAACCAACGCACCATCGATATTCATGGATCTAATGAATAGGGTGTGCAAGCCGTACCCAGACAAATTCATGATCGTCTTTATCGACGATATTCTAATATACTCTAAGAGCGAAAAGGAACATGAGGAACACGTCAGGCTAATCTTAGAGCTATTGAAGAAACAAGAATTGTACGCAAAATTCTCGAAGTGCGAATTTTGGATTCCAACTGTTCAATTTCTAGGACACGTGATTGACAGTCAAGGCATACATGTAGATCCTGTGAAGATCGAGTCGATAAAGGATTGGGCGATATCCACAACACCCACCGAAATACGCCAATTCTTAGGACTTGCAGGGTACTACAGGAGGTTTATCGAAGGATTCTCGAAGATTGCTAAGCCCTTGACTAAGTTAACTCAAAAGAACGTGAGGTTTGAATGGGGAGATAAAGCGGAAGAAGCTTTTCAACTTCTTAAGAATAATTTATGCACCGCACCAATCTTAGCCCTACCTGAAGGCAGTGAAGACTTTGTGGTCTACTGTGACGCCTCACACAAAGGGTTAGGAGCCGTCTTGATGCAACGAGAGAAGGTGATAGCCTATGCTTCTCGACAATTGAAAAAGCACGAGAAAAACTTTACTACACACGATTTGGAATTGGGATCAGTAGTGTTTGCACTCAGGATCTAGAGACATTACCTTTACGGTACTAAATGTGTAGTTTACACTGACCACAAGAGTCTGCAACATATCCTCGTCCAAAAAGAGCTCAATATGAGGCAACGCCGTTGGTTAGAATTGCTCAGCGATTATGATTGCGAAATTCGATACCATCCCAGCAAAGCAAACGTGGTAGCAGATGCTCTTAGGCGAAAAGAATGACCAAAACCCCTTAGAGTACGATCATTAGGTATGACGATCGTCTCACCACTCCCAGTAAAGATCCTTGAGGCTCAGGCCGAGGCGCTCAGGGAAGAAAACAGACCTAACGAGAAAATTTATGGGATGCCTGAAAATGAAAACGGATTTGTAAAGAGAGCTGACGGAACCTTATGTTTCAAAAACAGAAGTTGAGTCCCACTCTGTGGAGGGATACGTGACTTCATCATGCACGAGTCCCATAAATCTGAATACTCCATCCACCCGGGAGCCGACAAAAAGTATCTCGATCTGAAGAAACTCTACTGGTAGCCCAACATGAAAGCTGACATTGCAACATATGTCAGTCAGTGTTTAACATGCTCAAAGGTCAAAGCTGAACATCAGCGTCCATCGGGTTTACTTGTACAACCCGAAATTCCCGAATGGAAATGGGAACGTATAACGATGGATTTCATTACTAAACTGCCTAAGACATCTAGCGAGATAGTTATAGTTATAGAATGGAAATGGGAATGCATGGTTAAAACATCATCAAGGTATTAGTGGGAAGTACCCAAAAACTTATATCTTGAACTTCCTTTTAAATATCTGAAAGAAAATTGGCTAGTGAGATAGTTATATAATTGGTTAGCATTGTAGAAGAGAAATTTGTGAGGGCTTGTTAATTGTTTCACATTGTTTTTGTGTTTAATAAAGAAGGATAGCATAAAGTTTCAAACTTGCTAAGCCCCAGAAATAGAATTGCATGAGTACATATTGTGTTACCTTGTTATGGGCATAACGGTCGTGGAGGACGCACCGGTAGTGGTGCTTATTTAGGTGTGTTTCTGTTCAAAGAAGAAGAAATTGTGGTGTAAACCTGGTATTGTTTTCGCGAAGTATATGTAAGAAGAAAGATGGTAATTATACTTGAGGCTCCTATTTGTTGAATGCGCCATTTTTTTAAACAAAAAGATATTATTTTCCTTAACAAAAACCCTATTTTTTATAAATTCGTTTTTCTTCCTTAGTATACAAGTTAGTTTCTTACCAAGAAACCGTTATCGTTATCTGTTTCAATTCACAATAAATACCAACTCTTTTGGTAACAACTTTTATATGCATATTTTAATAATCCTTGCCAGTAATATGTATGCAATTTCGTACTAGTGATCCAAGAAAAGCAAGTAACTATGTGTGTGTGTTCAAAGAATATTTTTATAACTTGCCAGCAATATGTATGAAGATTTTGTACTTATGATCAAAGAAAAGCAAGTAACTAAGTGTGTGCGTGTGTGTGGTGTATACGCTGTATGGTTTTCGTGAAGTAGATATAAGAGAGGAAACGGTAAGTATATCTTAAGGTACTGTTTGTTGAATATAAGCCTTTTTATATAAAAATATATTATTTTCCTTTACAGAAACCCTACTTTTTATAAATTCGTTTGTGTTCCATAGTGTATTGACTTCTTACCAATGTTAGTGTTATTTGTTTCAATTCATAATAAATACTAACTCGTAACAGCTTTTATTCGCCCACTTTATTTATATGAATATTTTGTACTATTAATCAAAGAAAAGCAAGTAACTAGTGTTTGTGTTCAGAGAAGGAGTTGTGGTGGTGTATATGCAGTAGGGTTTTCGTGAAGTAGATATAAAAGTGGAAATTGTAATTATATCTGAGGCTCCAATTTGTTGAACATACGCCGTCTTTTTAACAAAAAGTTATTCTTTTCGTTAACAGAAATGCTGGTTTTTATAAAGTCGTTTTTGTTCCTTGGTATACAAGTCGGTTTCTTACCAAGAAACCGTTATCGTTATCCGTTTAAATTCATAATAAATACCAGCTTCTTTGGTAACGACTTCTATACATCTATTTTTATAATCCTTGCAATTAAAATGCATGGAGATTTTGAAATGATCAGAAAAAAGCATGTAGCTAATTATGATTTGATAATTTGAAATTATAATAACAACAAAACTATAACTCTTAACAAAAGCCACAACAATATTACATACTTGTTATGTACAAGTTTTGCTACTGCGGCGCATTGCAGCGCATTTTGTTATCTGATTGTGTGTTTCAGGTTTCAAAAAGCTTTAACAAACGGTGATAATTATTCAAATATATTTAGCCAAACAACATTCTGACCGATCTCATTTTATAATTCTAGTATATCAAAATGTTTGAATCTTGCTATTTCATAAACATTATTTTGAATCATTAACTTTGCCATGTATATAAACATAAGCATAATTGGCAATCAAAATAAATATGGATTTATATATATATTTTTTTATTATATATTTATAAATAATACGTAAGTAAAAACTATTATAATATCCACGTGTTTTCAAGACTATTTGATCGTCAATTTTTTTATAGTTCAAAATTTATTTGCTTTTAATAAATAAAATTGTTTTATAAATGAAAAAATCAACTAATAAAAGTATTGTATGATTATTGTAACATTTTGTAAATAATACATATTTGAAAGGACGTGTATGAAAACTTTCTCTCTTGACAACATATTAACATTCAAGTCTTTATTTATTTATTTTGTATGACCGTTTATTCACAAAAATTATTTTATAGACCATCCAAGTATTCCGTTTATACCAATTTTGACTAAGTTTATGTTAATACTTTTTGAAATTGTAAAAGTAACAAATTCTAAGTAAAATTTAAATGTGAAGTATCGATTAAACCCTTAATTTAGATGCATTTATATCATATTGAAAACAACTTATAAGGTATAAGAGACATTATTTCACACAGTTATTTTTTTATTATTAAATTATGTTAGTATCGAGTTTAATTCTATTAAGAATTTATTTTTTCATAATGCAACTTTAGTTTAGCTAAACAAGCTGTGCCGCTAGCCAATTTTTCATTGCAAAACTAATTCATGTCACTCCGACATAAGATGACATTTTTAAATTTTATATGATTTATTTATTTTCGGGTTAATTGCTTGAAACTGTATCATACTTGCCACTTTTTGTTATTGTGTGTACCGAACTTTTTTTTCTCTTATTGTGTGTATCGAACATTCAAATTTCAATTATTGTGTGTATTTCGTGACCATTTTACCCTTACTTTTTTCAAATTTCGAAGGGTAAAATGGTCATTTTACATGACTAAATAGTCACAAAATACACACAATAATCAAAATTTGAAATTTCAGTACACACAATAAGAAAAAAAATAGTTCAGTGTATACAATAACAAAAAGTGGCAAGTATAATACATTTTCAAATAATTAACCCTTTATTTTCCGCGTTCTTTTATACATACCAAATGATATCCGTAAATGGTTCATTTTATTTGAATATGATAACAATGCTAGACAAAAAAAAATAAAATGGTAATGACTCACTTAATCACTGTGTGCATTGCCTCGCCCATTCTATTCCTTTTGCCGCATTCAAATGTAAATGTTCTGGTCGTTAGTTGTTAGTAATATTTCACTTAGGGTTTGTTTGTTAAAATTTTCTATTAAGTCATGTTTAATTAAGAGATGACTTAATGCAGACACCCTCAGTTTTATTACTTAATATTTTCAGTCATCTTTCTTTATTAAGTCACAAACAAACAGTTTTCATATGACTTAATAAATTATGTTTTTATTATATTAAGTCAATTAAGTCGAATTCAAACAACACCTTAGTGAACATAAACATACATATGGTTGTAGTTACGTTGTATCATATGTTGTCGACTTTGAAACTTGCTTTCGTCCACTTTTTTTATACATTTTCTTACACTTGATTACATTTCATACGTTATTTTTTGTTTTTATACGTTTTCGTCAGTTTTTATACGTATTTATCTGTTTTTATACGTTTCTCACGTTTTATCCGGTTTATACATTTTCGTCTGTTTTTATCCGTTTCATCCATTTTCGTCTGTTTTATATGTTTTCGTCTGTTTTTATATGTTTTCGTCCATTTTTATACGTTTTAATATGTTTTTTTTATACATTTTCTCCCGTTTTCTTACGTTTTGTTACATTTTCATACGTTTTTGTTCTTTGTTATATGTTTTCGTCCGATTTTATATGTTTTTGTCCGTTTTTATACGTTTTCATCCGTTTTTATATGTTTTCATTCGTGTTTATACGTTTTCGTCCATTTTTTATACATTTTCGCCCATTTTCTTACGTTTTCATATGTAAGAAAATGTAAGAAAACGTATGAAAACGAACGAAAACCTATAAAAACGGACAAAAATGTATGAAATTGTAAGAAAAGGTATGAAAACGTAAGAAAATGGACAAAAACGTATAAAACAAAGACGAAAACATATAAAAACGGAAGAAACGTATAAAAAGGGACGAGAACGTATAAAAACGGACGAAAACCTGTAAAAACAGATAAAAACGTATAAATGTAAGAAAAGAGATAAAAACATAAGAAAAACTTATAAAAATTGACTAAAATGTATAAATATGTAAGAAAATGTATGAAAACGTAAGAGAACGGGCGAAAATGTCTAAAAAATGGACGGAAATATATAAAAACGGATGAAAACGTATAAAAACGGACGAAAATGTATAGAAACATACGAAAACCGATAAAAACGGACGAAAACGGATAAAAACGTAAGTAAAATGGATGAAAACGTATAAAAACAGACGAAAACGGATAAAAACGTAAGAAAATGGACGAAAACTTATAAAACGGATGAAAACGTATAAAAAATGACGATAACGGATAAAACGTATGAAAACATAAGAATGATGGATGTTGCAACATTTAATCAACCACAGAGACGTAACGTGCAATATTCTAGTTGGTTTCTTAATTCATAATGGTTTTTTGTTAGTTGTTATTCATAATGAATCTTTTTGGATAGCACATAGAGCATCCTTGACTTTTGTCCACATTCTTAAGCTTGATTCAACTCCACTTGATAATTTGCTCTTAGATTCAGTATAAACGTCAACGGTACTTAACTAAAAATATGTAAAATGTATCCCTCGTCCCTAAATTATTGTCACCAAATAAAAACACACACATTTAATAAAAAGTTGGAACATTACACTCTTCAAGAAATCAAATACTCCGTATCAACTCTACCAACTAAACTTTTTTTGATTGGTTAAAACTAAAGTGGACAATAGTTCTGAAACATCTTAAAATGAAAATGTGAACTATAATTTTGGAATGGAGGAGGGACTAAGGCTACCCGTAATGGTGACAGCAGATGACTGCGGTCATCACTGCTACATCAGCGTCAATTCAGTTTTCTCTCTCTACAACCATCTTCGTGTCTGACTAACCGTAGTGGTGACCATTGTCACCATTTTTTTTCTTCATTTTTTTAAACACTAAAATAATTAATATATTAGAACATTACATTAATAATTCAAATAAAATAAAAAAAACATTACAATAAAATTAAAAAACTTACTATTACTCTAAACTATATATATCCCTTATTTTTTATTTTATCTCCAACACCGTATCTCATTGTTTTACGTTCAAATGGTCATTGGCAGTATGATAAAACATGAAGTCTTTGTCAATTTTTTTCTTGTTGGAAGATAAACATTTGACGTTGCAACTCAAGTTCTTTTTGCTTATATGCAATCTTTTGTTGTTCCAATTGCATTTGCTGCTGACGCGCCTTTTCTTCCATTTCCGTTTTCCGATGCTTCAACTCTAAATAAGATTCATGGTCTTCTTTCTTTTTGGAAAAGAAACCTGATGTGACGTTTTTTTCATTTATCGACTAACCGATCAACAAGAGGTATAAAAATTGAAGATTCCGAAGGAACGGGGGAGGATGACGCTTTCTTCTTAGGTTTGTCCCGGCCCGTTGGTCGAACTTCCCAAACCTCTTCCTCCGAAGAATCACCCGCTTCTTCGTTGAGATAAAATCCACCATGTGCCAAGTCTGATGTGGCGTGTAAGGTGGTTTCCGATGTCTTCGATTTTTTTTATTTGGTTTTGTAAAAGTTTGGCATTTCAATATCTTTCCAATTTTTATGTTCCCTCAAAAGTTTCCCCGAATCAAGTGTGAAGGGATGATCGTACGTCACTTGATATTCATCACACGCTTTATAGAACACCAGTTGGTCATTTGCACTACTCTCGTTCCTCCATTTTACATTATCGTGTATCGCGCAAATTTGACAAATTTTAGGATGAACCCTTTATTTCTATTTAATGTTGAGGGCATCGTATCCTCTTCTCGATCCCCGAATTCCTTCGCAAAGTAATCAACTACAACCGTCCAAAACCCTCTACTCTTTTGAGCATTCCCTGTGATGCTATTTTTCGACGTGTTTATCAAAGCTTTACACAACACTAACTTTTACGCTGGGTTCCATTGAATTCTAGCGTCATCTTTTTCCGACGTCTTGGATTTTTGACGTCTTCTTTTTTACGGGCGCGACCCCTTCGAGGGAGACTCGTCTTCATCGACATTAAAACGGTTAACCGGAGAATAATGTTTAGATGTTTGAGATTGGTATGGTGGTGGTGACTCGTTTAACCTTTGTGGACGATACATTGAGATTGTTGTTGTTGTTGGATAAAAGGTGGTTGTTGTTGTGGTTGGTTAAACAGATTGATAAAACATGGTTGTTGTTGTGGTTGGTATACGTAACTTTTGTTGGCGTCCGGTGTTGGAACGTTTGGAACATTTTGTTGGCGTCGGGTTTTTTGAGTTTTGGTTTTGGGAGTTTTTTGAGACGAGTCGAGAAGATTATAGCAAAAAATGTTTGAAATTGTATATAAAATAAAAAAATAATAGGGTATTTATAAGGTATTATGTTTTGTTTTTTTTGTTTTTTTTAATAAATGACCAATAGTCATTTTTTTTAGAAAAATGATTGAGAGACCTAAAACTTGTGCTTAATTATGTGTCTAACATATGTGGAGTTACCTCATTGGATTGTGAAGTAGTGTGCCCTATTGTTACAACCAATGAATTATTGACATTCAACTTTAGGCATAAATTTAGGCCTAAAATTAGATCTCCTAATCATACTCTTTTTTTAGCCATTGGGTTTGGTTTGTGTGTACAATGAGTCGGTCGTAGTAAGACGAGTTCTTTTTTTTTTTTGTTCTACGACGCGTCACAGGAGGCCGAGCCATTAGGGGGTATGAGGCTTCGTTTTGGGGGTCGACCGACACTGACGACCGAGCCATTAGGCTATCCACAATCGATCGTAAAATATCGGTTGGTCACATGAAGTGACCGATATTCAAATTGGTCGTGTGGGATGTGGGCTTGTGGGCAAACATCGGTTGACTTAGAAGCAAAGACAATGTCGGTCTATTATTCGACCGACTTTCAAAAGCATAACATATATTTTCAACCTATTTAAACCGTTTCATTAAAATATATATATATATATATATATATATATATATATATATATATATATATATATTTTCAACTATAAATACCAACCTCAATTCAAACACACACACAAACACATTCAAAATCGAAACTCAACATTCAAAACTGCAAATGTCTCGCAAAGATTTCTCTCAACAATTCCCCAGTCCTCCTCGCAAAGATTTCTCCCAACAATTTCCCAGTCCTCCTCACCAAGATTTCTCCCAACAATTCCCTAGTCCTCCAAATGAAGTTTATCACACTCCACCAGAGGATATCTTTCCGGTGTTCCAACCGAAAAATGAACCGGTGAACACTCCACCGGTTGTCGAACAACAACCCAATGCATTTGGACTCACGGAGGATGAACTCCGACTTCTAGAGCAAGATTTGGAAGTCAGGAGACAAATAGAGGAACAAGAACTCCAAGAAGAAGCTGCTCGTTTGAAGCAGGAAGCCAGGGATGAAGAACAACGGAGGAAGAACTGGCTTGACATAATGGAAGGAAAATATTATGATGGCGAGTTTAGGTCGTCTTCGAGTGAAAACGGTTGAGTTTCAGATTATTCATTTTCTTAATTTGTAGTTTTATTTTCATGTATCGTAGTTTGTTAATATTTAATTTATGTAATTTTTTTATTTTTAATGAATTTTAAGTTTTTTTTTTAAATGTTTGATTAAAAAAAAAGTTGGTCATTGACTGTGATATTTTAGTCATGTCTAGTAACCGGAGAGAGAAAGCTGACGTGCCCGAGTAACTAACCTTACAGCCTGTCTATTAGTAGTTAGTTTGCAACTGTAAAAAAAAGTGCGGTTGATATCAGCTACTAAAATCTTAACCACAGTGGGTGTTTCATTTTCCAGTTTCCTTCCTGGATCAAACCAAAAATCTTTGAATCATCATCAATCAATCCATCCATCATGAAAGTCTCAGTTAAACTCCTCGACGATCATTCCAAAACCCAAAACAAGAATCCGAATCCAAATCCAAATCCAATCCATTTCTCAGCCAAAATCCCAATCGCCGTCTTCGGAGTCCCTTTCTTATCAGCCTTCACCACCACCCACAACCACCCTTCAAATAACAACCTCTCCTTATCCCTCCGTACCCACTTCACTTCCGGCCCATCTCTTAAACTCTCCTACAACGCCACGTCAGCAGCACCACCACTAACTTTGACTCTCAAATCCGGGATATCACTTTCAGGCTCACCCATTAACTCCCCTTTAACCATTTCTGCTAACTTTTCGTTTTCGCCTCAGAACCCTAACCCTAACCCTACTTTCATGATCCATTTTAAGCCCAAGATGGGTTCTTTTTCGCTTCGTAAGGCGATAAGTTCGGTTGTGCCGAATGAGGGTAAGAAGGGTAGTGGAAATGAGGTTGAGAATGGTGAGAATTCTTATGGGTTTGTGCCGTTGGATAGGACGGTGAGCTGGAAAGGTATGACGGTTGATTCGGTTAGTAAAGATTCGATCTTGTCGGGTGTTTTGGTGTCTGCTGATACGGAACTCCCGGTTACGAAACGGGTTAAGGTTAATTTGAGGTGGGGTGTTGGAGTTCCGTCGGAATTTGATAAGCAGTTGCCGTATTTGAGGGTTAATAAGATTAAGATTGAGCGACTCGATGAGGTTAAGGATGACGAGGATCAAAAAGCGAGTGAATTGGGGGAGTTTGATATGTTAAAGGGGATGTATTCGTGGATGAGTAAGGAGTTTTGTGAATTGCAGAGTGAGAATAGGGAAATGAGACGTGCATTGGAGGATATTAAGTCGAGGCAGTTGGTAAGGAATCAGAATAACGGGTATAGTGTTGGTGGTGGTGGAGGGAAGAGGGTGGGGCCCGTGGTTGAGGCGACTACGGATGGTTTTGAGCAGTGGAGGGCTAAGAAGAAGGGTGGCAGTGGTGGTGAGGCGAATGGGCAGAGGGAAGTTAAGAAGAATGGTGGTTCGAGTGATGTGGAGAGTGAATTGCAGAGGGCGATTAAGGCTGCTTCTTCACCGTAGTGAGGTTTGGATTATCTGTTTGATTGTATATAGTTATAACAATTGAGCTTTTGCTATTCGGTTATATTTATGTTGTTTTAGGTATTTTTACTGTTTCGTGTAGTACTTTATATTGTATGCCTTCCAAAAAAAAAGTTTGTATGTGAATCTATGAAAGTTTATGCTGTTTGTCATATTTATTTGATGGATGGTTTCTAAGTATGGTTAGTTTAGTTTTATAGTTGCATCGTGATTTGCTTGTGTTACTGAATAGGGCAAAGATAGCTGAACTCTCTTGGTTAGTTGGTTTTTACAAATTAGGAATATGTATCTAAGATGTTTTCTGTAGAACAGTGTAATCGTATGCTTCAAATCAAAATCTGGCCTTTTATGTTTTGCAACCATAATTCATTAGAAAGACCCGAATTTTTGACATCTATATTCATCCTTTGAAGAGATCTTTGCCCCCCGAAATGACAGAATCACCCTTGGAACACATTGCTGAAAAATCTAAACTGGAAATGGCTAATGCATTCCTATAAACCACTGCCACATGCCTTAAACAAAGAATAAGTCTCCCCGAATGTAGGATCTTCATGTTCCTAAAAATAAAAGTAAATATGTGATTGTGGTATGATCAAAGAATTTCGTATTAGATGGTAAATATGGATGCATTAACAAGAACAAAATCGACATCCAACAAACCAAAGTACTCAAGATTTACACAACAAGAGCTACCGGCTTGGAAACCAATCTTAACCCCAAATTGGGTTATCAAGTCATTTATAACCATCGCCATTTTATTCACCCCTGCTGGTCTTCTATGTTTGTGGGCATCCCAACACGTCGTGGAGATTGTGGACCGTTATGACGATGATTGTCTTCCGGATTCTTATATCACCAAACCGGATTTGTTTATAGAGAGCAGAGACACAAATAAAACTTGTGTTCGGACACTGAAAGTGCCACGGAAAATGAGTGCCCCTATCTTTATTTACTATCAACTTGACAACTTCTACCAAAACCATCGTCGGTATGTCAAGGTTTGCAATGGAATCCTTCTAATTTTAGTGTTCTTTTTTTTGTGAATTGGTACTATCAAATTATTTTCTTTGTTATTAGATATGAGAAAAGTAGAAGCGACAAGCAGTTAAGAGACCCCGATGCTGCAGATGAAACAGACGATTGCAAGCCCAAAGACAACCTAAATGGTAGTGATGACGAGCCTATAATTCCATGTGGGTTGGTCGCGTGGAGTTTGTTCAATGACACATACAAATTCACTAGAGGAAACAAAGATATAGATGTTGATAAAAAGGATATCGCGTGGAAAAGTGATACGAAAATTAAATTTGGGTCAAATGTGTACCCTAAAAACTTTCAGAAAGGTGACCTGATCGGGGGTGGAAAACTAGACGAATCAAAACCGGTAACTACATATTTTTTTTCATCTTATGTTAAAAAGTTATTGCTTTTTGAGGTTTTGTCTGACATTCGCTTTTCATTATATGTTGTAGTTGAGTGAGCAAGAGGATCTTATCGTGTGGATGAGAACTGCAGCATTGCCTACTTTCAGAAAGCTTTATGGAAGAATAAACACGGATCTGGAAGCAAATGAGACACTAACGGTTGTGATACAAAACAACTACAATACATATGAATTCGGAGGAGAAAAGAAGCTCGTTCTTTCTACAGCTACTTGGATTGGTGGGAAAAATGATTTCTTTGGCTTATCATTTGTTGCAATCGGTGGGATTTGTATGTTTGTGGCGATTAATTTCATAATTATATATGTTGTGATTGAACCGAGACCTCTCGGAGATCCAACATATTTGTCATGGAATAGAAATCAAGGTGGGCAATAGTTATGCATTTTGATTACTTGTTTCGTGTAAATGTTTTTGAGCCTCATCAATGATTTTTTTTGTGTGAATGGACACGAACATCGTTGGAAAGATGAAAGTTTTTGTGTCTGTATGGTTGTAGGCTCACGCCCTGTATACTAGTCGACCAAAAAATCGAAATCCATGGTTATATGAAAGCTTTGCCCTGTGGTATCAACTACAAAAGATCATAAACATGAAAAAAATGAAAAATATCACAAAACTATGATATATTATTAAAAAGCAGCTAATACTAACAAAGATATCCTTGTCTTGGCTTTGAAAAGTGTATATTAGACTTTGTAAAAGGCGAATAAAATGCCCCCTCACAAAATTCTATACACATACAAATCTCATCACAAAATTCTATACACATACAAATCTCATCCTCAATTTGGTATTTTACACTTCTAGTTGACCAATAAATCCAAAACCCGAATCCACCTTATATGTATGACTAGCTTAAAAACCCGTGGATTCACGGGATTTTTAAAGAAATATGAAAATGAGATAATAAGAAAATGAGGAAAGTAAACATTTTCCATTAATATATGAGAAAAACAATGAGATAATACATGAATTATTCGACAATCAATTGAGTTACTAACAATTAAAATAATAAACATCGATGCCGCTGTCGTCTACAAACTTGAAGGTCTTGAATAGCAAATGACGTATGTGAGTAAACACCAATTTCATACCAAATGCCAATTCCATGCACACCTAACATTCCTTAGAAAATATAAGTAAAAGCTCTTCATGATTCATAATGCATTATAATTTAAAATATGAAAAAAAAAAAAAAAAAAAAAAAAAAAAAAAAAAAAAAAAAACAACTTATAACATGTATATTGCACATACCTCTTCAACCTTGTTCATAGGCCTTCAAGTACTTCTTTGTACACGGCATTTGTAGTAGTTTTAGACATATTTCCATCTTGATCACAAACGACAACATTCAAACCACGTTTGCTTTTAACTCTTGAGACAGCAACGTATAGTTGTCCATGTGTGAAAACAGGTCGGGGGAGGTACAAACCAACTTTTGATAACGATTGACCCTGGCTTTTGTTAATTGTCATTGCAAATGAAAGTGAAATAGGAAATTGTTTCCTGACAATCTTAAGCGGTAAACGCTTATCAGAAGGAGTAACTCTCAACCTTGGTATGATTACCGTTTTTCCAAAGTTGGTTCCGTTAATGATTTGTGCGTGAATAGAAGTTCTCGTTAATTTAAGAACTTGGAGTCTTGTTCCATTGCACAAACCATTGGCTTGATCAATGTTTCGCAACAACATAATCGGGACTCCCACTTTTAAAGCAATTATGTGGTTTGGAACACTTGAGAACTTCAATCCATTGATAAATTTTGGCGAGAAAATGGATTGATCAATGATGCCACCACGTTCACTTTTGTCAACACTGTCACAACTCAGGAAAACCATTTCTTCTCCTGAAAATTTGTCCAACATATGGTCATTTATGCTATCGAAGACTTCATTTGTGGGAGCAAGGATTGCTTTTTCTTGAAAGCACGTGGGATCATGTATGTTATCCAAAATGTTTGGATAAGTAGTTCTAATGCACAGGTATGTGAATTTAACTTATTTTCAAATATATTTTTCATTTTGTTTAATCAATCTAATCAAGTATATAATACTTGACGCTAGTTACTACTACTATTTTAAGCATTTGTCATCCAATACACATTTAGTTTTAAGATGAATACGCAAAAATAGATGAACCAAATAAGTCAAAAGAAACATACAAATTTAGGTAATTTCTTTTTAGAGGAACCGATTCAAGCAAAATATGAAGCAATATCTCTGAAATATTAACCGATTAAAACCAATAAAGTAATAAGAATGAAAAAGATTCGAGTTGTCTCATATTGATCAAATGGATCATATAAAATAACTACTACTACTACTTAAAAAGATACATACTTTTCTATAAATTTGATAGTTGCAGTACAAAACATACTTGTACATGTGACCCAAGTCCTAAACCCATTTCCTTAACCAATTTACATAATGTTCTTAGTACTGAAATGTTTTTCAAACTAACTAACATGTTCAGTTCATTAACTTCACTAATTGTTTTGAACCCTTCTTATCACCATGTCTTAAAAAGTCTTCCTTTCCACTTACAATAAATATGTCTTCCCAAACAGCTATAGTTAAGCCTCTTACATTGTAACTCGACCTAATTACATCATACATTCATTTCATCATTTTTCAGCACCACCTACCTTGCCCATTCCATCAAACCTACACAGATTTTCTTTCATCAGATTTTCTTGATCTTAATCCTGGAAGTACAAAACGGGATAATGCATTGTCACCGTAGTTCGACTTGTATAACTAAAAAAGAACACTACAAACATCACAAAATTATGCTCCAAACAGCCTCAGATACTTCACCAAACAGCACCAACTTGAGCAATAATTACTGCATGAAGTGGCTACAAAAGTCTGCATAAAACAACTCAATATAGCTGATCCAAACATCCTAGAATTGAGCATAAAGTGGCAACAAAATTCTGCATAATATGACTCATAGTAGCTGATCCAAACAACCCCAAATAAGCATAAAGTGGCAACACAATTCTGTTTAAAATGGCTTATAATAGCTGATTCAAACATCCTAAAATTCAGCATAGAGTGGCAACAAAATTCTGCACATACAGGCTCAAAATCATGTATCCCTAAAACTGTATCAATTGACCTAAATAGTGCAATAAGCAACAAAAAATAATTTTACAAAATCAGAAACATAGCTACAATATTTTGCACAATATAACAGCCTAAATTCTGCACAAAATCATGTATCCCTAAAACTGTATCAATTGACCTAAATTAACACTCATGATACCTTTGAACTCTATTAACACTCATGATACATTTGAACTTCTCATTTATTGTTAAACAGACAAAACAAAGTAGGAAAATCCAAACATGTCTTAACCAAAGTGGCCTGAAGTCCTAAACATCAATTCCAAGATCTATAAAACTAATAATTAAATGCGATCAGCCGATCATATTATATCCAAAATCAAACACAAAAAAGCAACAATTTAGAAGGATGAAAAAGTGAAGAGCATACCTTCTGTTCAGAAGATGTTACATACATTTTTTTAGTTGTAGAGTCCATGTGACACCATCAATGGCTACCCGGGTCCGGTTCCTAATAACATAACTTCTACAGGTAACTATTGATATACATATGGTTTGCATATTGATATTGATTATTGCATACCACATAAAAAATAAAAACCTAACTCCAAACACCTATAAAGCAATGAAAATGGGACTAATTCGGAAGCTTTTCAGGAGACACGTTGCATATTGAAGCCGAAAAAACATAATTACTACGTATAATCAACGATGCGGTAAATTAAAATTTCTTTCTCAAAATGTGTTACAGTACCAAGAAGCAAATCCAAACAGCCATTAATTGACCTAATTTGTGCTCAAATCGGTACACATCTAACTTCTTAAGAAATATTACAAACAACTAACGAAATCTATAATTAATAATAATCTATTTATCTTTACTCAAATACAAAAATTTACACCTAAATAACCAAATAACTTGTTCAAAACCCCATATCCAAACAGCCCCATACACCAAATTGTTAAAATAATTCACTGAGAACTTGCCAAAAGATAATCTGTTATTAAAACCATGAACTTGAAAAAATTACAATCTTTCAGAATTATTCGAATTACAATATCACTGATCATATTAGAGGTGAGAGGGACCATACCTTGCTATTCTCATGACATTGAAGAGCCATTTTCCGTATTAATATTGCCTGATTAATTACATCAAAATGAAAAATAACATCTTAAACTCTGATGCGTGGTTTTGCAACCTTACAACAGGTTTTACCTCTCGAGGGATCTCAAGAGGCTTGCAATCCCCACCAGGCAGTGTACCTGACCGATGTAGTATAGTGTAGTGGCAAGTACCGGGGGATTGATCGTTCTCTAGGGGAATAGTGTCGTTAGGATTGAAAAACTACTCTAATAGGTCTAAGGGTGAGGGAAGATTCTTTTTGTATTTTTATATTTTTATGAAAGCAAGTAAAATCTCGGGTTTGAAGGAGTGGGCGGAATTAGTTGCTAGTCAACTAACCCAAATAACTACAATTGCAAATAAAATAAAATAACTGAAAAATAAAAAGGTTGTGGAACTTATATGGAGAGAAATGTGTTTACTTAGATTTCCTTACTCCCTAACTATCTTTTACCGGTTGATTAGTGTGTATTAATTGCGTGGATGACGGGTGTATTCCTTAATACCAATCGTGGGGTGGCGTACGTACTTCCCCAACTCTATAAGCTCCTACTTCACTCCTATGTCGAGCCGGCTAAGAAGCTCCTAACATGGGATCACTAGAATTCGCTCATGCATTAAATACAACCATAATAACCTTAGTACGCATTGGTTCATGTTTCTTAAGACGTTCAAGCAAGTTACCGTATAGGAGGTTAGCCAGTTTTCTTAAGCCTAACATCGATAAACAATCATCCAATACAATTAATAACACACCAACAACCAATAATCAATAGTTAGGTTTCATTAGATCTAAGCAAACACAAGATAAATCTAGCCTAGCATGTTAAATAAAAGACAAGAACAAGATATAATCAAACAACACATAGACATATTGAATGATTAATTGATTACTTATCTTCAATTGAACATGGGAGATCCAAGGGTATAAAACCCTTAAAAATGGCAGAAAAATCGTCTTAGGGTTTCTCCTCCCAAAGTTGCACACTAATGACTAAAAAATTATGAGAATATATATAGAAAATCAGATCTGACGGCGTCACGTTATAGAGCTGACGCCGTCACCTCGCCGCGATTAGGGTTTCTTGATGGCCTTCTTGACGCCGTCCCCTTTTAATCCTCCAAAATCCTCTCTGGCGCGTCAAGGGTTGACGGCCTTCTTGACGCCGTCCCCCTTTAATCTTCCAAAATCCTCTCTGGCTTATCAAGGGTTGACGGCGTCACACTGGGGCTTGACGCCGTCACAGGTACTTTTCCAGACTTTGTCGTTTTCTTCACTTTTATGCTCCAAAAACGTCCAAAATGCTTCCTTTTCCAGATTTCTTCTCCAAAGTACCTAAAATGACAAAAGGAACGATTTAGGGCAATATTTGATCAAATAAATACGATTTAGGGCTTAAATGACCCCCTAAAAGCGGTACACTTTTCGCTTCATCAAATACCCTTACACTTGAGATTTGCTTGTCCTCAAGCAAATGCGCTTTTATTCTAATCAAAATACAAGTTAGGGGTCATTTAACGCTAATATAAAAGTAATTACAACAAATAGTCGTTCCACTTTAATCATAATAAGCACGGAGATTACAGACTAGCACCTCACAAGTAGTGTTTAGATACTCACATCTCTCAGGTGTCATAGAAGTATATCTCATAAATGAAAATGAATAATATCTCTCACTACCTGTCATAGCAAATAGATTACCATAGGCTTGGGAAAGGATCAAAAACCTCCTCCACTAGGCGTAAGCACCTAAGATAAACTATCAAAGAGGGCTTTTAAACGGGTTATAACGTTAGGTGTAGGGATATGATAAACACGGTTTTGTTGGATAAAGGATATTTTACTGGTGGCGAGTTAAAGATCTTGATTAATTACATGTACAATATGGCGTTGCTAAGCCAAGACTAGACTCGACTTAAGCTAATGAAAGAAATAACAAAAAGATAAAATAAACATAAAATGAAACGGGATGGTAGTCCGTATGTTTTTTCTACTACTTTTTTTTTTTTTTTTTTTTTCTACTACTTTTTTTTTTTTTTTTTTTTGTGTGCATACACTCTTGCCCTACCATCCAAAATAATACATCACAGGGGGGTTGTATCCCCCTTACACTTAAACTTTTACATAACTTTACAATTAACTATTCTAATGACTCGAATTAAGATAATCGAAACATTTGGAGTACTTTTAAAATATTTAGCACATATGGGGGTAATAATGTTGTTCTTCCCCATTACTCCATTACACTAGTACTTTACCCATGAGTCCCAATCGTCCCAAAACAATATGTACAAGGATATGACTCGACTTAGCAACCATGTAATCAATTAGATAATTAACTAAGGGTTTAAACAAATGTTGTCACAATAATGCACTAAAAATGAGTGCATACAAGGTAGGCTAAGGCGATTTGGGTGTACATTTAAGTGGGGTGTAAACAAATTCTTACTTTAAGTAAAATGCTTAAAGTTAGAAATGAAAAGATAGGCTCTGAGGGGTGTACTAGGGTTATCGTGTACTAAAAATGAGTACAACGCAAAGGGTGTGGGAGAATTACTTGACCAATGTAGCCAATGTAATTATAACAAAAACACAGGTGTAAAACAATGGGCTAATCCTAATGCCTCTTATCATGTAGTAAATCTAACTACACGAATGTAGTCTCACTTGTGGCCTCGGAATGGTCCTAACGCAAGTTCTAGAATCTAAGTGCTACCGGTACACACATCATAGCATAAATGCTTTTCCTACCAATTCTAGGGGCGAACCTCACATATTTGGGGGTGGAAATTTTTTTTAGTGGTACGGTTTTGTGCTAGTCATATAACTCCTATCCGTGAGACGCTTATTAAGACCAAAGTTTCACTCCTATATGTTGTAAAAAATTTTAAATTTGGCACTAAAATTGCCTTAACAGGTATTTCTCTCAGTTTTATTACACATCTACCATTAAACAAACGAAAAATCAAGCGTAATAGCATTCTATAAGGTATCGTACTTTACCCCCCCTTACACTTAAGATGAACATTGTCCCCAATGTTCAAATAACAAGATGTAAAAGTATAAGGTAAAAGAATGAAATCAAATACTCCCCTGATTCGCTCGGTGGATAAAGAGGTAACATGGTTAGATCTTCTTCCAAGGTAATGTTGAAGCTTCAAGACTAAAGCAGCGCCAAAAGCTAGATTCCACATACATCTCCTTGTCCAAAATAACCTGTTAAACCTGAGAAAACAAACACGAAAACCTGCATAACATCGGCGGGATAAATCTGTATAAGGATATAATGCTTGTGGAATGATTATTTTGCAGATTCCTGGAGTTTATAAGTTAGAGATTTAATAAAGCATTTTATGATTCCGGTAGAAAAACAAAACTTTCAAAAATTTCAGAAAATTAAAACCTGACGCCGTCAGAAATGATCTGACAGATTTTCATGTTAAGTTTCCGAAAAATTTCTGGAAAAACTCAATCCTTATTTCCTGGAAATCCTGCAAAATATCATTATGACTCGATACAAGCATTTGACTCAAACAATTACTAATATGTATGTTAATTTAATATTGTTATGATTCATGTTCATTTGTTCTAATAAACCGATTTGGATTTCCCTTACACTTAACTTTTGCAAAATACCTTTATATGTAGTTAAGACGAAGTTAAAAACAAGATAAAGCATTTTCACAATTTAGTTCGAACATGAATCAATAATAATAAAAATTAAACATACATACGGAAGCAAATAAAATCAAACAAACAAATAAATAAACACACAAAGCAAATAAAGCTTGGGTTGCCTCCCAAGAAGCGCTTTTCTTTATTAACGAGTCTTGTAGCTAGACTCAAAGTCCTTTTAACCTATGTAAGTGAGATCGTCATCGAGGACATCTTTAGGGTTAAGCTTGGATTGAAGTTTTCTATTGGTCCGCATAGTACGATATATCTTTTCAAACCTCTCTCCATCCGGGTCATACAATGTCATCTTAATATGCCATGACCCATCTCCATCTTTGGGTGGTTTGTCCCAATCCCACTTATGATCATTGTCTTCACATGTCCACCTATTCATCCCTAGGTTAATTGGCAAAACTCCTAGGAAATCAATCATCTTCCTAAAAACTAGAGGGTCTTCAAATGGATCCAATTCGGTGTCCCTAGCCAAGAGTTGTTCTACCGTATGTGTTCGGCTCACAAAGTCCTCTTCTAGGTAAAATGGGCGTTGGGGTCCTATGAAGTCTCCATCGATCCAGGGTCCATATCTAGATGGTCTCCTATTTAATTCTAACCAATGGGGTGTTGGTTCCTCACTAGTATCATAGGCATGTTTCTTCACATCATAGACTGACCAAGTATCACCTTCTCCTACCGCTATCTTAGATTCCTTACAATCAATTATAGCACTAGCGGTCGCCAAAAATCCTCTACCTATCAAAAAGGGGCATGTAGGGTCGCTAACCATATCAAGGACGTGGAAATCGGCTAAAATGGTTAGTTTTCCTATGTGTACTAACACGTCCTTGACTACTCCAACCGGGTAAGCAACACTTCCATCCGCTAAGCCTATTATTACCTCGGTTTCTTCAAGTTTCCCTAGTTTTAGAGAGGTGTAGAGAGGTAACGGAAGTAAGTTAAGGCTTGACCCAAGATCGGCTAATGTGTCATAAGCCTCCGAATTACCGATCTTGCAAGGTAGAACAAAGAAGCCCAGATCATCTAACTTCTTAGGTAGTTTGTTTTGAACGAAGGCGGTCCCTTTGTCACCTAACTCGAGCTTCTTCTCATATTTTTCTAAGAGGGCATTATAATAGGGGGCTCGTGCTAATACATCAATAACCGGACGTTCAAGGTGGAGCTCCTTGAATTCTTCATCAAGGTTTTGAGTGGGAGGTGTTTCAACTATGTTGTTGACCAATTTAGTGTTGGATATCATAACTTCTTGGTCATTTTGAACGACTTGGGTTTGTTTGAAACACGAGCTCATGGAATTGACCGAATAATATTGTGGACAAGAACTAGGAGACGAAACCGATGAAATGGCGTTGACGTTTAGTTTTGGGTTCTTGACTGTGTTGCTAGGGAGTGCTCCCATTTCTCGGTCATTGAGGGCTTTCAACAAAGTGTCAATCTTATTGGTCATCTCGCTTTGTTTTTGTTTGAAATCGGCTTCAAACTTTGCTAAACGAGCTTCTTGAGATGTCACGAAGTTGGACATCAACCCTTCAAAGTTATTGGTACTACCATAGTTGGAAGGATTGTTATTGAAAGTACGGTTCGAGGATGAATCGCTTGATTGGAAATGATTAGGTGGGTTGGAAGAATTGGTTTGTTGTGCGTTTTGGTTTTGTTTCCACCTAAGGTTTTGGTGATTTTTCCATGAGGGTTTGTATGAATCACCGTAGGGGTTTGGCTCGGGTTTAAAAGTGTACCACTTGTCTCCCACTCCGTCGGTACGTGAGGATGCGTAGTCCGCAAAAGCTTGTTCGGGGAGTTCCACGCAATCACGAGTGTCGTGGGGACCACTACATAATTCACACGAAGAAGTGATTTTGTTCACTTGGCTTGAAGGTTTAGGAGCCTCGTAGGATTTCATAAAAAACTTGACTTGGTCTTCAAGTTCTATGATCCTACGGTCGGAAGTGCTTGAATTGTTCGAAGGCAAAGATATTGCCTTGACCGTTTTATTCAAATCACGGGGATCATTCCAACTTTCGTTGTCATAAAGAGCAAGATCCTCTATGAGAGCCCAAGATTGTTCCGCACTTAGATCACGTAGCTTACCACCGGCCGATTGGTCAATGGTTTGCCGCGTGGAGAGATTGATGTGGTCATAGAAGATTTGGACTTGGAGCCAAAGTTCTATGCCATGGTGAGGGACTTTTTGGAGTAAGTCCTTGAATCGAGTCCCTGCCTCGTAGAGGGTTTCGCCTTGACGTTGTTGGAACATCAAGATATCATTCCTTAGCTTGGTAGTTCTTCCTTATGGGAAAAAATGAGCAAGGAAACGAGTGGTGAGATCATCCCAAGAGGTGATGGATCCTGCGGGTAGACGCTCTAGCCATTGACTAGCTTGGTCCCGCAGAGAGAATTGAAAGAGACGCAGTCGGGTCGTCTCTCGAGTGGTGATGAGGCGAAAAGTGTACCGCTTTTAAGGGGTCATTTAAGCCCTAAATCGTATTTATTTGATCAAATATCGCCCTAAATCGTTCCTTTTGTCATTTTAGGTACTTTTGAGGAGAAATCTGGAAAAGGAGGCATTATGGACGTTTTTGGAGCATAAAAGTGAAGAAAACGGCAAAGTCTCAAGAATCGGCTAAAAGTTACTCTTGACGGCGTCAAAATTTACTCTGGACGGCGTCATGCTTTGGCAAGAAAAAGTGGACGTGAAATTTACTCATGATAGGCCAGTGAAAATAGCATGTGAATTCTGACGGCGTCACGCTTTAACTTGATCAAGGGCGTCACGGCTTAAATCATAAGGGGACGGCGTCACGTTCACGAGCTGACGGCGTCAAGCCTTGATAAGCCAGAATGGATTTTTGAAGAGCTAAAGAGGGACGGCGTCAAGAAGGTCATCCGGGAACCCTAGAAGCGGCGAGGTGACGGCGTCACAATCCATAAGGTGACGCCGTCAGATGCAAAAGTCTATATATAGTTTTCTAATTTTTTGTCATGAGGGAGAGCTTAGTGTGTGGAATTTTGGGAGAAAACCCTAGGACGAATTTAGCTTCTTTTTCAAGGCTTTTTGCCTTGAGATCTTCCATGTTACATTGAAGATAAGTTATCAATTAATCATTCAATATGTCTATGTGTTGTTTGATTCTATCTTATTCTTGTCTTTTGATTAACATGTTAGGCTAAATTTATCTTGTGTTTGCTTAGATCTAATGAAACCTAGCTATTGATTATTGGTTATTAGTGTGTTGTTAGTTGTATTGGATGATTGTTTATCTATGTTAGGCTTAAGAAAACTGGCTAACTTCCTATTCGGTAACTTGCTTGAACGTCTTAAGAAACATGAACCAAATGCGTACTAAAGGTTTTTATGGTTGTATTTAATGCACAAGCGAATTCTAGTGATCCCATGTTAGGAGCTTCCTAGCCGGCTCGACATAGGAGTGAAGTAGGAGCTTGTAGAGTTGGGGAAGTAAGTACGCCACCCCACGAATGGTATTAAGGAATACACCCGTCATCCACGCGACTAATACACACTAATTAACCGGTAAAAGATAGTTAGGGAGTAAGGAAATCTAAGTAAACACATTTCTCTACACATAAGTTTCTCACCCACAATTTTCATTTTTGTTATTTTATTTTATTTGCATCCGTAGTAATTTTGGGTTAGTTGACTAGCAACTAATTCCGCCCACTCTTTCAAAACCGAGATTTTACTTGCTTTCATAAAAATTATAAAAACATAAAAAGAATCTTCCTCAACCTTTAGACCTAATTAGAGTAGACCTTCACACCTAACGAACACTATTCCCTGTGGAGAACGATCAATCCCCCGTACTTACCACTACACTATACTACATCGGTCAGGTACACTGCCTGGTGGGGTTGTAAGCCTCTTGAGATCCCTCGAGAGGTAAAACCTGTTGTAAGGTTACAAAACCACGCATCAAGTTTTTGGCGCCGCTGCCGGGGAATAGTTATTGTTTAGGTTGAATTTTTATTTCTATTAGGTCTACTCACTAGATTCCTTTCTAGTGAGATTTTTATTTTATTTTTTTCTAGGTTTTCTTTAGTCTATCTATTTTCTTCGTGTCTTTGTTCGTAACCATACCATCCGACATCATGGAAGATGGTAATATCCTTAACCCCCACAACCCACCACCACAACAACCACCACCACCTCCTAGAGCCCGTACTTTAGGAGAGTATTCCTGTCCTAGCCACCATGGCTATCGAAACACCATTGAGCTCACTCAAGGAGCCAATATCACACCCTTGCGATCCGACACCATCCGGTTGGTGCAAAGCGGATGCGCATTCCATGGACTTCGTTCTGAAGATCCTAATCAACATCTCAAGGACTTTCTCAAAATCGTTGATTCTATAGACCTTGATGTTGCCACTCGAGAGACGACCCGATTGCGTCTCTTCCAATTCTCTTTGCGGGACCAAGCTAGTCAGTGGCTAGAACGTCAACCCGCAGGATCCATTACCTCTTGGGATGATCTCACCACTCGTTTCCTTGCTCAGTTTTTCCCACCGGGAAGAACTACCAAGCTAAGGAATGATATCTTGATGTTCCAACAACGTCAAGGCGAAACTCTCTACGAGGCATGGACTCGATTCAAGGACTTACTCCAAAAAGTCCCTCACCATGGCATAGAACTTTGGCTCCAAGTCCAAATCTTCTATGACCATATCAATCTCTCCACGAGGCAAACCATTGACCAATCGGCCGGTGGCAAGCTACGTGATCTAAGTGCGGAACAATCATGGGCTCTCCTAGAGGATCTTGCTCTTTATGACAACGAAAGTTGGAGTGATCCCCGTGATTTGAATAAAACGGTCAAGGCAATATCTTTGCCTTCTAACAATTCAAGCACTTCCGACCGTAGGATCATAGAACTTGAAGACCAAGTCAAGTTTCTCATGAAATCCTACGAGGCTCCTAAACTTTCAAGCCAAGTGAACAAAATCACTTCTTCATGTGAATTATGTAGTGGTCCCCACGACACTCGTGATTGCATGGAACTCCCCGAACAAGCTTTTGTGGACTACGCATCCTCGCGTACCGACGGAGCGGGAGACAAGTGGTACACTTTCAAACCCGAGCCAAACCCCTACGGTGATTCATACAACCCCTCATGGAAAAATCACCCGAACCTTAGGTGGAAACAAAACCAAAACACGCAACAAACCAATTCTTTCAACCCACCTAATCGTTTTCAATCAAGCGGTTCCAACTCGAACCGTACTTTCAACAACAATCCTTCCGGCAATGGTAGTACCGATAACTTTGAAGGATTGATGTCTCAATTTATGGCATCTCAAGAAGCTCGGATAGCTAGATTCGAATCCGAATTCAATCAGCAACAAACTGAGATGACCAATAAAATTGACAACTTGTTGAAAGCCCTCAATAACCAAATGCTATCACCTCCACATAAGGACGCTAGGAACACAAATAGCGGACCCCAAGTAAAAGACCCCTCTTCATCCAAACACGTCCACTTTGTCAACATTGTCACTATTAAACCAATTGATAGGAATGAGGATAATAGTGAACCTAAGGATGAGGATAAGAAAGTCGAGGTTGATAAGGAAGTTAGGACAAGTGTGATTGAAGAAGTAGATGATGATGAGGACTACTTCAATAGGCTACCCACTAAGGAAGAGCACGCATATCATACAAACTTATTCGATGACCCCGAGACACCATACTTCCTTGGTAGACCAATCATTGAAATAGGCGACCCTTCTAATCTCAACATACCATGCAACATCGGACATTTGCATGTGTGGAAAGCCTACATCGACCTTAGATCACCCATAAACATCATGACTAGAGCCCACTACAACTTGATAATGAAAAATCAACTTGGGTATAGGATGTTCCTTGACAAGGGTTGGATGAGTAACTTCACGGGAAGAGTTAAGGGATTACCGGTTTATGTAGGAAACTTCACCTATGTCACCGACTTTGTAATTGTAGAAGATATCCGCCCAATAGTCGATGCGTCCTTAACTCAAGTGGTTTTTGGAAAACCATTTGTTGAGGTCTCTAGAATGACTTATGAACCTTCCTTAGGGATAGTTAGATTTAAGGATGAGACCGATGAAGTAAGCTACCAAATGCCATATAAAATAGAACAATTCCAACACTTGTCAAATGTTGAGAAGGAGCTCAAGCAAGCGGTCTACTATAGGAATGATGATGATAGAAATAAAGGAGTTGACTATGTTATGGAAAGGATATTCGGTTTCTACAAGGATTGTTTGAAATTAGGACCGGAATATAAAACCGGGAAGGAGAATGGCCTAGGAACCGTGACCGATGATGGAGTCACGTAATGTACGTGACTTTGAGTCTAGCTACAAGACTCGTTAATAAAGAAAAGCGCTTCTTGGGAGGCAACCCAAGCTTTATTTGTTTTATTTGCTTTGTGTGTTTATTTATTTGTTTGTTTGATTTTATTTTCCGTATGTGTGTTTAATTTTTATCATTATTGATTCATGTTCAAAAGTAATTTGTGAAAATGCTTTATTTTGTTTTTAACTTCGTCTTAACTACATATAAAGGTATTTTGCAAAAGTTAAGTGTAAGGGAAATCTAAATCGGTTTATTAGAACACAAATGAACATGAATCGTAATAATAATAAAATAGCATACATATTCGTATTTGTTTGAGTCAAATGCTTGTATCGAGTCATAATGATGTTTTGCAGGAATTCCAGGAAGTAAGGTAAAGGTTTTTCCAGAAATTTTCCGGAAACTTAAAATGAAAATTTTTGTCAGGTCATTTCTGACGGCGTCAGGGTTCATAACCTGACGGTGTCAGATTTAATTTTCAGAAATTTTTGAAAGTTTTGTTTTTTAGAAAAGTTTTTATTAAAATCTCCAACTTATAATCTCCAGGAATCTGCAAAGTTATCATTCCACAAGCATTATATCCTTATATATAGATTTTTCCCGCCGATGTTATGCAGGTTTTCGTGTTTGTTTTCTCAGGTTTAACAGGTTATTTTGGACAAGGAGATGTTTATGGAATCAAGCTTATGGCGATGCATTAGTCATGGAGCTTCTACATTACTTTGGAGGAAGATCTAACCGTGTAATTTCATTATCCACCGAGCGAATCAGGGGAGTATTTGATTTCATTCTTTTACCTTATTTACTTTAATTTTACATCTTGTTATTTGAACATTGGGGACAATGTTCATCTTAAGTGTAAGGGGGGTAAAAGTACGATTTTAGAGAATGCCATTGCGCTTGATTTTTGTTTGTTTAATAGTAGATGTGTAATAAAACTGAGAGAAATACTTGTTAAGGTAATTTTAGTGCCAAATTTAAAATTTTTTACAACATATAGGAGTGAAATTTTGATCTTAATGAGCGTCTCACGGATAGGAGTTATATGACTAGCACAAAAACCGTACCACTAAAAAATTTTCCACCCCAAATATGTGAGGTTCGCCCCTAGAATTGGTAGGAAAAGCATTTATGCTATGATGTGTGTACCGGTAGCACTTAGATTCTAGAACTTGCGTTAGGACCATTCCGAGGCCACAAGTGAGACTACATTCATGTAGTTAGATTGACTACATGATAAGAGGCATTAGGATTAACCCATTGTTTTTACACCTGTGTTTTTGTTATAATTACATTGGCTACATTGGTCAAGTAATTCTCCCACACCCTTTGCGTTGTACTCATTTTTAGTACACGATACCCCTAGTACACCCCTCAGAGCCTATCTTTTCGTTTCGACCTTTAAGCATTTTACTTAAAGGAAGAATTTGTTACACCCCACTTAAATGTACACCCAAATCGCCTTAGCCTACCTTGTATGCACTCATCTTTAGTGCATTATTGTTACAACATTTGTTTAAACCCAAGTTAATTATCTAGTTGATTACATGGTTGCTAAGTCGAGTCATATCCTTGTACATATTGTTTTGGGACGATTGGGACTCATGGGTAAAGTACTAGTGTAATGGAGTAATGGGGAAGAACATCATTTATTACCCCCATATGTGCTAAATATTTTAAAAGTACTCCAAGTTTTTCAATTATCTTAATTCGAGTCATTAGAATAGTTTTTTGTAAAGTTATGTAAAAGTTCAAGTGTAAGGGGAATGCAATGCCCCTTTGATGTATTATTTTGGATGGTAGGGCAAGAGTGTATGAAAAAAAAAAAAAAAAAAAAAAAAAAAAAAAAAAAAAAAAATCAAGAAAAAAAAAAAAAAAAAAAAAGAGAAAATGAAAAATAGAAAAAACATACGGACTACCATCCCGTTTCATTTTATGTTTATTTTATGTTTTTGTTTTTGTTATTTCGTTTCTAGCTTAAGATCGAGTCTAGTCTTGGCTTAGCAACGTTGTATAGTACATGTAATTAATCAAGATCTTTAACTCGCCACCAGTAAAATATCCCTTATCCAACAAAACCGTGTTTTCCTTTTCCCTACACCTAACGTTATAACCCAATTAAAAGCCCTCTTTGATAGTTTATCTTAGGTGCTTACGCCTAGTGGAGGAGGTTTTCGATCCTTTCCCAAGCCTATGGTAATCTATTTGCTATGACAGGTAGTGAGAGATATTATCCGTTTTCATTTATGAGATTTATTTTGATGACACTTGAGAGATGTGAGTATCTAAACACTACTTGTGAGGTGCTAGTATGTAATCTCCGTGCTTATTATGATTAAAGTGGAACGATTATTTGTTGTAATTACTTTTATGTTTGCATTAAATGACCCCTAACTTGTATTTTGATTAGAATAAAAGCGCATTTGCTTGAGGACAAGCAAATCTCAAGTGTAAGGGTATTTGATGAGGCGAAAAGTGTAACCGCTTTTAAGGGGTCATTTAAGCCCTAAATCGTATTTATTTGATCAAATATCGCCCTAAATCGTTCCTTTTGTCATTTTAGGTACTTTTGAGGAGAAATCTGGAAAAGGAGGCATTATGGACGTTTTTGGAGCATAAAAGTGAAGAAAACGGCAAAGTCTCAAGAATCGGCTAAAAGTTACTCTTGACGGCGTCACAATTTACTCTGGACGGCGTCATGCTTTGGCAAGAAAAAGTGGACGTGAAATTTACTCATGATAGGCCAGTGAAAATAGCATGTGAATTCTGACGGCGTCACGCTTTAACTTGATCAAGGGCGTCACGGCTTAAATCATAAGGGGACGGCGTCACGTTCACGAGCTGACGGCGTCAAGCCTTGATAAGCCAGAATGGATTTTTGAAGAGCTAAAGAGGGACGGCGTCAAGAAGGTCATCCGGGAACCCTAGAAGCGGCGAGGTGACGGCGTCACAATCCATAAGGTGACGCCGTCAGATGCAAAAGTCTATATATAGTTTTCTAATTTTTTGTCATGAGGGAGAGCTTAGTGTGTGGAATTTTGGGAGAAAACCCTAGGACGAATTTAGCTTCTTTTTCAAGGCTTTTTGCCTTGAGATCTTCCATGTTACATTGAAGATAAGTTATCAATTAATCATTCAATATGTCTATGTGTTGTTTGATTCTATCTTATTCTTGTCTTTTGATTAACATGTTAGGCTAAATTTATCTTGTGTTTGCTTAGATCTAATGAAACCTAGCTATTGATTATTGGTTATTAGTGTGTTGTTAGTTGTATTGGATGATTGTTTATCTATGTTAGGCTTAAGAAAACTGGCTAACTTCCTATTCGGTAACTTGCTTGAACGTCTTAAGAAACATGAACCAAATGCGTACTAAAGGTTTTTATGGTTGTATTTAATGCACAAGCGAATTCTAGTGATCCCATGTTAGGAGCTTCCTAGCCGGCTCGACATAGGAGTGAAGTAGGAGCTTGTAGAGTTGGGGAAGTAAGTACGCCACCCCACGAATGGTATTAAGGAATACACCCGTCATCCACGCGACTAATACACACTAATTAACCGGTAAAAGATAGTTAGGGAGTAAGGAAATCTAAGTAAACACATTTCTCTACACATAAGTTTCTCACCCACATTTTCATTTTTGTTATTTTATTTTATTTGCATCCGTAGTAATTTTGGGTTAGTTGACTAGCAACTAATTCCGCCCACTCTTTCAAAACCGAGATTTTACTTGCTTTCATAAAAATTATAAAAACATAAAAAGAATCTTCCTCAACCTTTAGACCTAATTAGAGTAGACCTTCACACCTAACGAACACTATTCCCTGTGGAGAACGATCAATCCCCCGTACTTACCACTACACTATACTACATCGGTCAGGTACACTGCCTGGTGGGGTTGTAAGCCTCTTGAGATCCCTCGAGAGGTAAAACCTGTTGTAAGGTTACAAAACCACGCATCAAGTGGCAACATCAAGGTCTATGGAATCAACGATTTTAAGAAAGTCCTTGAGATGTTGATTAGGATCTTCAGAACGAAGTCCATGGAATGCGCATCCGCTTTGCACCAACCGGATGGTGTCGGATCGCAAGGGAGTGACATTGGCTCCTTGAGTGAGCTCAATGGTGTTTCGATAGCCATGGTGGCTAGGACGAGAGTAGTCTCCTAAGGTACGGGCTCTAGGAGGTGGGTTGTTGGGATCGAGGATATTACCACCTTCCATGATGTCGGATGGTAATGGTTACGAACAAAGAAACGAAGAAAAAAGATAGACTAAAGAAAACCTAGAAAAATAAAATAAAAATCTCACTAGAAAGGAATCTAGTGAGTAGACCTAATAAAATAAAAATTCAACCTAAACAATAACTATTCCCCGGCAGCGGCGCCAAAAACTTGATGCGTGGTTTTGCAACCTTACAACAGGTTTTACCTCTCGAGGGATCTCAAGAGGCTTGCAATCCCCACCAGGCAGTGTACCTGACCGATGTAGTATAGTGTAGTGGAAAGTACCGGGGGATTGATCGTTCTCTAGGGGAATAGTGTCGTTAGGATTGAAAAACTACTCTAATAGGTCTAAGGGTGAGGGAAGATTCTTTTTGTATTTTTATATTTTTATGAAAGCAAGTAAAATCTCGGGTTTGAAGGAGTGGGCGGAATTAGTTGCTAGTCAACTAACCCAAATAACTACAATTGCAAATAAAATAAAATAACTGAAAAATAAAAAGGTTGTGGAACTTATATGGAGAGAAATGTGTTTACTTAGATTTCCTTACTCCCTAACTATCTTTTACCGGTTGATTAGTGTGTATTAATTGCGTGGATGACGGGTGTATTCCTTAATACCAATCGTGGGGTGGCGTACGTACTTCCCCAACTCTATAAGCTCCTACTTCACTCCTATGTCGAGCCGGCTAAGAAGCTCCTAACATGGGATCACTAGAATTCGCTCATGCATTAAATACAACCATAATAACCTTAGTACGCATTGGTTCATGTTTCTTAAGACGTTCAAGCAAGTTACCGTATAGGAGGTTAGCCAGTTTTCTTAAGCCTAACATCGATAAACAATCATCCAATACAATTAATAACACACCAACAACCAATAATCAATAGTTAGGTTTCATTAGATCTAAGCAAACACAAGATAAATCTAGCCTAGCATGTTAAATAAAAGACAAGAACAAGATATAATCAAACAACACATAGACATATTGAATGATTAATTGATTACTTATCTTCAATTGAACATGGGAGATCCAAGGGTATAAAACCCTTAAAAATGGCAGAAAAATCGTCTTAGGGTTTCTCCTCACAAAGTTGCACACTAATGACTAAAAAATTATGAGAATATATATAGAAAATCAGATCTGACGGCGTCACGTTATAGAGTTGACGCCGCCACCTCGCCGCGATTAGGGTTTCTTGATGGCCTTCTTGACGCCGTCCCCTTTTAATCCTCCAAAATCCTCTCTGGCGCGTCAAGGGTTGACGACCTTCTTGACGCCGTCCCCCTTTAATCTTCCAAAATCCTCTCTGGCTTATCAAGGGTTGACGGCGTCACACTGGGGCTTGACGCCGTCACAGGTACTTTTCCAGACTTTGTCGTTTTCTTCACTTTTATGCTCCAAAAACGTCCAAAATGCTTCCTTTTCCAGATTTCTTCTCCAAAGTACCTAAAATGACAAAAGGAACGATTTAGGGCAATATTTGATCAAATAAATACGATTTAGGGCTTAAATGACCCCCTAAAAGCGGTACACTTTTCGCTTCATCAAACTCATATATAATATGAATACTTATAGTTGATCGCCTCCAAATAGCTTTTTTTTGTTGCATTTACTCATCTTTGTGTTGTTTTGATGAAACGCTATTAGGATAGAAATTAGTGGGTGCCAATGTAGATAAAATTCTTAACTACGTCGAAAATAGAAACACTACTCCTCTGACCCGTTTGAGATAAAACCTACCATACTTTAAGCTAAAAGGCTAATGATTTAAATAAACTCAATTAAAAGGTTTATGCATTATAGAAACACTACTACTCTGACCCGTTTGAGATAAAACAGAACCCAAATCGACCATTCTTAAGTAAATGTGACGAAAGACATAGCCATCCCATTATTTATATCTAATAGACCGTTTGCCTTATAATTAATTCATGTGCCTGGAATGCGTTCAAGTGTACTTACCTGGATACGATGATCCCTTAGAATCCGTCGAGCTATAATTATGGAAATATTGAAGTCTTGGGTATGATTAGGTATCTAAACTCATTATGCGTAGCCTATGGCAAGTTCAAGAACCGACATAAAAATGTTGATATGAATTCAAAAGATCTTACAGAACGGCTTGGAATCAAGCTATAGTCGAGTTAAGGAGAGTGTAGCGCCTCCTTGATGTACGCTTCCTGTGAAAAGAAAGAATACCTTTGTTGACATGACTGCACATTTTCAACGACATTATGTACAATATGATCTCCCCATCATCAACTGCCGCCATCAACCTCTGCAGCACGCTGCCTCATCATCTCCATCACAGTTGCTCGCCTCCGGCTATCAACTTGTTGTGTTAGTATTCTCAAATGTTCTCGAAGGTCTCTGTATATTATAAGGATACAAAAAATAAGTAATCCCTTCTGAAACATATAATTTAAAACCCTTTTCTGAATAGCCCAAAAAGTTATCTTTAACGTTTTACTTTAATTGGGATATTGCTGCCTGAATATAAAAAATTCAGTGCACGTACCGAAATGTCATTATCGATTGTCTTTGGAATTACAGCCACAACAGCTTTAAGCCGACGCCTTCTAACTTCCTGCACATATCTGGGATTGTAAAGCGTGTAGCATACTTTTGCAGAACAGGGTTACTCATCATACTATAGTTCATACATCTCCATTTTAATATATTCTCACGAGTTTTATATAAAACCTGAAGAGAAAAGAAAGGTAGAATATAGACAAAATACTTCTTTTCACATTGTGATAAGGTTACCATTTAATTACCTGATAATCTTATATATGACTGTTTCTCCCTTTTGAGTTTCATCACCTCCAATGATATAAACCTAATACACAAACAGAACCGAAAAATGGTTCTTTAATGTTTATATGCTCAAGAAAAACGACCCTTACAACCCTAAAGATCGAAACACACAAATACAAACATTTCCAGTTTGCCGCACCTAAACCAAACAAATGCAAAACGACCCTTACCCAGTCTCACAGCGTACATAACCACCACAGGCTACTACGTTAAACAATGAATCAAACAAATACCTGCATTAAGCGCCATAAAACATAATGTCATAAAACAACTGGTGATTTCATAACTTTAAAAAACAAAGAAATACTCAAACACTCAATAACACAATGCCGCTATAAACCATAACCTCATAAACCGTCTGGTAATTCTGCTACGTCCGGACATGAACAACGCCTCAAACGATTAACCACAAACATACACTCAAACACTCGATAATGCATTCTCGCTTTAATCTATAGCCTCAGAAAACCACTGCTAATTCTATTAATTTCCAACAAAAGAACACGGTTTAAACAATCAAGCAAAAATTTCACACGACTCGCTTGAGTTTAAAAAATCATCAAATTACTAAACCATCATATCAACGCGAAAGTTTAACCACGGGAAAACCACAAAACTACGACGAAGAACATGTACCTGTGACTTTGAAGTTCCATTTGGCCAAAACGCTGAGCTACGACCTGCACATAATACCCACAATAACAACATCGATAGGAACCTGAAAAATATCATTCACACATACCAGCACATAATTAGTAAACATCAACATACCAAGCACAAACGGAATATTCATAAACTGTAAACATATAAACACACAAATAAAAACTGTTGGGTCCATCAGTACCTAAGAATAATTGAAACAAGATTTGGACACAAATTAACTAAGTGTTGACTTAAACCGAGAATAATTCAAGTCACTGAGTGAACAGTCGCTCAGTGAGTCATCTTCAGGATGCTTAAGGCGAATTCAAGAAGAAGGATTCACTACTCAGGAAGGTGGTACTCCCTGAGTAGGACTTAAGCCAAAGAAGAAGATGATGGTTCAGTGAGTGTTGGACAAGAAATCACTGAACCTCAGTCTCCTCAACAACATTAAGTGATTAAAGACTGAAGAACCACGCCTGAAAGAAAGGCGGGAAGATCTGGGAAGAGTTTTAAGATAAGATCAAATCTTATCTTGTTAGGAAGAAACTTTCCTTAAGACGGCTAAAAGTCATGGAGTGTCAGACCAACCACTCCTAAAGACTTTATAGTCCATTCCCATTGGTTCTTGGAAATGACAATTACTGTTGTAATTGTTAGACACGCTTGCTTCAACAAGTTGTAGTTTTTTAATCACTTTTACTCTTTAATACTTGTGTATAAATAGGTTCAAAAGGAGAGAAGTTGTGTGTGTTTTGTACATTGAAAGCTTAGACTTTTACAAAGCAACTTCTCTCCTACAAAGAGTAACTAGTCCCTGAGATAGCTCAGTGAGGCATATTGTTACCACTCAAAGCAAAGCTTGAGTTTAGATAGGAGACACCACCATACCTTGTCTGTTTAATCCCAAGTGTTTGTTCCGCAAAACACTTGGGTAATAGATTCTTTGATTCATTTCTAATAAGAATTTAAACATTGAAAAATACTTATGTGTTTTTACCTTTACGTTTCATTAATCTGTTAGAATTAATCATAACATTGTATTAGTCATAAACACGAATAGATTAACTTTCTAGTTAACTCTAAGCGTGTTAAGGGAACAACAAGTGGTATCAGAGCCTCTGGTTTATAAAATCTTTCAAAACTAACCATGAGTGCTCAAGGTTTTTAAAACCAAGATCCTACTATGGCTGATATTAATGTACCCCAGCTGGTCGATAAAAAGGGTGGTAGCTATTCTGCTGTTGCACCCAGACTAGAAGCTGGAAAATTTAGCAAATGAAAAAAACGTATGATTTGCTATTTAACTGGTATGGAACCTTACTACATCACCTGTATCAGGGATGACCCATTTGTCCCTAAGACTGCTGCAGGGCTAAACAAGCCTGAGGCACAATGGACCATTGATGAGAGGAGGGTGGTCAATCAAGACCAGCGCCTTAAAAGCATCCTTATATCTTGTATTCCTGACGATATAATGGAATCAGTTATCAACTGTTTAACAGCTAAGCAAACTTGGGATGACTTGGTTAATAGCTTTGAGGGCCCCTCAGATACCAAGGAAAACAGGGTCATGGACCTGAAACTTGAGTATAATACTTTCAGGGCAAAAGACTCTAAAAGTCTCTCTCAGACTTATACCAGATACAAGACTTTGATAAACGAACTATCAAATGATGGTGTAGTATTATCTAAGCATGAGACAAATGTTGGCTTTGTCAACAGTCTCCCTGAGAAGTGGCTAAACTTATCACAAGGCCTGAGGAATGCTAATCACATTCAGACCCTTGAGCTCCCTGAAATCTATGGGAAATTTGTCTATGAGGACAACTTGATCTCAAGGAGATATCCTGACTCAAAAGCTCTTGAGTCCAAAAAGGCCTTAACCTCCACACCCATTTCAACTGCTTTCTATATTAATGGTGTTGTGCAGGATTTCCACGAAGATTCTGAGGATGAAATTGATGAAAGGACTAGTGATGAGTACCTAAAAGATTTAAACTTGTAATTCCAAGAGAGGGCACTCCTTGCTAGTTTAAAACGTTTCATCAAAAGAAACCAGTCCAACTTTTCTAAAGGAAAAGCAAATGAAACCACTGAATGTTTTAACTGTGGTAAAAAGGGTCATTTTGCTAGGGACTGCTATTCTAAAACTACCTCAGAACCTGATGAAGCGAAAAGTGTACCGCTTTTAAGGGGTCATTTAAGCCCTAAATCGTATTTATTTGATCAAATATTGCCCTAAATCGTTCCTTTTGTCATTTTAGGTACTTTTGAGGAGAAATCTGGAAAAGGAGGCATTTTGGACGTTTTTGGAGCATTAAAGTGAAGAAAACGGCAAAGTCTCAAAAATCGGCTAAAAGTTACTCTTGACGGCGTCAGACTTTACTCTGGACGGCGTCATGCCTTGGCAAGAAAAGTTGGACGTGAAATTTACTCATGACGGGCCAGTGAAAATAGCATGTGAATTCTGACGGCGTCACGCTTTAACTTGATCAAGGGCGTCACGGCTTAAATCATAAGGGGACGGCGTCACGTTCATGGTTGGACGGCGTCAAGCCTTGATAAGCCAGAATGGATTTTTGAAGAGCTAAAGAGGGACGGCGTCAAGATGGTCATCCGGGAACCCTAAAAGCGGCGAGGTGACGGCGTCACACTCCATAAGGTGACGCCGTCAGATCCAAAAATCTATATATAGTTTTCTAATTTTTTGTCATTAGGGAGAGCTTAGTGTGTGGAATTTTGGGAGAAAACCCTAAGATGATTTTAGCTACTTTTTCAGGGCTTTTTGCCTTGAGATCTTCCATGTTTCATTGAAAGATAAGTTATCAATTAATCATTCAATATGTCTATGTGTTGTTTGATTCTATCTTATTCTTGTCTTTTGTTTAACATGTTAGGCTAATTTTATCTTGTGTTTGCTTAGATCTAATGAAACCTAGCTATTGATTATTGGTTGTTAGTGTGTTATTAGTTGTATTGGATGATTGTTTATCTATGTTAGGCTTAAGAAAACTGGCTAACTTCCTATTCGGTAACTTGCTTGAACGTCTTAAGAAACATGAACCAAATGCGTACTAAAGGTTTTTATGGTTGTATTTAATGCACAAGCGAATTCTAGTGATCCCATGTTAGGAGCTTCCTAGCCGGCTCGACATAGGAGTGAAGTAGGAGCTTGTAGAGTTGGGGAAGTAAGTACGCCACCCCATGAATGGTATTAAGGAATACACCCGTCATCCACGCAACTAATACACACTAATTAACCGGTAAAAGATAGTTAGGGAGTAAGGAAATCTAAGTAAACACATTTCTCTACACATAAGTTTCTCACCACATTTTATTTTCAGTTATTTAATTTTATTGCATTCGTAGTAATTTGGGTTAGTTGACTAGCAACTAATTCCGCCCACTCCTTCAAACCCGAGATTTTACTTGCTTTCATAAAATTATAAAAACATAAAAAGAATCTTCCTCAACCCTTAGACCTAATTAGAGTAGCCTTTCACACCTAACGAACACTATTCCCTGTGGAGAACGATCAATCCCCCGTACTTACCACTACACTATACTACATCGGTCAGGTACACTGCCTGGTGGGGTTGTAAGCCTCTTGAGATCCCTCGAGAGGTAAAACCTGTTGTAAGGTTACAAAACCACGCAATCAAGTTTTTGGCGCCGCTGCCGGGGAATAGTTATTGTTTAGGTTGAATTTTTATTTCTATTAGGTCTACTCACTAGATTCCTTTCTAGTGAGATTTTTTGTTTTATTTTTCTAGGTTTTCTTTAGTCTATCTATTTTCTTCGTGTCTTTGTTCGTAACCATTACCGTCCGACATCATGGAAGATGGTAATATCCTTAACCCCCACAACCCACCACCACAACAACCACCACCTCCTAGAGCCCGTACTTTAGGAGAGTATTCCCGTCCTAGCCACCATGGCTATCGAAACACCATTGAGCTCACTCAAGGAGCCAATATCACACCCTTGCGATCCGACACCATCCGGTTGGTGCAAAGCGGATGCGCATTCCATGGACTTCGTTCTGAAGATCCTAATCAACATCTCAAGGACTTTCTTAAAATCGTTGATTCTATAGACCTTGATGTTGCCACTCGATAGACGACCCGATTGCGTCTCTTCCAATTCTCTTTGCGGGACCAAGCTAGTCAGTGGCTAGAACGTCAACCCGCAGGATCCATCACCTCTTGGGATGATCTCACCACTCGTTTCCTTGCTCAGTTTTTCCCACCGGGAAGAACTACCAAGCTAAGGAATGATATCTTGATGTTCCAACAACGTCAAGGCGAAACTCTCTACGAGGCATGGACTCGATTCAAGGACTTACTCCAAAAGGTCCCTCACCATGGCATAGAACTTTGGCTCCAAGTCCAAATCTTCTATGACCATATCAATCTCTCCACGAGGCAAACCATTGACCAATCGGCCGGTGGCAAGCTACGTAATCTAAGTGCGGAACAATCATGGGCTCTCCTAGAGGATCTTGCTCTTTATGACAACGAAAGTTGGAGTGATCCCCGTGATTTGAATAAAACGGTCAAGGCAATATCTTTGCCTTCGAACAATTCAAGCACTTCCGACCGTAGGATCATAGAACTTGAAGACCAAGTCAAGTTTCTCATGAAATCCTACGAGGCTCCTAAACCTTCAAGCCAAGTGAACAAAATCACTTCTTCATGTGAATTATGTAGTGGTCCCCACGACACTCGTGATTGCATGGAACTCCCCGAACAAGCTTTTGTGGACTACGCATCATCGCGTACCGACGGAGCGGGAGACAAGTGGTACACTTTCAAACCCGAGCCAAACCATTACGGTGATTCATACAACCCCTCATGGAAAAATCACCCGAACCTTAGGTGGAAACAAAACCAAAACACACACAAAACCAATTCTTCCAACCCACCTAATCGTTTCCAATCAAGCGGTTCCAACTCGAACCGTACTTTCAACAACAATCCTTCCGGCAATGGTAGTACCAATAACTTTGAAGGATTGATGTCTCAATTTATGGCATCTCAAGAAGCTTGTTTAGCCAAGTTTGAAGCCGAATTCAAACAACAACAAACGGAGATGACCAATAAAATTGACAACTTGTTGAAAGCTCTCCATAACCAAGTGTTATCACCTCCACATAAGGACGCTAGGAACACAAATAGCGGACCCCAAGTAAAAGACCCCTCTTCATCCAAACACGTCCACTTTGTCAACATTGTCACTATTAAACCAATTGATAGGAATGAGGATAATAGTGAACCTAAGGATGAGGATAGGAAAGTCGAGGTTGATAAGGAAGTTAGGACAAGTGAGATTGAAGAAGTAGATGATGATGAGGACTACTTCAATAGGCTACCCACTAAGGAAGAGCGTGCATATCATACAAACTTATTCGATGACCCCGAGACACCATACTTCCTAGGTAGACCAATCATAGAAATAGGCGACCCTTCTAATCTCAACATACCATGCAACATCGGACATCTACATGTGTGGAAAGCTTACATCGACCTTAGATCACCCATAAACATCATGACTAGAGCCCACTACAACTTGATAATGAAGAATCAACTTGGGTATAGGATGTTCCCTGACAAGGGTTGGATGAGTAACTTCACGGGAAGAGTTAAGGGATTACCGGTTTATGTAGGAAACTTCACCTATGTCACCGACTTTGTAATTGTAGAAGATATCCGCCAAATAGTCGATGCATCCTTGACTCAAGTGGTTTTTGGAAAACCATTTGTTGAGGTCTCTAGAATGACTTATGAACCTTCCTTAGGGATAGTTAGATTTAAGGATGAGACCGATGAAGTAAGCTACCAAATGCCATATAAGATAGAACAATTCCAACACTTGTCAAATGTTGAGAAGGAGCTCAAGCAAGCGGTCTACTATAGGAATGATGAGGATAGAAGTAAAGGAGTAGACTATGTTATGGAAAGGATATTCGGTTTCTACAAGGATTGTTTGAAATTAGGACCGGAATATAGAACCGGGAAGGAGAATGGCCTAGGAACCGTGACCGATGAAGGAGTCACGTAATGTACGTGACTTAGAGTCTAGCTACAAGACTCGTTAATAAAGAAAAGCGCTTCTTGGGAGGCAACCCAAGCTTTATTTGTTTTATTTGCTTTGTGTGTTTATTTATTTGCTTGTTTGATTTTAGTTGTTTCCGTATGTGTGTTTAATTTTTATTATTATTGATTCATGTTAAAAACTAATTTGTGAAAATGCTTTATGTTGTTTTTAACTTCGTCTTAACTACATATAAAGGTATTTTGCAAAAGATAAGTGTAAGGGAAATCTAAATCGGTTTATTAGAACACAAATTAACATGAATCGTAATAATAATAAATTAGCATACATATTAGTATTTGTTTGAGTCAAATGCTTGTATCGAGTCATAATGATGTTTTGCAGGATTTCCAGGAAGTAAGGTAAAGGTTTTTCCAGAAATTTTCCGGAAACTAAAAATGAAAATTTTTGTCAGGTCATTTCTGACGGCGTCAGGGGTTATAACCTGATGGCGTCAGATTTAATTTCCAGAAATTTTTGAAAGTTTTGTTTTCATAAAAAGTTTTTATTAAATCTCCAACTTATAATCTCCAGGAATCTGCAAAATTATCATTCCACAAGCATTATATCCTTATATATAGATTTTTCCCGCCGATGTTATGCAGGTTTTCGTGTTTGTTTTCTCAGGTTTAACAGGTTATTTTGGACAAGGAAATGTTTTGAATCAAGCTTATGGCGATGCATTAGTCATGGAGCTTCAACATTCTCTTTGGAGGAAGATCTAACCGTGTAATTTCACTATCCACCGAGCGAATCAGGGGAGTATTTGATTTCATTCTTTTACTTTTTTCTTTTACATCTTGTTACTTGAACATTGGGGACAATGTTCATCTTAATTGTAAGGGAGGGTAAAAGTACGATTTTAGAGAATGCCATTGCGCTTGATTTTTGTTTGTTTAATAGTAGATGTGTAATAAAACTGAGAGAAACACTTGTTAAGGTAATTTTAGTGCCAAATTTAAAATTTTTTACAACATATAGGAGTGAAACTTTGATCTTAATGAGCGTCTCACGGATAGGAGTTATATGACTAGCACAAAAACCGTACCAATAAAAAATTTTCCACCCCAAATATGTGAGGTTCGCCCCTAGAATTGGTAGGAAAAGCATTTATGCTATGATGTGTGTACCGGTAGCACTTAGATTCTAGAACTTGCGTTAGGACCATTCCGAGGCCACAAGTGAGACTACATTCGTGTAGTTAGATTTACTACATGATAAGAGGCATTAGGATTAACCCATTGTTTTACACCTGTGTTTTTGTTATAATTACTTTGGCTACATTGGTCAAGTAATTCTCCCACACCCTTTGCGTTGTACTCATTTTTAGTACACGATACCCCTAGTACACCCCTCAGAGCCTATCTTTTCGTTTCGACCTTTAAGCATTTTACTTAAAGGAAGAATTTGTTTACACCCCACTAAAATGTACACCCAAATCGCCTTAGCCTACCTTGTATGCACTCATTTTTAGTGCATTATTGTGACAACATTTGTTTAAACCCCAAGTTAATTATCTAGTTGATTACATGGTTGCTAAGTCGAGTCATATCCTAGTACATATTGTTTTGGGACGATTGGGACTCATGGGTAAAGTACTAGTGTAATGGACTAATGGAGTAATGGGGAAGAACATCATTTATTACCCCCATATGTGCTAAATATTTTAAAAGTACTCCAAGTTTTTCAATTATCTTAATTCGAGTCATTAGAATAGTTAATTGTAAAGTTATGTAAAAGTTCAAGTTTAAGGGGAATGCAACGCCCCTATGATGTATTATTTTGGATGGTAGGGCAAGAGTGTATGCAAAAAAAAAATAAAAAAAAAATAAAATTAAAAAAAAAAAAAAAAATCGAAAAAATCAAGAAAAATACAAAAAAATGAGAAAAAGAAAAATAGAAAAAACATACGGACTACCATCCCGTTTTATTTTATGTTTGTTTTATGTTTTTGTTATTTTCTTTCATTAGCTTAGATTGAGTCGAGTCTTGGCTTAGCAACATTGTATAGTACATGTAATTGATCAAGATCTTTAACTCGCCACCAGTAAAATATCCCTTATCCAACAAAACCGTGTTTTCCTTTTCCCTACACCTAACGTTATAACCCATTTAAAAGCCCTCTTTGATAGTTTATCTTAGGTGCTTACGCCTAGTGGAGGAGGTTTTTGATCCTTTCCCAAGCCTATGGTAATCTATTTGCTATGACAGGTAGTGAGAGATATTATCCGTTTTCATTTATGAGATTTATTTTGATGACACTTGAGAGATGTGAGTATCTAAACACTACTTGTGAGGTGCTAGTTTATAATCTCCGTGCTTATTATGATTGAAGTGGAACGAATATTTGTTGTAATTACTTTTATGTTAGCATTAAATGACCCCTAACTTGTATTTTGATTAGAATAAAAGCGCATTTGCTTGAGGACAAGCAAATCTCAAGTGTAAGGGTATTTGATGAAGCGAAAAGTGTACCGCTTTTAAGGGGTCATTTAAGCCCTAAATCGTATTTATTTGATCAAATATTGCCCTAAATCGTTCCTTTTGTCATTTTAGGTACTTTTGAGGAGAAATCTGGAAAAGGAGGCATTTTGGACGTTTTTGGAGCATTAAAGTGAAGAAAACGGCAAAGTCTCAAAAATCGGCTAAAAGTTACTCTTGACGGCGTCAGACTTTACTCTGGACGGCGTCATGCCTTGGCAAGAAAAGTTGGACGTGAAATTTACTCATGACGGGCCAGTGAAAATAGCATGTGAATTCTGACGGCGTCACGCTTTAACTTGATCAAGGGCGTCACGGCTTAAATCATAAGGGGACGGCGTCACGTTCATGGTTGGACGGCGTCAAGCCTTGATAAGCCAGAATGGATTTTTGAAGAGCTAAAGAGGGACGGCGTCAAGATGGTCATCCGGGAACCCTAAAAGCGGCGAGGTGACGGCGTCACACTCCATAAGGTGACGCCGTCAGATCCAAAAATCTATATATAGTTTTCTAATTTTTTGTCATTAGGGAGAGCTTAGTGTGTGGAATTTTGGGAGAAAACCCTAAGACGATTTTAGCTACTTTTTCAGGGCTTTTTGCCTTGAGATCTTCCATGTTTCATTGAAAGATAAGTTATCAATTAATCATTCAATATGTCTATGTGTTGTTTGATTCTATCTTATTCTTGTCTTTTGTTTAACATGTTAGGCTAATTTTATCTTGTGTTTGCTTAGATCTAATGAAACCTAGCTATTGATTATTGGTTGTTAGTGTGTTATTAGTTGTATTGGATGATTGTTTATCTATGTTAGGCTTAAGAAAACTGGCTAACTTCCTATTCGGTAACTTGCTTGAACGTCTTAAGAAACATGAACCAAATGCGTACTAAAGGTTTTTATGGTTGTATTTAATGCACAAGCGAATTCTAGTGATCCCATGTTAGGAGCTTCCTAGCCGGCTCGACATAGGAGTGAAGTAGGAGCTTGTAGAGTTGGGGAAGTAAGTACGCCACCCCACGAATGGTATTAAGGAATACACCCGTCATCCACGCAACTAATACACACTAATTAACCGGTAAAAGATAGTTAGGGAGTAAGGAAATCTAAGTAAACACATTTCTCTACACATAAGTTTCTCACCACATTTTATTTTCAGTTATTTAATTTTATTGCATTCGTAGTAATTTGGGTTAGTTGACTAGCAACTAATTCCGCCCACTCCTTCAAACCCGAGATTTTACTTGCTTTCATAAAATTATAAAAACATAAAAAGAATCTTCCTCAACCCTTAGACCTAATTAGAGTAGCCTTTCACACCTAACGAACACTATTCCCTGTGGAGAAAGATCAATCCCCCGTACTTACCACTACACTATACTACATCGGTCAGGTACACTGCCTGGTGGGGTTGTAAGCCTCTTGAGATCCCTCGAGAGGTAAAACCTGTTGTAAGGTTACAAAACCACGCAATCAGAACCTTCTTACAAATTTTCAGGAAATAGTTCCTCAGGAACTAACAAGTTTCAACCTAGAATATTTCAGTCGACCCAACAATTTCAAAACAAGGGTCAAAAAGACTTTGAAGCAAAATATAGGAAAGCCAAGGCTAAACTTGCAATTCTTGAAACTAATCCCTCTATGTCTCAGGCTGCTCAAACACCCAAACCTGTTCAGGCAAAGAATAAGGTTTTAGTAGCTGAAGCTTATGACTGGGATGATGAAGAGGTCTCCTCAGATGAGGAAATTAGAGTGAGTGCACTGATGGCACTCTCTAAAGGTGATCAGGTGGCTGTTGGGAAAAGCAATGCAAGGAATGGAGAGTGGGTAAACATCACCATGAAGAAGGTAAACACTTTACTTTCTATGGATGATGATTCTGATTGGCAGTCTTACATGAATTATATTTGTGTAGATCTTAAATTTGTTGAGGAACAAAGGCTTAACATGTGTTCAAAATATAACAACATAGTGTCAGAATTGAATAAATGTAGAGATGAATTGCTTGTACTAAAGCAAGCCAAATTAGAAACAATAACTCTACAAATTCAGAACACTGAAATTTTGAAACAAAACCAAGCCCTACAAACTGAACTTAACAAAGAAAATGCTGTCATCCAAGGCTGGACCAAAAAGAACCCCAAGGTCTTTAACACTGTGGGATTAAGCTCTAAGAAAACCATTGGAATTGACCCTCTTTTGGTTGATCCCAATGTGAGTCACAGTGAATTAACCTTTGTTGCAGCTGGCATATCTTTTGAGCAAGAAATGCTTTCCAAGTCTAATGACTGGATTGTCAGGGACAACCCAGTCAGTAAGTTACCAAACTTTGAGACTGGAAAGATCTTGCTACCTGAAAGTCAGGCTTTGAAAAATATGCTTGGACTTACTGAACAACTCAGTAAGCTTGAACTCACTGAACAACTCAGTAATACTGAGTCTGTGAATGAGTCTGAATCAGAATCATACCCACCACTTCCTCCACTGAATACCCTTCAGGGTGCTGCACCAAACTTAGGCCTCCCACCAATGGTCTTCTCACCACACTCTCCAAAGGAGAGATCAGGAGTGGGAACAACCATCCTGAAGAGACCAACCCTTGAAGTCTCAGTAAATACTGATGACTCATCAACTTCAGTCCCTTCTGAAGTAACAACTCAAAGCCCTGACTCAAAATTTGATCAGTTGGCTGAAATGGTCAGGAAGCTTGGTGAGAAGATTGCATCTTCAGAGAAATCTTCTCAATCCAAGAAGGAACAAAAACCAACTTCCTCAAAGACCAAACCCAAACCCTCAAAACCCCTTAAAAGATGTGAACTGTGTAACTATACCAATCATGTCACTGACAATTGCTATAGAATCCTTTATTGTATGGTTTGCAAAAAGGATGATCACAGGACCTCTGATCACAAAACACATTCAGTCACATCAAACATGGCAAGTCTTAAAGCTCAGTCTTTAAACTATCATTCTGATTCTAAACAGAAACAGAAACAAAAGGCAAAGCCTTTTGCACCTTGCCCTTACTGTGGGTTCAATGACTACCATCCGAAGGATTGTCAAATTGACAATTGTTGTGAAAATAGTGAAAGTTCCACTCATAACACCTCAGGACGTGGTAAGGCCATTCAGGCCAGTAGAGGTATGACAAAGTCAGCTTCTCAGTCCACTGAGTCTACATCAGCAATCAAATGCATAATATGTGGTAGCTCAGTCCACTCCACCACTGACCATAAATCACTTGAAAATGTTAATAAGACCCTCAAAGCTAAGCCCTCCAAGAAGTGGAGTCCTAGAAAGAACTGACCCAGTTTACCATTTGTGCAGAAACATGCCAGGGATCCTATTTGGCATCTTGATAGTGGATGTTCAAGGAGCATGACTGGTGTGAAGGAGTATCTGCATAAGTATGTGGATGAATCAGGACCCAAAGTGATATTTGCTGATAACTCATCATGTCTCACTGAAGGTTATGGTTCAGTAAACTGCAATGGTATAGTCTTTACTAGGATAGCTTATGTAAATGGTCTAAAATACAATTTGATAAGTGTCAGTCAACTATGTGATGCGAAATACATAGTCCAGTTTGATGATAAACAAGGAATCATCTTCAATGCTAATAAGGAAGTTGTCCTTATTGCACCAAGAAGACATGATGTTTATGTGTTAGACATGTCCAGTCTGACTCAGAATAGAACTTGTCTCTTTACCAAGGCCACTGATACTCTCAACTGGCTTTGGCATAAGAGACTCTCCCACCTGAACTTCAAAAACATAAACAACCTTTTAAAACAAAACAAGGTCCTTGGCTTACCATCTCTTATGTTTTCAAAGGACAAACCATGCTCAGCTTGTGAAAAAGGTAAACATCACAGTGCATCCTTTAAAACCAAAACCAACTTTTCCATCAGGAACTGCCTTCATCTTCTCCATATGGATCTATTTGGACCAATTAGTCCTAGTTCCATTAACCATGAGAAGTATACTCTGGTCATTGTGGATGAACACTCAAGATACACTTGGGTATACTTCCTAATCAAAAAGAGTCAGGCAGCTGAAACTATTATGTCCTTTGTCAGGAACATTGAAAATCAGAATGACATCAAAGTCAAACAGATTAGAACTGACAATGGAACAAAGTTCAAAAATTATGAACTTGAATGTTTCTGTGATGAGAAAGGCATTTCACAAAAAATTTCCTCACCCTACATACCTGAACAAAATGAGGTGGCTGAAAGGAAAAAATAGAACACTCATTGAAGCAGCTAGGACAATGCTAAATGGATCAGTCCTTTCTAAACACTTTTGGACTGAAGCAGTAAAGACTGCCTGTTACACACAAAAAAGATCCATCATTGTCAAGAGACATAGCAAAACTCCTTATGAGTTATTCAAGGAAAGAATCCCTGACATCAGCTACTTTCATGTCTTTGGGTGTCCTGTGTTTATTCACAATAACAAGGATCACTTAGGAAAATTTGATGCCAAAGCTGATGATGGATATTTCCTAGGATACTCCCTTGTCTCAAAGGCCTTCAGGGTGTTCAACACTAGGAGACAGCATGCTGAGGAAACATTTCATGTTACCTTTGATGAGAGCACTGATGCAATCAGTGTCTCTAACAACTCAGTGGAAGAGATAGGTATTGATAAATCATCAAGATACCCTCCTGATGAACATCATGCTGATAATGGTCCTTCCACTCAGTACCATGCAAATGCTGACATCTCCTATTACATCATTCCCCACAACCTTCCTTACCCAACCATCACTGAGTTTATTGAAGCACAAAATACTGATGAATTCATTCAGTCAGTACAAAGTACTCAGGTTCTAAACAATCACAGTGATGATTCAACCCACTCAGACACTCATGATGCTGAAGAACATCATGTGTCTGATCCTGATCCTACCCATCAGGCCTCTACAAGTTCTAATCAGTTTCCAAGACCTCAGGACAGTTGGACTAGGTCTCAGGATATAGAACTTGTCAATATAATTGGTGTGCCTACTGAAGGCATGCTCACAAGAAGCATGGCTGCTGAACTGAGAGCAGCCTCAGCCAATGAATGCCTATTTGTGGACTTCATTTCCACAATTGAACCCCTAAGTGTTAAGGAAGCACTAAAACATCCAAGTTGGGTTCAAGCCATGAATGATGAACTGGAACAATTTGACAGAAACAAGGTAATGACCTTGGTCAAATGTCCTGAAGATGTTTCAGTCATTGGCATGAAATGGGTATTTAAAAACAAATCTGATGAAAATGGCATAGTCATTAAAAACAAAGCCAGACTTGTAGCCAAAGGCTATAATCAACAAGAAGGCATTGACTATAAAGAAACATTTGCACCAGTAGCAAGGATGGAAGCCATCAGGATCTTCCTTGCTTTTGCTACATACATGAACTTCAAAGTGTACCAAATGGATGTTAAAAGTGCATTCTTAAATGGCTCACTGAAAGAAGAAATTTATGTTCAGCAACCTCCTGGATTTGAAAGCCATGAGTTTCCTAATCATGTATGCAAGCTTAACAAAGCCCTTTATGGACTGAAACAAGCTCCCAGGGCATGGTATGAGACTCTTTCAGCCTTCCTGATCCAAAACAAATTTGTCAGAGGCAAGATAGACAACACATTGTTTATCTACAAGACAAATAATGATGTCATACTTGTACAAGTGTATGTTGATGACATCATCTTTGGCTCAACAAATTATAAACTTTGCAAACAGTTTGAAAAACTAATGGCAAAGAAATTTGAAATGAACATGATGGGAGAACTGACTTACTTCCTTGGTCTACAAATCAAGCAGACTGATAAAGGAACCTCTATCAGTCAAGAGAAGTATGTCAAAAGCCTACTGAAGAAGTATGAGCTCAGTGACTGTGCCTCGGTCAAGACTCCCATGGTACCCCCAAACAACCTTGGTCCTGATCTTACTGGAAAACCAGTGAATCAAACTCTTTTTAGAGGAATGATAGGATCACTGATGTATTTACTTGCATCAAGGCCTGATATCCAATTCTCAGTCTGCTTATGTGCCAGATATCAATCTGACCCAAGAGAGACTCATATCACTGCTGTGAAAAGGATATTCAGGTACCTGAAAGGTACTCCAAACCTTGGATTATATTATCCAAAATGTTCAGGCCTTGATCTTAAAGGATACTCAGATTCTGACTATGCTGGATGCAACATGGACAGAAAAAGAACCTCAGGCTCTTGCCAAATTCTTGGTGGAAAACTAGTCTGTTGGAGTGCTAAGAAGCAACAATCAGTTGCCATGTCCTCAGCTGAGGCTGAATATGTTGCAGCAGCAAGTTGTTGTGCAAATGTACTCTGGATGAAAAGTCAACTCAGTGACTATGAAATTCAGTACAAGATGGTTCCCATCTTTTGTGATAACACAAGTGCAATTGCCATCTTAAATAACCCAGTTCTTCATCAGAGAACAAAACACATTGATATTAGATATCACTTCATCAGGGACCATGTCATGAATGGTGACATAGAATTACACTTCATTCCTACTGAATATCAGCTAGCTGATATATTCACCAAGCCATTGGATGAACCAACTTTCACCAGACTGAAAACTGAACTAGGAATGTTGGATATTGAGAATCAGTCCACTGATTGACTCCATCCAAATATGTGTAAATTCTGATAAACCCAAGTCCCTGACTCAATGTGTTCTTCAGTGAGAAAGGTCACTGAACTTCAGGAACTAAACCCAGGTTCCTGAATTCTTAATCCTCAGGAATTAAACCCAAGTTCCTGAATTTTTGGTCCTCAGGAACTAAACCCAAGTTCCTGAACCCTTGAACCGCAGGAATTAGACCCAAATTCCTGAACACTAGAACCATTAGTGACTAAACCCAAGTCCTGACAATCAGGTTCACTGAATGAAAAGTCATTCAAGGTCCTCAAGAGACATTAAATACTAACTTAAATGCTCTAAGTATCTAGTTAGTAAATGTCCGAGGTTGGTAACTGAATTCTTATTTAATATAAGAATATTTGTTCTTTTGCCTTTCTGGCTTCCACCTCTGGGCCACCACATTCCCACTTGGCATTAAATGCCTCTCCAATCACATTACAAATATGTGATGACTCATCTTTGCAAATTACACTTTTGCAGAACTGCTCAACTGTTCACCTTGACTGTTGCGCCAAACCAGGGAAAGTGGAGTGTTGGCATTAAATGCGGATCCCAAAACATTTTATTCAAAACAGTTTCCAAAAATTCTTTTTGAATAAATAAAATCCGCTTAATGCCTAAAATACCCTCCACTTCACTTCCCTATAAATACCCCAACCAAAATAACAACACACACGTCTATTAGAAATCTTAAGCAAATTCTGCCCATTTTTTCTCTCAAAACTAATAGTGTGTGTGTTCTTAGGCTTTAGAAACCCAGAATCATTTGTTAACCCAGACCTACCAATACAAATGGCTTCTTCTAATGCTATCACATACGCCCCTAATGTGGATTTCATATTAGAGGGCGTAAACCTCACAAAGAACAATGTGGTGGGAAACTTTTCCTATCCACAAAAGTTCCATGCTTACAAGAACGTGATGAAATATCTTCAAAACTATTTTCTTGCAAAAGCATTTACCAAGACCTCCTCAGTCATCTACCATGACTACTTGAGGGAATTCTGGTGTACTGCTGTGGCTACTAGCCCAAAAGACACCAAAGAATCCATCATCACTTTCACAGTGATGAATGGGAGAAGGACCATCTCCCTGGGTTACAATGACTTCATCAAGGCCACTGGTCTTGATTTTGCTGAGGCTTTTGAGCCCAATCCGACTGACCAAGAGGTCAAGGGAGAGTTGATCTTCTTAGGACCTCATGACCCTAAACGTCCTAAGGAGTCCGCTGGAGCCTTATTAGAAAAGGCTCCAATTGTCAAAACCTGGTTCCACCCAGTCTGGAGGATCCTGATGACATTCGTCATTCAGGTCCTTGGGGGGAATAAATCCTCCACTGAGCAATTGAACTCATCACAACAATTGATGTTGTTCAGTCTTTTGGAGGGTAGAAAAATAGATATCAGAGGTATAATCTTCCGTGACCTTGTTGCTAAGCTCTCAGGAAAATCTAGGCAAAAACACTTGTCTTATCCTAGGTTTATTTCCTGTGTGCTTCAGGACCTTCTTGGTTCTGACTATGTGAGGCCTGATGTCTTAGGTATGAAACCTGACGTCTTACATAAGACCAATTTCACTAGTGGCATCACTGAGGTACAACCCATTGCCCTGACTAACTACATGCAAGAGGTTATTCAGGGGGAGGACGCTGTTTCTCCAGTACCTTCACCTACAAAGAAGGTGAAGAAGACAAAGAAGGGTCAGTCCAGTAAGGTGGTTAGACCCAAACCACTCGCCACTGAGACTGATGCCCAGAACCAACTCAACCTTAAAAAAGGGTTGAATGTGGCCTAGACCTCTGAGACACCCACTACAGAGACCCCCTGACCACAAAACAAAGGCCAACGGAGGTCACTGAGCAATCATCCTCAGTGTCCTCGGGCAAACCCCCTCTTCCTCATGATTCCACTGACATAAATAAGTCATTGGAGTCAGGAACCTCAACCCATTCACATCCCAATGAAGGCACTGATAAATCACAATCAGAGCCTGAGGGAGAAAAGGATCATATATCCTCGGTTGGGCAGCACTACTCAACTGAGAAGGGGACCCACACCCAATCACATCCCAATGAAGGTACTGACAAATCACAGTCAGGACCCAAGGGAGTCAAGGACCCTAAATTCCCAAAAGGGCAGTACAACCCTGATGGGAAGAGGGACCACCAACCATCACAAAAAGTGCCTAGTGATACTACTGGAAAACACCCGTCAGTAGTTGAAGTCTCTCAGGGGGACAAAGACTCAGAGGGATATTGTAGGATCGTGCACCTTGATAGATCTTATGAGCTTGGTAGACCGTCTATGTAAACACAAACAGCCTAAGAGAATCTCTATGAATTAAACTTGTATTCAGGCGAAAACTAAACACAAGAGTTAAAGAAGAATGAATAACTATAATACTTTGATCCTCTATGGATCGTTTATTTCACTAATGATAATGTTTTTGATAAGCGTACATAAACCCTAGCTGCAGGTTTCTTTTATAGACTAAGAAACCCTAATACAGCTCATAACAAACCGTGTAAAGAGATATACACTATCTCTTCTAAAAATAACTCTAACAAACATTCTAAACATACGGGATAACCCGCAGCAATGACTAACTAAACAGCAGAAACAAAATGAACTACCAGCAGGAACCAACTACAGCAGGAACCATAACTACCAGCAGGAATGAAAAATAAATATATTCTAATAATTCCTAACAATCCTCCCCTAAACTTGAATTTGACTAGGTTAACTTCAAGTTTCTTGGTAGATCTTTGACGTTCAGAGGTAGAGGATTGAACTTGATCTGCAGCAGCAACAATACAGTAACCCGCAGCAACCAGACTATGACCAGCAGCAACAAGTAACCTTTATCTTTAAGTCCAAGTATCCAGCAGCAACAGAAGGAAACCAGCAGCAGCAACCATGACTATTTGTACATCAAAACTTTTAAGTTTCATACTATTCTCATCACATCCAGGTGTGTTAACTCCTGTGAGAGGTGAATCATTGAAAATTAATGGATTTGATGTCTCTTTACCAATAGCCATCACTACTGGAGTAGCCAATGTTTAGGTGTGTAAGACCATGGTACATTGATAACCATATGATTTTTAGTAAATCATCAACTGTAAACGGATTTGAGTTGTCTTTACCTGTAGCCGTTTGCTCAGGACTAGCCAATTCTTAGGTATAAGATAACCTTTGGTGAATTGATTACCAAATATGGTTTTCCACTGCCTTTACCACAAGCCATATACCTGTGGGCTAGCCAATGCTTTGGAATCCAAAAGGATAAAATCCATGGCGAATTGAAAACCATTTCAACTCTCAGTAATGAAACATCGGTGAGTTGAGAACCCTATAGTTTTGAGCAAACTATTACAGCTATCAACGGATTTGATTATCACACCAGAGCCGTACCCTCATGGTGAGTCAACTCTTTCTTGTCTGCGAGACATGGTGAGTTGATTACCATTTGTTGTGTGGTTAAAAACCAACACTGTACCTGCAAATGATTAGTATACAAGCTTTTTTTTTTAACTAAAACTTTAAAGAAAATAAAATAAACATAAAAGAAAATAAAGCAGAAACAAGAAAATAAAGAAAAGGAAAAAAATACAACAATAAGCCTAAAAGATACCATGATCAAGCAGATCAGCCAATGGCAGCAGCAAGTTGATTTCTTATGAATCTGACCAACTGTTCAGCTGTATTCAAGTCATTCCCCACTACATATTTTCCAATTTGCAGCTTATGCTTAAGCATCCTCTCCATAAGTTCCACAGATAAAGGATAGGGAACATCCATAAACATGCAAAGCACCTTCCCAGTAACAGTCTCCAAAACATGAACATGGGAAGTAGAATACAACCGCCAACTGTGTACTCTCCAAGATTGTTGATCAGCCCACACAGAATGAGCATGGCCCCCCTCCAGAGAATCCATTAACATTTTCAAATCCCCCCAAAGAAGAAGACCAATCCCAGTAGCCTGATGAGTTTCATAGTGCTTAGTCACCATACCATAGAGGTGTATCAAATCTTGTTTGTCCACCTTATTCAAAATCTCCCTAAGGAATGTAAAATGTTTAGTTTTCCCATCAAGTGTGTACAAGGCATTGATTTCTCCTTGAGGTATAGGAAGAACCTCCCAAGCAGCAATATGAGACCAAGGATGAGGAGAATCATCTTCAGAGTCACTTTCAGAATCAAACTGAAGCAATTCCTGATCATCCATGTCTGCAAGAGGCTTGGAGGAAGACTTCTTAGCATGACTCTTCTTCCTGATTCTTGGAGTTGAAGAAGATAAGTGAACTGTTGAAGGTGTCACAGCAGGAATATGAACCTCTTGTGGTGCACCAGATGCACCAACAGAGGGAGTTGGAGAAATGGATGTTGTACCCTAAGGACCCTCAGTAGGAATAGAGGTAGGTGCATCAGTCAATTCCTCTCCAGGCTTTAATTTCTTTGTAACACCAGACTCTAAAGCTTCGGATTCTCTTTTCTTTCTCTGTTGAATGTCTGTTCTGATTGGAGTATTCAGCCTTGCATAAGTGTCAAAGAACTGCTTTTGAATTGCAGCATCAGTCCAACCTTTGAAGTCACTCAGCTTGTAACTTGCTTGATTCTTCAAATAGTGCTTCATGAAATTGACATTATCTTTGTTTGTAGGCAACTTTGTCTTGTAACCTGACTTTTGCCTTTCTCTGATTCTATGCATCAAGTCATTCCAAGTAGGTGCTCTATTTGTCTTCAAGATAAATTCCTTGAGCTTATCTGACTTTTCTTCCTCATCTAACTCTGAATCTTGAAGAAGCATCACACCATGTGCTTTTATAATCATGTCAGAAGCCAATAAGTATTGGAGTTGCTCATTGAACTCTTCTGGATTAAGATCTTCTGATCTTGTTCTATTCATAAAGCCAGCTATGTTTCTGTCATCAGCAGACATTTGCCTTGCAAACTCCTCATCTTTATCTATCTGAGCTTGTCTAGCTTGTTCAGCAGCTAGTTCCTGTTCTTGCATCCTTCTGGCTATCTCTGCATCATGTTGTGTTTCAGCAGGGGCAATGGTGTAACTACCAGCAGCAATGGATGAGCTACCAGCAGAATTACCAGGAATCTTAGGATCAGGGGAAACACTACCACCCCCAGTAGGGACATCAGAGGCAACACCAGAAACACCAGCAGCAATGGTTGATTGAAACTTCTCAAATGCTGACACTCCTGAAGGCTGCTTGGTCCTTCTTCTTGTGAAAGCCTGAGGCTTAGTAGTTGTAGAGGGCTCAGAAAAGGTAGGTACTTCAATGTTTGCACTATCCATGGAAGCAGAAGCCAACACATTGAGCCCATCAAATGCCATATCAGCCTGATCATCTTCAGACTCAGAGAGCACAACCCTTCTTTTCTTTTGTGGATGTTGAGCTTCTAAAGAGCTAATTCTTTCATTGAGCTGTTGGATAGTCCCACTGAAAGTTTCTTTTGTATCCTCGAGCTCCTTTTCCAAAGTATACACCTTCTCACCAAGATTCTTTTTGGTCTCCTTAAGCTCAGACTCCAATGCTTCAGCTTTCTGCATATACCTGTCAAGTAACTTGGACATAGAAGTGAGATCAGCAGCATCCTCAGCTCCACCAGCAGGAATGCCTGAGGTGTTAGGAGCTTCATTGGATCTAGGTGGAGATACATGAAACTCTCCACCAATATGGGTGTCATCATCAAAAGGCTGCCTAGTAGGACTAGGAGTTGGAAGCCTTGAAAAAGAGGATGTTTCAAAGTTAGGCTCAACAGTGGTGGTTGCAGGCTCAACACTTGGTGCAACAGCAGAACTAGAAGGGACCTCAGATGCATTTGGCCTAGGGGACGATGGTGAGGTAAGTCTAGAAGATGATGGTGGTGCTTGTTCAGCTGCAACTGATGCACTTGCACCAGCAGCATCAGATGCCTCAACACCAGCTGCAACTGATGCATCTGCACCAGCAGCATCAGGTGTTGGTGGAATATAATCACCACCAGCAGCATCTGCACTAGCAGCAACATTGACATTGGGCAACATAACAGGTAACAAAGGCAAGTGATCTCCTACAAAATTCATTCTCATAGTGGCAAAAAGTTTTCCAGTCAATCTACCCATAATCCTAGGTGTTAGGATCTCTGAGAAATAAGGATTTTCTCATTGCTGCCGATAGTGAAGCTGGTTCTTGCCGATAGTTATCCATTGCTGCTGCGGTTGGTTCCTGCTGATAGTATTGTTTTGTTTCTGTCGATAGTGTTTATTGCTGCGGATATTATTGTTTGTTATCCGTAGGTTTAGAAAGTTTGTTAGATTTATTTTTAGAAGAGATCTCGTTTATCTCTTCACACGTTTTCTTGTAAGACGGGTTAGGGTTAGGGTTTCTTATCATTATAAAAGAAACATCTCGTCCATGAGTTTAATGCACCTTTAACGATTACAATATTCAATAACACAATTCTTAGTTCATAGTCTGATCCATAGAGGATCATTGTCTTTTCTTCTTTAATATTCTTGTTGTTTAGTTTCCGCATAAACGCAAGTCTTACACCTAGAGGTTCTCATTTAACCAAGCTCAATCAAGCTCGAAGTACTCGATCCTACAAGTGGTATCAGAGCCTGGTGAGGATCTCTGATAAAGAAGAAAAAGTTCTCTTTCATATCTCTTAACTCTCTTTCAATGAAAGACGAAATTCCTCAAAACAATGTCATTAACCAGGAAGATCACCAACCCAAACCTGAAACCTCACAAGTCCAAACACAAATCGTCACCACTATGTCCAATAACAATGCTAAATTCCCATACCTGAAGAAAGATGAGTATGAAGTCTGGGCCATGAGAATGGAATATTGGATCACGAACAGTGATTACAATATGTGGAATGTCATTCTTAAGGGAAACAGCAAGAAGAATACTGGAAGGGATAATGATGGCAATATCTATATAGAGCCACCTGTTATAGCAGAAGAACACCTTGCTGTACAAAGGGAAACCAAGGCAAGAACCCTTTTACTTCAAGCTATTCCAGAGGATCATATGAGTGATTTCCATCACCTTGATGATGCTAGAAAAATCTGGCATGCTGTAAAAGCCAGATTTGGAGGGAATGATGAATCCAGAAAAATGAGAAAGTCTATGCTCAAGCAAGAGTTCCAGGAATTTAAGATCTCTGAGGCTGAGGGGATCCACAAAGGGTATGACAGGTTTCACAAGATCCTGAGCCAACTCAACCAGTTGAAAGCTAGGCCAGACGATGAGGACTGCAACACCAAGTTTCTGAGGGCCTTGCCTCCATCCTGGTCTCAGGTTTCCATAACACTCAAGGCAAAAGGTGGACTGGACTATATGAGTTTTGATGATCTGTACAACAAGCTAAAAACCCTTGAAATTGATATCAAAGGGTATTCCACCTATTCACCTCAAACTCCCACCCATACTGCTTTTGTTAGTACTTCTAGTGCTAATAAAGCATCATATGGAAAAAGTCTGACACCATCATCTTCATCACTTTCCTACTCACCTGCCACATCAAAAGTTCAGACAAGATCTGATAATATTCTGGAGGATGTGCTTCATTCATTTGTTGCTGAGAGTACTCCACAGCAGAAGATTGTTTATGAAGATTTCAATCAGGTTGATGAATTGGATCTGGAAGAGATGGACCTTAGATGGCAGGTGGCTATGATATCGTTGAAATTGGATAGGTTTGAAAAGAAGGCAGGAAGAAGGGTCAATTTTGATGGACAGGAGCCTGCCAGGTTTGACAGAAGGAAGGTGAGGTGCTATAAATGTTCTCAAACAGGACATTTTGCCAGGGAATGTACAGATAAGAAGGTGGATGATAAAGCACGGTATTCTGCTTTCAAAATTCAAGAGTTGGAATCAGAGGACCCCAAGGCTTTGGTATCTGTGGATTCGATGGTGGACTGGGAGCATCATGAGAAGACTGTTGCAAGTGGAGCAGATAAGGTCTATGGGATGATAGCTGGATACGATGAGAAGAAACAAGTGGCTGGTCAGTTTGGAATGATGGGTCATCCATCTCAGGTACAAAACTGCCCATTTGGTTGTGAACCTATATATGCTAAACTAAAACAGGAATTTGATGATAAAGAAAGTGAATATAAGGATAACTTTATTCAACTTAAGGCTCATAAAAAGGCTGTTAAAACATTAGAACAACAAAAGGTCTGGTATCAACAACAACAGTCTGCTTATGAAGTAAAAATAAAGGTTTTGGAAAGAGATTTAAAAAATGCCACTAATGAGTTTAAACATTCTGAAAGGGAAAAAGCTAAGGTAGTGTTAGAAAATCAGGATTTGCAGTCTAAACTAGATAATTCCTTGGCTAGATTTGATAAATGGAAAGACTCATCCAAAAACCTTCACAAGCTTATTGATAGTTCTATGTCTACAAAAACTAAAAGAGGTTTAGGGTACGGTGACCTGATAGGGCCAAATCAATTTTATGACCCTAATAAGTATAGTGTTTTTGACCCTGAACCTGTAGATTATAGAAAACCTGTAAAGTATGTAAAGGAAGGAGGAATGAATGTTGTTCCTCCACCCATAACTGGAACATTTAAACTTGCTAATCCTTTTGTTGACTTTGATGATTCACAAATGATCTATGGAAAAAAGGCAATGAACTTGCCTGATCTTGATTGTGACCCTAATGAATTTGTCTCTTGTTCTTACAGTGACAAATCTTCAGAAATCAAGACTAATGACTATGCCACATGTGGATCAAGTGACAAGTCAGCATCAATAAAGTTAGGAGATCTCTCCTCAGAAGTAGCTACTGAAAAATCTCAATCAAAGAAAGCTGCATTTGAAGATATTTCTTTTGATAGTGTTAAAACCAATAATGTTTCTAGTTGTGGTTCTGTTTCAAACAATTTTGGTTGTGGTTTTAATTCTGTTAAGGATAATTTTGTTTCATGTGGTGGTTTGAATGATTCTGTTTGCAATGAGAAAAATATTGTTAAGAAAAAGGCCCCTAGAAAGAAATCTTGCTTTGTGTGTCGTAGTTATGATCATCTTATTAAAGATTGTGACTATTATGAAAAACAGATGGGTTTATATGCTTGTCAAAATAGGTCTGTATGGAAAAATGTCAATGATATTCCCCCTTATATTCCTCAAGCAGCAAGGAGAACTTCAGTTGCTGGTGGCAAGCCAGTTTCTGCTGGTAAGCCTGTTGCTGCTGATAAGTTCATTCCTGCTGATAAGCTTGTTGCTGCTGGTTATTCAGTTCCTGCCGGTAGGATCAATCCTGCTGGTTGGAGAAGCAATACTGCTAGACCTTTCAGCAGACCCACTAGCACTTACTTTCAAAATGATATGAGACCTGTTTATTTTGACACCATGCACATGGGAGGGGCAAGATGGAAAACTGCTGTTAAGTCCTCAGCAGGTTGTTCTTGGAGAATCAATAACCAACATATAAAAATGGGTCCAAGATCAATGGTGGATCTCATCAATCTCCAGGGTTTAATTCTTATTGATCCACTAGGCAGGCTCAAGTCAGCAATGGCTTGGGTCTCTCTTGTATCTAATATTGTATATGTATTCTTTGTATCAGGATTTTCCTTTTAGAAGTAAAGATGTTGGCATTGTTGACAGTGGATGTTCCAGGAGTATGACAGGAAATTTAGAAAGACTGCATGACTTTGTGCCTTTGAATGGAGGAACTGTGACATTTGGAGGAGGAGATGGCATAATTTCTGGGAAGGGAACTATCAAAACTGCCAAGCTGGACTTTGAAGATGTGCTTTATGTGAAGGAACTCCAAAACTTCAATTTGTTCTCTGTCTCTCAAATTTGTGACAAGAAGAATAGTGTTCTCTTCACTGAGACTGAATGCTTTGTGTTGTCCAAAGACTTCAAGTTGCCTGATGAAAGTCAGGTTGAACTCAAAGTTCCAAGGACTTACAATCTTTACAGCTTCAATCTTAGTGATGTTCAGCCTGAGGGTTCACTTGCTTGTCTGGTGGCAAAAGCTTCTGTGGATGAATCTAATAAATGGCACAGAAGAATGGCTCATGTGAATTTCAAGACCATTAACAAGTTGGCTAAGAATGGTTTGGTTCATGGGCTTCCTTTCAAGATCTTCTCTAATGAACACAATTGTGTTGCTTGCAACAAAGAAAAGCAACACAAAGCTTCATACAAGGCCATAACTGCTGTGAGCAACATTTCTGAGCCTTTGCAGCTTCTTCATATGGATCTCTTTGGTCCTACTTCTATCAGAAGTATTGATCATAAGTACTACTGCCTGGTGATTACAGATGATTTTAGCAGGTTTTCTTGGACTTTCTTTTTGGGTGCTAAAGATGAAACTTATCCAGTTATTAGGGATTTTATTGCCTTAATAGAAAATCAGCTAAGTAAAAAGGTTAAGTCTATAAGGTGTGATAATGGCACAGAGTTTAAGAATTCTAATCTTATAGAACTCTGTGGGAGTAAGGGGATAAAAAGGGACTATAGTAATGCTAGAACTCCACAACAAAATGGGATTGCAGAAAGGAAAAATAGGACCCTAATAGAAGCAGCTAGGACTATGTTAGCTGAATCTAAGATGCCCACTATGTTTTGGACCGAAGCAGTATGCACTGCTTGTTATGTGTTGAATAGGGTATCTATTACTAGTCCTCATAATAAAACACCTTATGAACTTTTGTCTGGGAAGGTTCCAAACATTAGTTACCTTAAGCCTTTTGGATGTCATGTCACTATTTTGAACACTAGTGATTACCTAGGCAAGTTTGATGGGAAGGCTGATGAAGGGTTTATTGTTGGGTATTCTGCTCATAGTAAAGCCTATAGGGTTTATAATCTGTCTTCTAAGAGAATAGAAAAGACTCTCAACTTAAGATATCTTGAAGATAAACCTAATTTGCAGGGTGCAGGTCCAGAGTGGTACTTTGATCTGGATTATCTGACTGACACCTTAGGTTATAATAGATTCAAATCAAATCTATCTGTTAGTATACATGTTTCTCAAGCTAACAATGCAGGTACCTCAGATGATGATTCTGATGCAGAGAGTGATGAACGACCTATTGTTGTTCCTTCTTTTCCCTCTAACAACATTTCAGGTTCAAAGCTCAAAGATTCTTCTGATATGGCTGGAGGAGATTCTAGTTTTGCAGAAGATCTTGCTAGGCTTCAAAGACAAGAGTTTAATGCCAAAAGAGCTGCTGAAATGTTTGGTTCTGGGTTTTCTAAAGAGACAGAGGAGATTTTGAGAAATGCTGAAGCTGAAGTTCGAAGAGAACTGAATTCGACTGGTGGTATTCCTGTTCCTGCTGCTACCATTTCTGCTGATAGTGGATCTGTTCCTGCAGATTCTTCTAAAGCTTCTGCTGGTGTCTCCATTCCTGCTGCTATTCATGTGTCTTCTCCACCTGTTGACTCTTTGGGTATTGATAACTCCCCTGAAAGATTTCCAATCCCTTCTGATCTTGGAAATTCAGTCTCTTCAAGAGATAAGCTGGATGATCCTCATCATCAATCTAGAACAGGCATTTTCACTTCTTCCTCATATGATGATGACTTCAACCCCTCAATTACTAATCAGGCATCCTCCATTGATGTCAATCCCATTGTTACCAAGAGGATCAATACAGTTCATCCTCAGTCTTTGATTCTTGGAGATCTCAATTCCCCTGTTCAGACAAGAAGTAAAATACATCAACCCAAGTTTGGAGAATATGCTTTTCTCAGTTATATACAGGATCAGTTAAGGAGCAATCATACTGATTACTTACATTGTCTCTATGCTTGTTTCTTATCTCAAGTTGAACCAAGTAGTATAGCTCAAGCTCTTGCTAATGATGATTGGGTTGAGGCTATGCAAGAGGAAATGCAGCAGTTCCAAAATCAGAAAGTATGGATGTTGGTACCTTTGCCTGCAGGAAAGCATGCTATTGGAACTAAATGGATTCTAAAGAATAAAAGGAATGCTAGGGGAATTGTGGTTCGAAATAAAGCTAGGTTGGTAGCTCAAGGTCATAGACAAGAAGAGGGGATTGATTATGATGAGGTGTTTGCACCAGTGGCAAGAGTTGAAGCTATCCGATTGTTTTTGGCTTTTGCTTCCTTTATGGGGTTTGTAGTATATCAGATGGATGTGAAGAGTGAATTTTTGTATGGAAGGATTGAGGAAGAGGTTTATGTTACACAACCACAGGGATTTGTGGATCCTCAGAATCCTGATTTGGTTTACAAAGTGGTTAAAGCACTTTATGGTCTTCATCAAGCACCAAGGGCTTGGTATGCAAGGCTATCAGCCTTTTTGCTAAAACATGGCTACAGAAGAGGAGCTATTGATAAAACACCTTTTATCAGGAAGAACTTCAAAGATATCATTCTAGTACAAGTTTATGTAGATGATATCATCTTTGGTTCCACTAATGAAGCCTGGTGCAGGGAATTTGAAGAATTGATGAAGAGTGAATTTGAGATGAGTGCTATGGGTGAAATGACTTTCTTCTTAGGTCTTCAGGTTAAGCAGAAACCAGATGGGATCTTTATCTGCCAGGAGAAGTATGTGTCTGACATACTTAAGAAGTTTGATATGGAAAATGTTAAAATTGCCACAACTCCTTTGGAACCTCGAAAGCCTAAATCCAATAATGAACCTGATGCTACTGTTAATGTTCATCCGTACAGGTCCATGATTGGATCACTCATGTATTTGACAGCTTCAAGACCTGATATCATGTTTGCTGTTGGTGCATGTGCTAGACATCAGGTTACACCATTGACTTCTAACCTAAATGCAGTTAAGAGAATCTTCAAGTATTTGAAAGGACAGCCAAAGATGGGACTTTGGTATCCCAAAGATTCTCCTTTTGTGTTGGAAGCCTATAGTGATAGTGATTATGCTGGGGCTAACTTTGATAGGAAGTCAACTACTGGAGGTTGTCAGTTTCTGGGTAGGAGGTTGGTTTCTTGGCAGTGCAAGAAGCAGACTATTGTGGCTACATCTTCTACTGAGGCAGAATATGTTGCTGCTGCTAGTTGTTGTGGACAGGTTCTTTGGATGCAAAATCAGCTGTTGGATTATGGGTTCAACTTCATGAACACTAAGATCTTTATTGATAACCAAAGCACCATGTGCATTGTTAAAAATCCTGTTTATCATCAAAGGACAAAGCATATTGAGATTCGACACCATTTCATAAGAGATGCTTATGAGAAGCATCTTATTCAGGTGCTTAAGATTCATACTGATGACAATGTGGCTGATCTGCTGACCAAGGCTTTTGATGGACCAAGGTTTAAACATTTGGTGGTCCATATTGGGATGGTAAATCCCTAGATACTGAGTTTGAGGGGAGGATGAAGCTTAAGGGGAGGCTGTTTCTTGTTGTTGTTGTATATATTTCTATCTTTCTTTCTTTTGGTTTCTTTTCTTATTTTCTTTCTTTTATTTTTATTTGTTTCTGATTTCTTATTCTTTGTTAAACAAAAAAAAAAAAAAAAAATCTTGTATATTTTGTGTGCTAATAAGTTGGTTTTGAACAACACCTTGCAGGTACAGTGTTGGTGTTTACACCTTCACAATAAATGGTACTCACCTCACCATGTCTTGCAGACAAGAAAGAGTTGACTCACCATGAGGGTACGGCTCTGGTGTGATTATCAAATCCGTTGATAGCTGTAATAGCTTGCTCAAAGCTATAGGGTACTTCAACTCACCCATGATTCAGTTCTGAGAGTTGAAAATGGTTCTCAATTCACCATGGATGTAACCCTTTACGGGATCCAAAGAATTGGCTAGTCCACAAAAGTATGGTTTGTGGTAAAGACACTTGGTATCCATATTTGGTATTCAATTCACCAAGGTTTTGTTGTAACCTAAGAATTGACTAGTCCTGAGCAAACGGCTACAGGTAAAGACATCTCAAATCCGTTTATAGTTGCTGATTTGCTAATAAATCAGATGGTTATCAATGTACCATGGTCTAACACACCTAAACATTGGCTACTCCAGTAGTGATGGCTATTGGTAAAGAGACATCAAATCCATTAATTTTCAATGATTCACCTCTCACAGGAGTTAACACACCTGGATGTGATGAGAATAGTATGAAACTTAAAGTGATTTGATGTACATATTGTCATAGTAGCAGTCAAGCTCAAGTGAATGTCATGGTGACCAGTTTACATGTTTTGAAGAAGATTTCCTATTGCTGTTGAACTATTGAAGTTGCTGCTATAGATGTTGGAATCTTGCGGGTTATAGATGTTGCTGCTGGTTACTAATTGTTGCTGCTGCTACATAGCAATCCTCAAGCCTGAGAAGTTAAAGCTCTATCACATTAGAATCTTGCAGGTTAACCTAGTCAACCTCAAGATTAGGGGAGGATTGTTAGGATCTCTAAGAAATAAGGATTTTCTCATTGCTGCCGATAGTGAAGCTGGTTCCTGCCGATAGTTATCCATTGCTGCTGCGGTTGGTTCCTGCTGATAGTATTGTTTTGTTTCTGCCGATAGTGTTTATTGCTGTGGATATTATTGTTTGTTATCCGTAGGTTTAGAAAGTTTGTTAGATTTATTTTTAGAAGAGATCTCGTTTATCTCTTCACACGTTTTCTTGTAAGACGGGTTAGGGTTAGGGTTTCTTATCATTATAAAAGAAACATCCCGTCCATGAGTTTAATGCACCTTTAACGATTACAATATTCAATAACACAATTCTTAGTTCATAGTCTGATCCATAGAGGATCATTGTCTTTTCTTCTTTAATATTCTTGTTGTTTAGTTTCCGCATAAACGCTAGTCTTACACCTAGAGGTTCTCGTTTAACCAAGCTCAATCAAGCTCGAAGTACTCGATCCTACACATAATCCTAGGTGTGGAGTCTATGGTCTGAACACCTAAGACAATTTGCAAAAACCTAGGGTACATCAGGAATTTGTTTTTAGCATGCATTATGTTCCCAATCATCCCATCAAATATGTACTTAGACCAATTATATACCCTTCCATTAGACAAACAGATAAGACCAGAGGCAATAGGACTAGAGAATTGATCCCACCCACCTGTCTTAATACTAATGCATTGAAGAAGAGTATGGATAAGAAACCTCCATTGAGGAGAAAACTTATTTTTATAAAAGGTAAAAGTACCCGTTACTGGATATCCAATTGCTGCCATTCCATCCAGGATTTCCTGCTCAGTAAGGTTATACAACCCTTCCTCATCATTTAGCTGAAGATGAGTTCGAATGGACCCCTCAGTGATGATGACTTCATTCCCATCAACTGTAGCAACTATCTCCTGTGTCCGACCCACAACTGTGCGTACTTCAGCAGTGGCCCAAAATTGCCTGACCAAAGAATCATACACGACTACTGGACAATGGGTCAAAGCATATTGTACGGAGGACCCACGTAAGAAGGTGAGTATCTGATCCGTGCTAAATAGATATAAATATTATGCAACGACGGATACGCGTGAATAATTACAAATTACCCCTTTGTGAAAAAGGATACTTGCAAAAACTCACGTTCGTGTGTAGTGTGAAGACAGGTAAGTAATTACCCGAATCGTTTCCCAACGAGGTGTGAATGGGCAAACTGTGAAAAGCTAGGATTAGAGTGATTGATGATTAGATATTGATTTTGCTTTTTTTAATAATTCTAAATAACAAATTAAAACAAATATGCACAAGAAAATTAAACGCGAATTATACTAAACAGAAAAATGCGTAACGGGGAATCTAAAATGGGACAAAAACTGAAATTTATGAAATTAAAACCTAAAAATGTAAAATTACTTAAAACTTATTTAAAAACTTAAATTATAATTTTTTATACTTTTTATTTAATTATTATTAATTATTTATTATTTAATAATTATTTAAAACTAATTTAATTTATAATAAATACTAAATAAACAAAGAAAAATCTAAAACTTTTTCTAAAAATATTATAAAGTAAAAAGAAGCTAAGAAAATTATAAAAATGAAACTTGCTCAATTAAAATTTAAAAAGATAAATTCTATTAAATAGAAGCTATCACTATTTTTCTATTTTTGGTTTTTCTTAAAGTCTAAAAATGAGATTATATTTTTCCTGGATTAAAAATGACAAAAGAAAATTATGAAAATTAGATTTATATTTTTCTGATTATTATTTTATTTATTATGATTTAATTATTAATAGAAACTAATTAAAAAGATTAAAAATATTAAATGACTTAGGAAAAATCTGAAAAATTCAGGATAAGTCTAAATTAATATTTAAAAGCTATGAAAAATAAAAGCAGAAGTTATCTAACCCCAATAAGCAGATTTGGGCAGATAAGCAATATGCAAATAAGCTAAAAATAAGCTAATAAGCACAAAACTTAACCAAATGCTCAGGACAGGTTCAATACACTTATATAAGCTTAAAACAACTTAAAGCAAACAGATAATCCCACAAAATAAGCAATTGAGCACCAAATCAGTTGCACAATTAAGACAGAAAACTCAGAAAATAGCAAACTTGCAGGGCAAATTAAGCAGTCCAATAAGCTTCTGAGATGCAATCTAATGGGGGCAAAAGTGAGCTAGTAGTATGAGCTTTCCAAAAATGCAAAAAGCAAGGCTTGAGCTGATGTAAATAAGCCACAAATTAGGGGAGTTCAGCTGGTTCAGCAATCAGTATATACTGATTGCTTTGTGCAGGGCTGTGCAGAAGAGTGCAGGCCAAAGGGCTTCAAACCAACTTTTGTAACTACTCAAAATAGATCACAAGGGACTCAGAAAAGCCAAGAATAAGGACCAAAAGAGCTTATAGTTGCTTATGGCTTATTTGAGCTTTTTGAAGGCTAAAATGATCACAACCTATGTAAATATGCTATATCTATCTAAATGACTTAAAAATTCTTAGAAAGTGCTTATAAGGACTGAATTAAGCTAGAACAAAGTTGGGAGAATGGTAAATCAACAATAACTAGAGGTTTGACCTGTTGACTGAGTTAAACCAAACAACCCTTTATAGGGTGTCTGTTGTGGATTTTCAAAGGAAATAAATAATTTGACTAATGATTACTGATTTTTTCTGATTAAATAACTTATATAAACTATAATAAACAACTTTTATAACAGAATTAAGTGATAAATTAAGCTAGGCTATGTTATGTTATTTTTGGACTTTTTGACTGTTTTAAGTGAAAATAAAGACTAAGACTTATTTAATACTGAAATACTGATGAAAGATAACTAATAAATGATAATAAGCAGTAAATGACAGAAATAACCTAGAAATAAGCTATTGCACAGTTACAATAGGAATTAAGCAAAAATCCAATAAAGGCTTACAACTGAAATTGGCTTATAAAACGATGAACAAGGACCAGAAACTACTCCTAGCTTGTTGTCAACAAGCTAGAAACCAGAAAAGTCATCCAGATTAGCTTCTATCCCCATATAGCTTATTTTGACCTTCTCAGTTGACTTTCATTGACTTTTTCTTCTTTCTTGAATTAGATCAGAATTAAACTAACATAAGCTCACAGTAAGCTATAATTAGCTTATATAAGCTTATGTAAACAGATAATAAGCTTTTCCAATTAACTTTTAACTTAGTACGAATTACAATAGAACTTGAATTTGTAAAGTAACTGAAATTAAAGACAAGATATATTAAAATGAGATCAAATTGACTGTAAATTGCTTATATTGATGACTGGAAATGAAAATTACAATAAAGAAAGACAATTAAGTAAAAACGATTTAAATAAAAATTAACTACTCTTATTTCCTATTACATTGTTCTATATATACAAAATTGAAATGGGAAAACCCTAGTCGACATCTCTGATCACTTCTACACCCTTGATTGCTCCTGACATCATCTCTATCGTCCAAATTCACTTTTGGCGGGAAAACAGGACAAGTGTTTAACACAGCTGTTTTAGTTAGTGAGAGTGGGGAAGAGGCATTAATTGAGTTTGGCTTGTTAGGTAGCTTGCTTGAGGAGGAGGGGAGAGGTGGCAAAGAATTACTGTGGGTGGTAGTGGTATGGTTTTGGCGGGTTTGTGTGAGGAAGGGGATGGATTTGACCGAAGTCAAACTGGTATTTAAATACCAGGGTTGGGTCGGGTATAGTTTTATTTAAGGATTGGGCTTGTGGGCTTGGGGTATGTAACTGGGTTTAGTGAATTGGGTTAAGGGTTAGGATAGTTGGGTTGGTTGGGTTTAATTTTAGTGTTGGATCCGGTTTTAGATTTAATCACAAGGACCAATCTTGTAATTTCTGAATTCTTGAAGGGTGTGAGTTGACAATTTTCCAAAGTTATCAAAAGAGTTTATTTTGCCAATTATAAATAGCACAAGGGTAATATTTGATAAATTCCAATTTTTAAATACCCGAGGACTAGTTTTGCCAATTTTGAAACTTGACGGGTAAAAGTTATCATTTTTAGAAAACTTTCATCCAGGGATTAAAAGTGAATATGTTTGATATCCCATGGACTAAATTTGACTTTTCTTTCATTTTAAACCTTCAGGGACTAAATCTGCCAATTTGTGAAACTTCAGGGACTGAAAGTGACAATTATGCAAACTTTGTTCGTTTTTCACTTGTTTTCAATCTTTTTGTTCCTGAGTCATATAAAAACACATTTTATGATATTTTCAGTATTTTGAAGCATATCTGCATGTTTTTAAATGTTTTTGCAGATAAAATGTGACAGAAATGATGAGTATTTAGACACTCATCAAGGACCCACGTAAGAAGGTGAGTATCTGATCATACCCTTCACTTCGGTCAGAGGTTTCAAGATACCCCACTTTGTTATGATCAGCTTTGTACTGTAGCGCCGCCATTGTGATGAATCAGTGAATTAGATGACAAATTGAGAAATAAGGAAATGGGTGTGAGAGAGAAATGATGCTTTTGGGCGAGGGATGAAGAATGTAGGTTAGTTATATTGTTTCCCAATTTTGCAAATTAAATTGCAAGTATCGCGCTCTATCCCAAAATAAAACCCCAATTTTATCAATACCAGCAGCAACCACGAATCAGGGGAAACCAAGTGGTCAACCAGCTGGAACATATGGTCAACCAGCAGCAATGAAGTGGTTTGACTAAAGTCAAATCTCCAATTAATGCCAAACCAGCCCAACATTTAATTCCATTAACCTCCCCTTAAATCTATAAAATCCCTTGGAAAATCAACACAAAGATATCACAATCATCAAACCCTAACTCACAATAATTCACACACAATGAGTTCATCCAAACCCGACATTATAGAGATCTCTGATTCATCCTCTGAATCGTCAGAATCATCACAGGGATAGGACAATTATTTTCCATCCAGTTATTCCACAGGCACCAGCACCAACAATAAGGGCAAAGCAAAGGTGGAGGAAGAATCCTCTAAAGGTCTTCCATCTTCTCCATCAAGCTTAGAAGATGAATATGCCCCATGGCCCAAGCATTTGACCTACCATCAGGGTACTTGGGAAGTACACCCTCCATATTGTCCACTTACAACCGCGCTTACTCTAGCGATGGAGAAGGCTGTAGCTGCCCTGAGTCAGATTCCAGTGCCAAAGAAAAGTTAAACACTCCCAAGGTCAAGGCAACCAATTCCAGTAGTGTTGGGACTTGCATCCCCGAAGATATATGGTGAGATTGGTGGCGTAGGAGTGCGCAAGGTAATGTCGGATTACCAGGGCAAGGGTAAAGGGAAGATGGAGTAGGTGTCAGGGTTGAGGTGTGGTGCTGAGGTGTAGGTGTTTGATCCATGTGTCCATGGTCGTTGTCTGATGCTGTCTGTTGATTTCATATGATGCATGATGAAACTTGTAATCTCAAAATCAATAAGAAATAAAATCTTTACTTTTCTTGTTTTCATGAGATTGATGACTGATTAATTGAGCTTGAACTCAAAATCTGCAAAAGGATTATTACACACACTATACAAAATATATAACATCTACAAGACAATGTTAGTGTACATTAATCAAACATAAAAACATGTTAGTCAATACAAAATAAGATACACAGCAATAAGCCTCCCCTTAGGCTTATGCCTCCCCTCATTCACAGCAGAACAAAGATAAAGACCAAAGTCTTCCCTTCAAAGAGAAATTTCCTACAACAAAGGAATACATACAACAATATGAGATACATGGGAGACCCAAGCCATTACTGACTTGAGCCTGCCTTGTGGATCAATAATAATTAAACCATGGAGATTGATGAGATCCACCATTGTTCTTGGACCCCATTCTCATATATTGGTCATTGTTTCTCCAAGAACAACCTGCTGAGGACTTAACAGCAGTTTCCCATCTTGCCCCCTCCCTTTGCATTGGGTCATAATAATACACAGGCCTATAATCATTCTGAAAATAAGTGCTTGTAGGTCTATAGAAAGGTCTAGCAGCTTTTCTTTTCCAACCAGCAGGATTGGGATTACCAGATGGAACTGGCTTACCAGCAGCAACAGGCTTACCAGCAGCAACAGGTTTACCAGCTGCAACTGGCTTACCAGCAGCAACAGGCTTACCAGCAGCAACAGGTTTGCCAGCAGGAAAGGAAGTTCTACAAGAGTTCATTCTTGCTGCTTGAGGAACATATGGGGGTATATCATTAACATTGTTCCACATAGGCCTAGTTTGTTGTTGTCCACCACATATACTCATCTGTTTCTCATAAAAGTCACAGTCTTTGATAAGATGAGCATAACTACCACACACAAAACATGACTTCTTTCTAAAAGATTTATTCTTAACATGACATTTCTTATTGCAACCAGAATTATCAAAACCACAAGATGAATCAAAATTATTCTTAACAGAAGTAAAATCAGAAACATCATTGTTTGAAACAGAACCAAAACTAGAAACATCATTGTTTTGAACAAAAACAGAAGAATTGTCTTCAAAAGCAGCTATCTTTGAATGAGATTCATCATTAGCTACTTCTGAGGAGAAATCTTCAGACTTGGTGGTGGTAGACTTGACACTTGAATCACAAGATGCAAAATCATTTGTCTTGATTTCTGAAGATTTATCACTGTTAGAACAAGAGACAAAATCATTAGAGTCACAATCAAGATTAGGCAAGTCACTGGACTTTTTGCCATAGGACATATATGATTCATTTAAGTCTATGTCAAGGTCTGAGTGGATAGGGACAGGTTTAAACACTCCTCTTATAGGAGGAGGGACAGCATGCATCTCTCCTTCTTTTACATACTTTACAGGTATTTGGTAATTTTCCTCCTTAGGGGTAGGGTAAAATCTTCTTGACTCAGAAGAGTCATCAGTTTTAGGACACCCCAAACCTCTCTTAGCCTTTACATACTGAGAACTAGCATTCAATATATCTACAAGCCTAGTTGATTCTTTATATGAAGCACATTTGATCTCTTCACTTTCTAACTTAGCTTGTAAATCCTTTTTCTCTAAAATTACCTTATCATATTCTCTCTCAACATGTTTTAACTCATTAGTGGTGTACTTTAAGTCTCTCTCCAAAACCCTTATCTTTTCCTCATAAGCTAACTGATTCTGTTGGTACCAAACCTTTTGTTTTTCTAACGTATTAAGCGAGTTTCTATAGGCTTGATCTTTAATAAACAATTCTTTATATTGAGGCTCTATATAATCAAATTCCTTTTTCAGTTCAGCATATTTAACATCACAACCAAATGGACAATTTTGTACCTGAGATGGGTAGCCCATCAAAGCAAAATCCTCAGCCACTTGTGCCTTCTTTCCAGCTCCAGGTATCATCCCATAGTTCTTTGCAGCTCCTCTTACTGCATCAGCTACCTCATGTTGTTCCCAATCCAGCATGGAATCCACAGACAACAAGGCTTTGGGATCTTCTGACTCCAATTCTTGAATCTTGAAAGCAGAATACCTTGTTTTGTCATCCACCTTCTTATCTGGGCATTCTCTAGCAAAGTGACCTGGTTGTGAGCATTTGTAGCATGTCACCTTCCTTTTGTCAAACCTTGCTCCTTCCTGTCCATCGAATTTGATCCTCCTCCCTGCCTTCTTCTCAAATCTGTTGGCCCTCACTGACAGCATAGCAAACTGCCACTTGATGTCCATCTCTTCCAGATCCAGTTGATCAATCTGGTCAAAATCTTCATAAGTAAGCTACTATTTTGGTGTACTATCAGCAACAAATGAATGAAGGACCTCCTCAACCACATTGCCAGATCTTGGCTGTGTTCTAGGTGTAGCAGGGGAATAGGAAACATATGAAGAAGAGGGAGTTGGGCTACCACCATATGAGTCCTTGTTAGTACTGGTAGCACTAACAAATACAATATTAGATGGAGTGTGAGATTAGTAGGTTGAATACCCTTTGATGTCAATTTCAAGGGTCTTGAGCTTGTTGTAAAGATCATCAAAACTCATGAAATCGAGCCCACCTCTTGCCTTAAAGGTGATGGAAACCTGAGACCAAGAGGGAGGCAGAGCCCTCAAAAACTTGGTGTTGCAGTCTTCATTGTCTGGCTTGGCCTGCAACTGGTTGACTTGTCTCAGGATCTTTTGAAACCTGTCATAACCTTTGTGAATCCCTTCAGCCTCAGAGATCCTGAACTCCTGGAACTCCTGCTTGAGCATGGACTTCCTCATCTTTTTGGACTCATCATTCCCTCCAAATCTAGCTTTTATAGCACGCCAGATTTCCCTAGCATCATCCAGGTGATGAAAGTCACCCATATGATCTTCTGGGAGAGCCTGAAGCAAAAGAGTTCTTGCTTTGGTCTCCCTTTGAAGAGCAATATGCTCTTTTGCAGACATAGGTGGAAGAATAGTGATGTTGCCTTTCTCATCCCTTCCTGTTCTCTTCATGCCGTTCCCTTTCAGGATCACATTCCATAGGTTATGATCACTGTTTGAGATCCAGTACTCCATCTTCATAGCCCAAATCTCGTACTCATCTTTCTTGAGGTATGGGAATTTAGCATTACTGTTAGACACAGTGGTTGTGACTATTTTTTGTTGGACTTGTGAAGTTTCAGGTTTTTCATTATTGATGACAGAATTTTCAGGATTGTCGCCTTCCATTGAAAAAGGGTTTAAGAGATTGTTTAGAGAACTTTTTCTTCTTTGTCAGAGATCCTAACCTGGCTCTGATACCACTTGTAGGATCGTGCACCTTGATAGATCTTATGAGCTTGGTAGACCGTCTATGTAAACACAAACAGCCTAAGAGAATCTCTATGAATTAAACTTGTATTCAGGCGGAAACTAAACACAAGAGTTAAAGAAGAATGAATAACTATAATACTTTGATCCTCTATGGATCGTTTATTTCACTAATGATAATGTTTTTGATAAGCGTACATAAACCCTAGCTGCAGGTTTCTTTTATAGACTAAGAAACCCTAATACAGCTCATAACAAACCGTGTAAAGAGATATACACTATCTCTTCTAAAAATAACTCTAACAAACATTCTAAACATACGGGATAACCCGCAGCAATGACTAACTAAACAGCAGAAACAAAATGAACTACCAGCAGGAACCATAACTACCAGCAGGAATGAATATAACTACCAGCAGGAATGAAAAATAAATATATTCTAATAATTCCTAACAGATATAAACCACCTGCTGATATGGAACCCACAACCACCTCAGGTGGATCCAGTCTCTCAGGAACTGCCCCCAAAAGTCAGGCTAAGAAATCAGTTATTATGACTAGCCAGGCTGATAAAACCAAATCAGTTATTATGGCGGGGTCAGGACCTGGCCAAAACCAAGGCAAGTCCTTTTATAAGGAGGAGCCGGTTACCCTTTTGGAGTTCGAGTCTATGGGGGATGTTCAGGCTCTTCTTGATTCTGAATATTCTGATAATGAGCTCAAGGAAGAGAGTGGGGAAGAAATCTTTGAGGCTGGTGAGGATATGGAAACTGATGTACAACCTGAATAATCACATCAGTCATCTCCACATCCAAGTGAAGAATCAGAATCTCAAGCTGCTGGTTCTTCGGATACTGACAACATCCTCAGCAAGTATGACAACATTCTTCCTCTCACTGAGAGACAATTGGTCAAGTTCCTGCTAAAGACCAACAAGGCTCTCTTTCAAGGTCTGATTGAAGAAATGTTTGACCAGCACACTGAAGCAGCTGTTCATTATGTCAACTTGAAGGAATCAGTGGAATCCTATCATGATGATGTAAATGAGCACAAGTCATCTATCTCCTTCTCCATGACAAATCTTGATTACAACTTTAAAATGTTCAACGAGTCTCTCACCAACTTACAAAAGAGCGTTGACACTATTCAAGAGTCAGTGAAAGATGACCCTGAGCTAAACAAGAAAATTCTTCAGGCTTCAGAAACTTACCAGCAACAAACTTCTCAGTTGGCTAAGCTGGTAACTGTGCTGAAATCCTCCAATCTTCAGGGACTCAACTCTTCAGTGGACTCCATCCGATCTTCCCTTGGTCTTATGGAGTCCCACATGGCATCTTTGGCATCGTCTTCTTCCTCCCTGGCTTGGATTCTTGGGCCAAGGATGACTGCATTAGAGGCTTCTCAGGCTTCTCTTGAGACTAAGGTCTCTACTCTTCAGGAGGACAAATCAGACATCAAGTCCATGATGACTGAGATCTATCAGGCCTTCAAAGGTCAAGCTCCCTCAACTTTAGTGAGCGAACCAACTCTTGCTCTCACTATGGGTCAAGCAACAGTTGAGGGGGAGAAAGTCACTGAAGAACCTCCACAACCTGAACAAGAACAACCTCCTTCTTACACTGAGGGGGAGAATCCTGAAGCCACCTCATCTTCATCCCACCAAGACAAAGGCAAGGGCATTCTCACAACCATTGAGCCTGAGCCCACAATCTTTGTACCTGCCTCCAAGGAAAGAAGGCCAGACCCTGATGAACCAGTCAGGGTTCCTTATGAAATCAATGGGGTGATGGAACTTCTCACTCATGCTGAAATTCAAGCTCACATGGACAAAGAGGAGGCAGTGAAGAAAGCTGCTAAAGATGAAAGGCAGAACAAGCTTGCTCTCATTCAGGTTGCAAGAGAAGAGGCTGAGAAGATTGGGATTGAGGCAAAAGACCTTGCTAAAAAGGAAGGTGGTGAGAGCTTTGTGGAAGCTCAGAATGCTGAAATGACTGCCCTCAGGCAGAGAAGGGAAGAAAGAATGAAAAGGACTGAAGAGATTAGGCAGAACAGGATTGCAAGATATCAGTGGGTCATGACAAACAGGTTAAAGCCAGAACCAATCACTGATGTCAAGATTCATAAAAACTCCAAGCCTGCAATTCTAACTGTCTACAGAAGTAATGACAAGAGAGTCTTTGACGTTCATGAACCTTTCAGATTCGCAGACTTTGGGATCTCAGAACTGGATGAACTGGGTCCACTAATTGAGAAGAAGCAAAATGTTGTTGTGCCAAACCTGATGAAATCCCTCAGTCCGAGGTATAAAAAGTTGGCTGCAACACCTCAGGAACTTGGCATTCCCTCTCTTCTTCCTGCTTCAGCCGAACAGCCTGCCCCTTCTCAGTCTTCTTTAAGAAAAAGAAAGAAGATTGAAGCAGAGCCTGAGATCAAGGTCCCTGGTCTGGACTGCAACAGAGCTCTCCCTGAAGGTGTTCCATTCAGGAGGAATATGGTCATCGAACAACCTGAAAGAGGGTTGTTCTTCACTGATGAGCTCGGAGACCCAGCCTTCCAGAGGTGGAATGATATTGATCTATCAGGGATCAAGGCAATGATGGGTTTCCTCATGATGGCCTCTCCAATCAAGAGTCCTGAGAATGTGAGGTTTTGTCAAGATCTGAAAAGAAAAATCCGAGAGCACCCTGACCAACATGAGCTGCAGTCAAAGAAGCCTAAGCTTGAAGCCCTTGGTATTAAGTTGAACTGATGAATCTGCCTGAATACCACCACTACCTTTTTTGTACTTAGTTTTGATAGGACTTGTAATGATATTAATAAGATGATGTTTTTATTATTTCAGTGTCCTTATTTACATTCTAGTACATTCAGTATGAGTAGAAGTCATTAGCTCACTCATATCTGATCAAAACACTTAGGAATAATTTATATCCAAATAGGGGGAGATTGTTGGGTCCATCAGTACCTAAGAATACTTGAAACAAGATTTGGACACAAATTAACTGAGTGTTGACTTAAACCGAGAACAATTCAAGTCACTGAGTGAACAGTCACTCAGTGAGTCATCTTCAGGATGCTTAAGGCGAATTCAAGAAGAAGGATTCACTACTCAGGAAGGCGGTACTCCCTGAGTAGGACTTAAGCCAAAGAAGAAGATGATGGTTCAGTGAGTGTTGGACAAGAACTCACTGAACCCCAGTCTCCTCAACAACATTAAGTGATTAAAGACTGAAGAACCATGCCTGAAAGAAAGGCGGGAAGATCTGGGAAGAGTTTTAAGATAAGATCAAATCTTATCTTGTCAGGAAGAAACTTTCCTTAAGACGGCTAAAAGTCATGGAGTGTCAGACCAACCACTCCTAAAGACTTTATAGTCCATTCCCATTGGTTCTTGGAAATGACAATTACTGTTGTAATTGTCAGACACGCTTGCTTCAACAAGTTGTAGTTTTTTAATCACTTTTACTCTTTAATACTTGACTATAAATAGGTTCAAAAGGAGAGAAGTTGTGTGTGTTTTGTACATTGAAAGCTTAGACTTTTACAAAGCAACTTCTCTCCTACAAAGAGTAACCAGTCCCTGAGATAGCTCAGTGAGGCATATTGTTACCACTCAAAGCAAAGCTTGAGTTTAGATAGGAGACACCACCATACCTTGTCTGTTCAATCCCAAGTGTTTGTTCCGCAAAACACTTGGGTAATAGATTCTTTGATTCATTGCTAATAAGAATTTAAACGTTGAAAAATACTTATGTGTTTTTACCTTTACGTTTCATTAATCTGTTAGAATTAATCATAACATTGTATTAGTCATAAACACGAATATATTAACTTTCTAGTTAACTCTAAGCGTGTTAAGGGAACAACAAAAACACTTCCGGTTAAAAGCACATAAAACTTGGATCTTGGACCGTAAAAAAAACTCCCACGGCATAGATCGATTTCATAGGGATGTTGAATCAAAGATGTATGGACCAAATAAAAAATTATTTGTGTGTTTTTTGAATCGGTGATATTTGAAGCGGGTTTGATGTCAAATTGAATCGAAGGGATTTGGTTTTGGTTTTGATTTTGGAACCATGAACTGATTTGATTTTGAATCATGAAGTGATTTGAGAAGGAATAGGTTAATTTTTTTGGTGAATTAAAACCGAATATTGATTGGGTATATAGAAATGAAGCGTATTGAAGAATGTATAAAAATGAGTGTGGAGAAGAAGTCATTGGAGCAAAAGGTAATGATATGAGGAGCGTATACAGTCTTTAAGGAGGAGTGTTTTTATTGAATGTGTTTAATAGCTTACAAAAATAGAGTCTTAAGTTGACAATTGTTACTTTGACCACAATTAAAACATTCACGGGATAACATAGTTGGCAATTGTATACAATTTGTGTTTAGAGGACTTGTACATTCGTGCTAAATAAGGTAGTCCACATCAGATTATTAAACACGATTTTAATGCTCGATGCTTAGCCGAAATGCTATTGAAAACCTTACAAAAATAATACATATATGACCGGGTTTGGGACTATTTTTTTGGGGTTTTGTTTTTTTTTTTTTTTTTTTTTTTTTTTTTTGATTTTTGAGATGCATTATAGGTGTTGTACATTGGGGTTATAAAAGGAATGACATTAATCGAAATCCCCATGAAAGCTTTGCCATGTGGAATCAACTACAAAAGATTATAAACATGAAAAAAATGAAAAATATCACAAAACTATGATATATTATTAAAAAGCAGCTAATACTAACAAAGATATCATTGTCTTGGCTTTGAAAAGTGTATATTAGACTTTGTAAAAGGCGAATAAAATGCGTCCTCACAAAATTCTATCCACATACAAATCTCACCCTCAATTTGGTATTTTCTACTTCTAGTTGACCAATAAATCCAAAACCCGAATCCACCTTATATGTATGATTCATCGATTAGTATTCGTGTTCCTGGTAAGGTCGGGACTATGGTCATAATTTTTGCCAGCCTGCTTTTAGTTTGGTCTAGCAACAAAGTTGAAAAATCTATATAAATTAAGTTTTTTTTTTTTTTTTTTTTAAAGGAGCTCAACAATGATAATGTTAGCTAAAATGATTAAATAATGTAATATATATCATCAAATTTTGGTGTTTATAATAAAAATGTTAACTCTTCCTAATGGATGTTTACTGCACTTATTCTTCTAACTCTACATCATAACAAATTAAATTAAGAAAGACATTCAAAAGAAATAATGGTAGATAACGCGTTAAAGTTTATGTGGATTAAGAGGATGATATAGTGAGGCACTCCCGGTTTTACCCAAGGTCTTGAGTTCGATCCTTAGAACATCTCGTTGTCTAAGGTACGTGGAAGGCTTCACTATTATTCAGTGAGGTTTCACAGGTGTCGTATCCTGACTGAATGTTCGAAAAAAAAAAAGAGGATGATATAGTAGAAACATATCAAAATCGCTCTTGTTTAATGGTTATAACAACGAAATCCATAACTCATAAACTCTTTTGGATAGTTTTTTTTTTTTTTTTTTTTTTTTTTTTTTTTTAACGAACTTTTGGATAGTTGATAAAGCATAAAAATTTGACTTATGTATTTTTAATCAAGAAAACTAGAAAGAATTAACAAGAAACCTGATATTTTTAAGTATAACTAATAATCATTTCGTCTCAAAATAATTGTCTAGTTTTAACTTTTTGAAATATATATTTTTTTTTAATTTTATTTTTTTGTTATATAATATTTGATGCAAAATTTATGAATGTAAATATATTTAAAACTTAATTAATTTATATATTTTATATCAAGTATTATATAACATAAAAGAAAATAGTTTAGGACAAAACTAAAAAGAAAAAAAAAGAAAAAAAAAAAAAAAATTAAAAACAAATGAGTTACTATTTATCAACAGAAAATTATGAAAAATCCAATAAATCTTCAACGATTAAAACATGATAAACACTTCATTGAGATTGACCAAATGAGCAAGTACTTATTGGGACAAGAAAGAAAGCAAACGACATCGTTTGACAGCAGTCACCTGAAATAAATAAAAAAGTGTCAGATAAACCCTAAGAAGCAGCTTCATTTCCACGCATGGCGTCGTCGCTAGTGTTACCGTCGCCATGCTCTTCTAATTCATTTTCGTCACTCTTTTCCCGACGCTCTTTCACCATTTGCAACGACTCACGCATATCTGCACCTCCTAATAATACCATTGTAAGTTTACTGTTTTTATTTCTATTTTATTGGAACATTTTTTTTATGTTTTTATAAATATTTCTAATATTTGCTCTGTTACGTGATAATTACTCTAATTGATTTTCATACCACATTCTAAATTGGAGTAATATTCAGATAATTGTCTTAGCTTATACAGCGGTCTTGATAAGCCCAAAAAAGTTGGCTTTTATGAGCTTTTTAGAATTCACACATAATAAGCTGATAAGGCCGCTATATAGGCTAACATATTTTGTGTTATCCAAACTGTTTGATAAAAAGGTTTATTTATTTTTTTAATCTGTTTATTTTTGCTGAAATTTATATTACTTTTTTTACAAACATATTTAACTTAACAAATAAATGTAGTCAAATAAAATCAACAAATACTAATTATAGCATTTTCAACAAAATAAGAAATTCCAAACACCCCTTAAAATTACTACACTCGAGGAGTAACGGAAACTTATGCTTGTAAATTCCTATATTTAGAAAGTCCATATCAGAATTACCGAATACTCCCTCCGTCCCAAAATTATTGTGACAAAAAACACACGGTTTAAGAAAATATAATCATTAGTACATTCTCTCTCTTACTTTTTAGCAAAATTACAGTTTTACCCTTATGCAATTAATTAAATCTTTGAATGATGTTTGTAATTTTTAGTATCATTAGGTGCGATATGGTAAACTTGCTATATTCTTCACAACTATATTTGAAAAGAGACAATAATTTTGGGACAACCCAAAAAGAGGGGCTATTAATTTGGGACGGAGGGAGTAGTAGTTTTAAGTTTATGTTTTCTTTAGTCTTGGAGAGTAATAAAGTTGTCAATAGGAAAATCTGTTAGTTTCATTTCACACTGAACTATGGTGTATACCAAGTAAAAGCGATTGTTTTGAAGTGGGTTGTGTTTCTTTGTTTTGTTTGTAGAGGTGTGATATTAGTAGGTCATTGAATGGGAAACCACATGTACCCATCATTAATGAAGGAATGCTGTCCAATTTTATGCAAGCTGGGCGCATGGATCACGTCGTTATGAATGGGAGGCTTAAAATATTTTCTGGTACTGCAAATTCCGCACTTTCTCAGGTATTTTATGTTTTTTTTTTTTTTCCTCTTCATTAAGTGAATATATAACTCTGTTTAAACCTGTTCATTTAATCTGGAAACACTTGAAACAAAAAAGATGGTTGTTATAAGTTATCCGTTATCATCACTGATGTCCAATGTGGCGCTTATTTTGGGACGGGAGTCTTTTATTTCTTAGCTTTCCGTCATTACGTTTGCCAGTTTTATAGAATCTGCTACTCTGTATCTAACACAATTTATAGCAGCATTATTTGTACGTTTAGCACAGATTCTTTCTGTCGAAAGGGGTGGGACATTGCGGGGTTTATTAATCAAATATCCAGCAGCTGATTGTAACTAAAATTACGACTTAGTTTCTTGGATGTTTAGAATCTTTGTCTTTCTTAGCTTATGGACAAACTCAGCAGGACTCTTAGTATTTGGCAAACAATAGATGGTCTTGAAGATGAAATACTTGTACTTTGGTTCTAGGAATCTCTATACTGAATTTGCTTTTGTTTTGTTAGTCTTGCATTCCCCATTAGTTGCAATATCAATGTTATCATAATTTGCATAAACATACTCTGCCTAAGTTTAAATTTTTTCCTTTTTCATGTTCATTGCTTCCTGTGAACCTTTTTTTTCCTGTCTTCGTGTTTGTTAACTTCATTTTGCTCTTTAGGAAATTGCTAGTTACATGGGTCTTGATCTTGGAAGGATTCAGATTAAGCGGTTTGCGGATGGTGAAATTTATGTTCAGCTGCAAGAGAGTGTAAGAGGTTGTGATGTGTATCTGGTGCAACCCACTGGACCTCCCGCAAATGAGAATATCATGGAGCTTTTAATAACAATTGATGCTTGTCGAAGAGCATCAGCGAAGAACATAACCGCGGTTATCCCTTACTTTGGATATGCTAGAGCTGATAGAAAGGTGACCTAAAATATGCTTAAATAGTATATATGCACGTGTTTATGTTCTGCTAACAGGTTTCCTCATTGGTTCAGACTCAAGGGCGTGAATCTATTGCCGCCAAGCTTACAGCAAACCTCATTACAGCAGCAGGTGCAGATCGTGTTCTTGCTTGTGATCTTCATTCTGGGCAGTCAATGGGTTACTTTGATATTCCAGTGGACCACGTCTACTGTCAGGTAATTATTTTCACATCTTGACTTGCTTAGAATTTCTTAGCATTTTTTGGCTCATAATGATCGGTTTCATTTTGTTCCACAAGCCTGTTATTCTTGATTATCTTGCCAGCAAGTCAATTTGCTCCAGTGATTTGGTAGTGGTCTCACCTGATGTTGGTGGAGTTGCTAGAGCACGTGCTTTTGCCAAAAAGTTATCCGATGCCCCTTTGGCAATTGTTGACAAAAGGCGTCACGGACACAATGTAGCTGAGGTAATTTTTAAATTATATTGGTCTGTGTCTTTTTATATGCCTAAGTGCTTTATTGTGATCATATCCAAACACCCAACATGTACTTTCAGGTAATGAATCTGATTGGTGATGTTAAAGGAAAGGTTGCAGTGATGGTGGATGATATGATTGATACTGCTGGTGAGTCATTCAAAATGTGAACCAAAATGTATACTATCAAGGATCAAAAAAATGTTCCTGGAACCTGATGTTCAAAAAAATGTTCCTGCCACCTGTCTTTCACTACCCACTATGTTTACATGATTATTTGATTGATAGTGTCTAGATAATCACTCTACTTTGATCAGTATAACATGAATGTTATGTGTTACTTTCAGGAACCATTTCTAAAGGTGCAGCTTTACTGCATGAAGAAGGTGCCAGGGAAGTGTATGCTTGTTGCACTCACGGTGTATTCAGGTAAACTGTATGCTTATCATTGACTAGTACATAATTCAATATTCTCAGTCACGTGCCATGAACTCACAAATATTATTATCTTTCGGAGTTTTACTTAAAGTTTAACACTGTTTTTTTTAACTCTAACAGCCCACCTGCAATTGAGAGGTTGTCAAGTGGTCTTTTCCAAGAAGTGATTGTTACCAACACAATTCCTTTAAAGGAACAACACTACTTCCCGCAGCTGACTGTTCTATCAGTAGCAAATCTTTTGGGTGAGACCATTTGGCGTGTTCATGATGATAGCTCTGTAAGTAGCATCTTCACATGATCTTTGAGAATCGGAAGTGCCACTACCAAAATTATAGCTGAAATCCATTTTTCTTATAAGTAGATAGGTTTAATGATAAGTGGTTCTGGTGTAACATTTGTTGTTTACTTAGAAACCGAGTGTATTGGTCAATTTTGCTGCATATTTTATGGAACTACTTATTCTTTTAGATACTGTTTGCATTGGTTAAGCTTTGAAGTGGGTACACTTTTTTTTTGCTTCTAATTATTCTTGAAACTGCAACATTTACCAATGCTTCGATGTAATTTGTTTATCTTACTTTCCTTGGATAGATGATTTTCTGGGGTTGGCAAGTGTGTTCACAATATAATGTAGTAGCGTCAGACTGTTCACAACTTGCTCAAATAACGAACAGACGATTTATTTTACAACACAATATGAATATAGTGCATTAGTGCTAGAACTGATTTTACCATTCCTTGTCGTGGGTTATATCAGTTTCCGGGTTGCCTACTCTGGTATAATTTCACATTCATGGTTAGTGGTAGTATTAGACTATTAGTTCATGGATCTATATATGAAAACATCAAAGGTGTTATGGCTGTACATCCTATAACGGATGTGATTCAAAAGTTTTGCTCTATTTATGGATTTCATTTATGCTTTAAGATAAGAAAATAGGCTTAATTAACCAAAAAAAAAAAAAAAAAAAAAAAGGTGGAACAATTTAAAGTTTAAACAGCATTATATACAAAACGAGCGGTGTAGCCCGCGCGTTGCAACGGGAGTGTTTTGCATGAGTAATGTTTGAGTTCGTGTTCTTGTTTACGTATCTGTTGTAATTGGAAGTAACAAAAGATTGTTTCTGCACTAAAAAGAACCATTTTTGATTCTGCACTAAAAATAACCATAATAGTTACTCATTGAAAATTATGACTATTAATGATCACAATGTAAATGAAACAGTACAACCTACTTTGATTAGTTTAAATGTAAACTAAAGAGTATGTCATCAATTATTAATTGGTCCATGCGGATACCTAGTCTCTTGGTCCGTAGATATCGTAGTACAGAGACTGAAATGCCTGCGGAAACCGGGAAACAACACGCGGTGGATGTAACCCTGGATATCTGCACGTTTGTCTCTTTCTTCTTGCTGATTTTCTTTCAGTGTGTGTGTTTGTTCCTGGTCAGCAACAACAACTAAATCACCGCTTTGATCGAATCACATCTTCAAGATCTTTAGGTATTACTTACCATTATTTTTTATTTTTTTTGTGAATGGAAATTAACCAACTTGCAATATCTAGATGATGATGATGATTGTTGAGAATTTGGGGATGAAAGTTCTGGGTTTATGGAGATGGTGAAATCCAGAGAGGGAATCTGGAAGGATGGAGAGATTTTTCTGCTCATATAAAGGATCTATGGAAAATTTGTTTCTGTTGTGTTATGGAAATTTCTAATGTGATAACCGTGAGAGTAATCATTATTTGGTTTGCAAACAATAGGCCTATGATTTAGTAACGGGCATTAATGAGTAACTTTGCAATGGGTATATACCAGCACGACCTAGAAAGCTCGAAGTGTATCATATTTGCCAAATAAATTGAATTATTGAAAGTATTGCATATTTATACTCGTTTTTTATGAAAAAATTATTTCGTGAACAATGGTGGAAGTTTCTTTAATTTTCAAGTATGTTTGGTACGTCGAACGGGTCCCACAGTGTTTGTTGCAAAAGTTTGGCCAAGTTGGCAGAAACACCCCCTCCGCCCTTTAATTTCATACGCACCCTTCAAGTTTGGTTTTGGCCCAGCTTTAGTCCTTCACTTAGTATAAAAGGTTGAATTTTTATTTATTTTTTATTATAAAACACACACACACTCACCCAATACTCTCTCTCTCCCGTCCACTCTTTTTCTCCGGATGAATTCCGGCAGCCGCCACCGCCCCCGCCCGGCCAAACTCCGTCGCCGGTAAAATTTTCCGGCAAACTTAACTACTTACACCGATCAATAGATCATTCTACACTGATCCTTTCTGGAGAATCTTAGCCTCATCCGACCAGCTCAATCCCATCACGCGCCACCCACGTCTGCTGCCAACGCCACCGCGAACTACCGCCACCTCACCCTTCATTTTCTCGACTCGGTGAGGGTTTGATTGTTTTGATGTTTTTGTTGTTGGCTTCGGATTTGGATTTGGCAGCCACAATGGCAGCCACAATGGTTAAAAAAAAACCTTGTAGTTTTGTGGCTCTTGATCTAATTTTGTAAAGTCAAAAAATTGTTGTTGACTTTTGAAGCATCTGTTTAGATATAATATTGAGATAATGGGATTCATGTTTGAATCATGTGGAAGGTTAAGGTATGATATCAAGTCTTGGAGCTTGTTCTATCTTTATAAAATAATTTTATGTTTTTTAATACTCCGTATAATTTTGCGAAATTGGTTCGAAATTTGTTTTCAGGATGATGGGGTTCAAGTTCAAGTTTGAATCATATGGATGTTTTGGCTTAGATATTATATTGTTGTTGTTGGCTTCGGATTTGGATTTGGCAGCCACAATGGTTAAAAAAAAAAAAAAAAATGTAGAAAAACAATGTTCAAGTACTAACACGTGTAAGGTTGTAAGGTTAGGAATACATGAATACGTGTAAAGATGTAAAGTTAGGAAAACACTGTTCATGTACTGTAGCAACATCCTGCTCTTTATACAGCATTATATAGGATTATATACCAAATTTGAACATAGAAAAGAAATAACGTCAACAGCAGGGTTCGAACCTGCGCGGGCGAAGCCCAACAGATTTCAAGTCTGTCTCCTTAACCACTCGGACATGTTGACGAATGTGTCATACTCCTCAACGAATAAATTAATTAATTTTTGCTGCTTACTTTCTAAAAAGACTTGTGCAATTTTGCATTTAACAGTAAAAAAAGTACTTAAATTTGTTTGCATTGGTAATGCTCTGTAACATTTGAGTTTCTTATTCAACGGCCAACTTTAAGAAAAAAAAAAGAACATGTTTAATTTGTCCAGGGTTTGGCAAGTTAATTCATATTATAACGAGCATGCGATTAGTTGACACTCAAGGATACTCGTGATATGATTTCATGGATAGAACATATGCAATTCAATAGACTTGAAAGGTGTGTTAGAGGCAATTCTTTGAGTTGTGTATCATTTATTATAGTGACTTAATGAAATGTATTTAAAGTGCATAGTATAATGTTTATAAGATCAACGGTAATGTCTAGTAGCACATTTTCATATTATCACTATAGTTCTTAAAATTTGGAGGTTGGATGAAACACTAATGGTAAATAAATTACTAGTAATTTATGTGACGAAACATAGTTTCCACTCCTCAAGTGCTTGTAGGTAGAGCTTATTTATATGCAGAATCCCACATGGAGTAGAGAAAGAAAATGATGCTTATTTATATACTTGGGTATGAATGACTTACACATGTTGAGATTAGTATTATATTGTTGGGTGTTTGGTTGTTTGATATTATAAAGCAAAAAATAATGCAAAATAGCTTAACATCAAATAATTCTTACAATTTCTTACTTTTTGTCATTTAACTATGGGTGTTAAAAAAATCAAACAAACCGAGCCGAACCGCTTAATTCGAAAAAGACCGTTTATTACAGTTCGGTTCCGGTTTTTATTTTTAGATATCCGCGGTTAACCAAACCGAACCATATATGATTATATTATTGCACTATTTTTATTGTATAATGATTTTTTTTTTCTCCTAATGTAAACATTTATTAAACATCTAAGATTTCATTTATGTTATCGTACCCAATAAATGTTGAATAAATATGTTTTGTTGAATAAATATGTTTTGTTAATTTGATATGTATGTTTATTTGAATGCAATTATTGTGACGGAGTATGATTTTAATCTTACCAATGTTATTTAATTTTGCTAAAGTGACATTTTACGTTATAGAACATGTTATTGTTCATACGGTTAAACTTGATTGAACGTCTAAAGTGGTTAACCGTGACCCGAACCGTGGGTAAATGCTCATTTTGGGTACCCACATGTCCGGTAACCCGCCGAGTATCATTTGATTTCAGGTAGTAAAACGAATTACCCATCCCGCGATGGATAATTTAAATCTCCAACTAACTAAACCGAACCACCTATGAAGACACCACCATATAACATACTGAAAAGTATGTATCCTTGATGTCAAGTATGTATAATAAGAAGTTGTACTCCAATTTCTACAATAGATTATACTAAAATTATTGAACTAAGAGAATGTAGTTTAATTCCCTATTGATAATGTAACAATGCTAAACGTCCTAAATCTAATACACACAAAACATTATTTAACTTATAAATTGAAGGATTCGTCAATTTTACAAGAATTCACGTGTCAACATGTAAGATTTAGTCTATTTGACCGTAGTGATTGTATGTGTTGTACGAGTGGCATATTAACTATGAGCAGGGGCCGTCTTAAGATCTCGAGAGGTCTAAAGCGGTGTTAATTTTTACATGGTTTATACAGGGTTTCGCAAGTTAATTCATATTATACGAGTATGCGATTTGTTGACACTCATGGATACTTGTAATATGGTTTCATGGGTAGAACATATGTGATTCGAGAGACTCGAAAGCGGTGTTACAGACAATTCTTTGAATAGTGTATCATTTATTATAGTGACTTAATGAAATGTATTTAAAGTGCATAAAAGTATAATGTTTATAAGATCGACGGTAAAGTCTAACATTTTCATATTATCACAATAGTTCCTAAAATTTGGAGCTTGTATGAAATGCTAACGGTAAATAAATTAGTAACCTATCTGACGAAACAAAGATTCTGCTCCTCAAGTGCCAAGTAGAACTTACTTTTGTATGTGGAATCCCACATGGAGTTGAGAAAGAAAATGATGCTTATTTATATACTTGGGTGTGAATGACTTACACGTGTTGAGATTAGTATTATATTGTTGGGTGTCGTACGGTTTGATATTATAAAGCAAGAAAATAATATCATCTGCGTTGATGCCTAATAAAATCTTACAAATTCTTACCTTTTTGTTGAATGTCTTATGGTTTGATATTATAAAGCAAAAAAATAATATCAGCCGCATTGACACCTAATAATTCTTACAAATTCTTACTTTTTTGTCATTTAACTTGGGGTGTTCAAAGAATCCGATAAACCGAGCCGAACAGCTCAACCCGAAACCCAAAAAAACGCTTATTACGGTTCAGTTTCGATTTTTATTTTTAGATATCTGCGGTTAACATACCCAATGCAACTTTTGTGCTCGCAGCTTGTAGAATCCAAATTTAACTCACACGAGGTTTACAAGTAAAATATTCATTGCAATTTGTTGTGGTTTATGGGATAAAACCGGACATGTGATTGATCTTAATAAATCTTATACAATTTATTGATCATTATTGTCTTCTAAAAGATTGTGTTGCTGACGTATATGTACGTCTGACTTGCAGATTGTTCTAAAGTTCCTATAGGATATAAATAAAAACTTAAAAGTGTATATGAGAGGGTGGTCAAGATTTGATCATTTGTGAATCACTTAAGGGTGGCCTAGTGCCAAAAGGGCCGGTGACTATCCCTCTAAAATGTGTGAGGTCTCAAATTCAATTCCTGCTATGTGTAAACAACCTTAAGTGGTCGTGTCAATCTCCTGAAAACAGAGAGCTTTACCTGGTTTGAGTTTGTGTGGCAGTGGGTTCAAACCCCATGGATTAGTAAGTCAAAAAGTCAAAAATCATGGTAACAAAAAAAAAATAAATAAAAAAATAAAAAAAAAAATTCATCATTTGTGTTCAATTTTTTTGTTTAACTTGATACTTAATTGACATTTTATGATGTACTTGTAGTTTGGTTAACAATAAGATGGAAACTGCTACGTCTAGACCCGTGCCTGCAATTAAGTTCTCCCATATCAATAAGACGACGACTGCTATTCCTGGAGTCGTGCCTGAAGTTATGTTCTCACAAGACACAAAGAAGTGGCAGCTTTTAATACTGTAAGGAAGAGCCATGTCGCAGCTCAGGTCAAACATGTGATAGAACTGTTGTTTGAGGTATAAATATCTTTTGTTCTTTAAAAAATTGAAGTTGGTTTTGGTGTTTATGCAGAGGTGGAAATTTTGACCCGTTAATGGGTCAAATGGGTTAAGTTAACGGATTTGACCCGATTGGAATGGGTTACACGTGTTAAAAAGTGAAATGAAGTACTCCCTCCGTCCTATAATTATTGTCCTCTTTCGACTTTTTCGGTCTTTAGTTTTCAACTTTGACCTTAAGTATTTTTGTTTATATTACATAATACTTGATACAAAATATATGAACGGATTGAGTTTTAAATGTATTTTCTTTGGTATAATTTTTATCAAAAATTGTAGAACACAAACAAAAATATTTATAGTCAAAGTTAAGAAAGAAAGACCGAAAAAATCAAAAGGTGACAATAATTTTAAGACGGAGGGAGTAGTGTTTATAAATGTTGGACATAATACAGAGGTTGCATAATAAAGGATTTTAACAAAAAAATGTATTGGGTCAGACACGTTGATAGTCAATCGGAGTGTTATAATATAATGCTTATAATCATATGTTGCACATAATATAAAAAAGGGATAATATCACAAAAATGTAGTGAACATGACACTTTTTTCAATTATGTGTAGTGATCTATTTTTTTTTTTTCAAAATAGGTAACAAACTCTCAAATCCGTCTTATTTCTGTACTCCATGGCTGCCCATGACACGTGGCTTGCCCGTGCCACGTGTCTTAGTCCACCTCAGCTGCTCACGACCTCACGTGGCTTGCCACATGGATATTCTTTATTTTATTTTATTATTTTTTTTTTTGAAAAAATTTCTAAAAAAAAAAATTCTAAATTTTTTTTCGAAAATTCGATAATAATTTTCGAAAAAAAAATTTTAATTTCTAAAATAATTTTAGGGTTTAGGGTTTTAAAATCCTAAACCCTAAACCCTAAAATTATTTTAGAAATTAAAATTTTTTTTTCGAAAATTATTTCCGAATTTTTTTTTCGAAAATTTTCTAAAAAAAATTTCTAGAAAAAAATAATTATTTTTTCGAATTTTTTTTTACGAATTTTGTTTTAGAAATTATTTTCGAAAAAAAAATTTAGAAATTTTTTTCGAAATTTTTTCAAAAAAAAAATAAAAAAAAATTAAAGAATATCCACGTGATCTTTCTTTTGCACCCACCTACCCTGTACTGCCAAACCTACAGTTATAATATTATATAATAACTAATAAACCGATTCAAGTGATTGAAATAGACCGTTGCGACAGTTGTTGATATCGAAAAAGTTTCCCTCAGACATCTCGAGCGGGAAGTAGCATATCTTTCAATAAAGAAATTCGGAAAAGAAAAAAAGGGGTATTCGCCCTAATTGAATAAAAGCTATCTTGAATAAAAGAAGGGAACCTTATTCGTAGACAGATGAGCGTTTGCGACCGTTTACAAGAGTGAATACCGAAACAGACAATTCCAGATGCCCTCAGACAGATCCGTTATCGCCTCTTGGCTTTGCTTTAATAGATTCTATTCGACTGGAAGGAACGTTATATGACTTTTTGACTTTGCAAGAGTAGTTTCATCGGTGGAAGGGAGGGAGAAGGTTGTTCGTGTAAGATCCTACGAAAAACCTTTGTAGTTAATCGTAATGATTAGTAATAACCTTGTATTGTCATTTAATAAGCCCATTTTTACTGGGAAATTTAAACTTTTCAATTATTGTTATTAATTTCACGATGCATTCTATATATATACACAAACACGAGATAACACTTCCGATGCAACAAAACATCCTCACAAACAACAACAAGCAATCGCACTCACAACAAAAACCTAACGTATCTATTATAGTAAGTGTAATACAAAATCACTTACACCACATTACACCAAATATACTTAACTAAAAATTATTACAAACACTAATAATAATCTTAACATTAAACTACAAACCGATTTGGACTCTTAATGTTCGGCCCACATAATCCAACTAGCCATCAAATTAACACAACCCAATTAGCACCAGCCCATGTTCGCTCTTTTCTTTCCTTGGTCATTTTTAAAACCCGATCGTATGCACCTTTCACAAAACACACTTAACTAAAATCTATTTTACATCTAACACACTTAATTAAATAAACTCTTTAATGATCCTATATTACTACTAAACAAACTTTAATAGTTCGGCCCAACAACAATCCCACAGCCCATCCTCACCACACGACACCAAGACCATTTTTGAGTCCATGCATCTTTCTTATTAATTCATAAATCCGATAATACCATGCTCTCCAAAACAGCCTTTGTACTCTAATATACTAAACACGAAATAAGAATGTTTATGCATCATTTCGATCACTAGTTACTATATAATTAATATGGTGACATTTAGATTTAGATAGCAAGTATTACTATGAAATTCAAGAGCAAACCGATTGTCCCATAGCCACTCAAATCGTGTAACTAAAAAAAAATCACAAAACACCATCACTTCAAACCACAACAGCCCAACGATTATTGCAAACATATTAGGATATTTAGAAACCTGTTAAGGCTACTAAAAGAGAAATAAACTATAACCATGACCTTTAGCTCAAAAACTCCATCTTGTGCCAATATTGTTAAGAACCGAATATAGGAAACTTACAAGAACTAAAGTCCAAAACCCCATCTACCAAGACTCAACTTCACACTCAATTTAGAATAGCAATCTACAAGTGTCCCCTAGTTACAGTGACTTCAATCATTGAGTCAATAGGTCAATGAGATAGGAAGATGTTTTGCCTATAAAAACCTCTCATTCGATCTCTTTCTTTTCACCTATCATTTTCTATCACAATCACAACATTCCTTAAATAGCATAAGTAACTTTCTGTCGAAGTGTTGGAAAGCAAAAGCGTTTGGAGTCAAAGCGTATAAGCCTTTTCGAAGCTCACTGCTTTTCTTGTATCTCATTCGAACAACCACAATCCCCTCACCACCTTTCCTAAAGCATTGTAAGTATCTTGTAACCTCTTGTTTTCTATTCCATGCACACGACCCACCCATGCATATTTCATTACAATCGAAAGTATCATGCATGGATATTCTATTCTCTTTACAGTCAAACCACTATGCATTGTTCCATCATTTTGTTCGATTACATATATAACATCACTTAGTTACATTTATTATTTCATGTGTACCCAACATGAGTCGAGTAACCACTAAGAAGGTTTAAGAACCATCACTTATTTCAGTTTCACGTTAGGATATTACACGCCATGCATCACATTGGTTTCCCACTCAAACGTATAACATCCATATAAATCAAGCCCACAGTAGACTACCTCATACGCGTAAAACATGAACCATGCAAGTTACATATTAAAATTCGAGAGATAAAACCTTCCGTATGATCACATATAGGAATAACTTTAAACCGTTAGTTGTGATAAGTATAAAACGTCTCGAGAACTCAAAAAAAAAATGTTAACTTTCAATGAGTACAACACCCACGAAAGACCATATAGACCAATATCTCACCTATTGTCAAATCAGGTGAAAAATATTGTAAGAGTCTCTAGTTAAAAACTATTCCGGATTGCTCACTACTGGCTCGATTTATTTGGCAATCTTACAACTAATGAATACATTTTTTTTACATATTTCGATGTCACAACCCAACTGTTTTCAACTTCCATCTTTTGTGATAACAACCATAAGCTCTACTAAACTCTTAAAAATGCCACAAACCACAGGCTACCCAACTGCCTAGAACACTTAGAAATTTCATGGTACTTTTCAAAAATTTACTTCATTCGACCAGGCCAAAAACCACCGTTGTATTTTCGAAATCTTGTATATAACATATCTAAATTATTACATCACTCGATAGACAGGCTGGCAAACTATATTTTTCATGTTTTAAGTTCGACCTCATAAGCTCACGAACACGCTCAAAATAAATCCTTTTGATCGACCCTCGAATGCCTATTTCACATTTTCAGAAAATTTATAGTATTTCCGAAATGGGCTAAACAAAAGCCCAATAAGAGATAGTGTTAAACCAGCCCATCCAGCCCAAATGAAATGTTTTCAGAATCAGAAAAATAACCCAAGTCCAGGCCCAAAACCGTTTACACGCCCTCGCCTCTAAAACTCTTAACGGGCCATGTTCTAAAGCGTTACTTGGCCCAATAATGCAAAAGTAATCTCTTTTCTGAAATAATAGATTAAAATAAGTTAATATGAACTTAATAAGGTTATAGAAATTTTCAGAATATTTTTCCCGACATTTTTATGCAAAAAGGACTAAAAACGTAACGCGATCTAACTGGAAGGACCAAAACTGCTAAACTGTGAAACCTAGGGACTGAAGCTGTGAAAACAGTTTATAAAGGACTTAAATTGACATACCATTGAACTCCAAGCTTTGTATGGACATATGGACAAGATTCGGACTATTATTGGACTATGGACTTAACCAAGGACTAATGATGCAACGCGAGCCACAGTTAGGGTAAAGGATGTAAAATCTGGAAAGAACAAGTACTAACTGTTATAACTTGACATTCTTATTCTATTTTTTATTTTTGGCACCACACTTATATCTCATATGCATTTTTACGCATTTTATTTGCATATTAGTTAATTTTCGATATTTAATAACGTTAGAAATATTTCATGTTAATATTTCATATCCATTCATTTACTCTTCGAAGATATGATCTTACGAGAGCATGAGCACCATAATCATATATAATAACACCTTCACTTTCAACGATTAGATCGTTGTATATCATTAGTTAATCATCATCCACCATCCATACACACACACCACTAGAAATTAGTCAGATTCTCAGTTATTTATATATTTACCAGGTTCCATATCGAAGTTGTTATAATCACCTCTGAGTTTATTTTCACCATCACCAGTAACGCTTAAGGTGAGTCATGGCCTCACTTTTTAAACTCTTTATACTTTTAAAACTCCGTGAGGGGGATACATGCTATAAACAGATCACAAGTATTTTTCTGTATGCTACCTGACTCGATATATGCCTAAGTTACCATATTGCCACAAGACCCTTTTATCATGAGCCATTAATCACTGCGGTGAACGCGAATATAATGAATAGATCTATTAGAGGCTGACGACCTATCCTACTAATACTGTGACGGAATGCTTTTTGCTAGTCGTATTAGTCGCGATGCATTATATTTGAGAGAAATAGGAATTGGCAAATCACCTATTACACGAGGGCAAAACTTTCATCATTAATTTGGTGGACACCTCCGTTTATGCGGTACTTTGTTAACGTTTGCGTGTCATGAGACTTAGGGCAATATATGAACTGCGATATCAACTTTTAAACTGATTGTATCTTCAATACAATCTTACTTGTGAATCGAACTGATATTTAAATTACAAACTCCATGATTTCACTCAACATTATGTTGACTTTTAAGCATGTATCTCAGGGAACTAGAGGAGCAAGGCAAGGCATGGAGCAGGCGCACCCTATCTTAAATAAATGGTGTAAAATAAAGTTGTAATTCAGTTAAATTAATGTTTCTTTGGAGAAACCTTAGCACTCTGATGTAACGCTTTGTAACTGAATTTGTATTATGGACCTATGTAAATTAAAAATGCCGCCTCAGGCTGTTTTTCTATGATTTTGTTTTTGATCCTCACGGTAACACCCAAATTAATCTTCCGCTGCTATGTTTAAAAATTTGGGGGTGTTACAGTTCGACTGAAGCCCGACCTCTATGATCTGAAATGAGTGCGGAAATGTCCCTTTAAGAATAAGAAAAGGATCTTTACAGAAAAAGAGCTCTGAGGTTTAGTCAGCTATTGTCCTATTTTCCTTTTTCTTCTCGATGAGAGGCTTCCCCAACAGCACTGGTTTATCAACCTCCATGGTCTTTCCCAATCAAATCTTTTTCTATTACGTGGCACGAGCAGCTGAGGTGGACTAAGACATGTGGCACGGGCAAGCCACGTGTCATGGGCAGCCATTGAGTACACCAATAAGACGGATTTGAGAGTTTGTTACTTATTTTGAAAAAAAAAAAAAAAAATAGATCACTACACATAATTGAAAAATGTGTCATGTTCACTACATTTTTGTGATATTATCCCCTATAAAAAACTGATAGTTTGTGCGGTTTGGCCTAACTTGACTCCATTAATCTATGGTTATAAAAAGATGAATAATTGACGTATAGAGCAAAAGGTATAATAACGTGGAGCTAGGCGTTATGGTGACGTGGAGCTGGATTATGCAGTGTTACCACACCGTGTGGTGGTGTTAAGTAGCAGTGTTGGTGGTGGCGTTAATATGGTAACGTCACGTTAGAGCTATTTGAATTAAAAATAATAATAATTATAGCAATTACACCTTTGACCCCTAAACGACTAGCGATATTTGAATTCAAAAAAAAAAAAAAAAAAAAAAAAAAAAAAAAAAAATTCAAAACTACCCCCAATTTAACGGCTAGTTTGGTTAAAAAAAAATGTATATTTTTCGTAACCTTTTATAAATACCCACATTTACATATTATTTTTACACACTTTTCATACATTTAACCAAAACACTATTAATCATTACAACACAAAATTATGGCTTGTTCTCTCCCCCATTCCGTCGAAAAAATGCAAGCTTTTGTTCAAAAACAATGCGAGCAAGACGATGCGGCTCGACAGAAGGCTATTGTCGAAGTTATCAATATGTTTGAGCACACAAAGGCAAAGAAGGAATGGTTGAGAAAAAATACGCGAAGTGCAAAGACATTTCGCCAGAAAGACAAGCTGTGATTGACAAATTTTTGAGCGATGAAGCCAACAAAGATGACACCATTAGTGAAACGTTGTGGAAGTGTGTTTCATAGATACAAGACAACATCAGCAACAAAATCCGTTGGAGTTATGAAGAAAACAAAATTGTTGGTTCGGTATCACAACAGCTGAATCAACTTGGGCTAGGTGCATCAACTTCAGCTGATGCGTATGGATTTATTGAGCAACAGCATTATCAATTTACGAGTTATGAAGACGAGGCAGTTGATGAGCATTGCTTAACTGCAAGACAACATTATGAAATTATGTGTGGCGAACAGGCTTTAAGAGAAGTTGAAGCTGAATAAGCTAGGATTCAACAAGAGTGGAAGGAGAGACTCAGGAAAGAAGAAGTAGAAACGGTTGCGTACAGGTTGGAATTTGGGTATTTGGAGTCTCCAGAGTATGAATCTGCATACGGGGAGCATTCAGATTAAGCTATGTTTATGTATTTCGTATCGTAGTGTATTTTAGTTCGTATGTTTTTTTTCGTATCGTATCGTATTTCGTAATGTTTATGTAATGTTTTATGGTTATTAATAAAGTGATAGGTTGCTTATTAAATGAAGTATTAGTTTAGGGGTTGAATTTGTAATTTTTATTTTTTTAAATAAAAGTGAAGCCCAAAATGTGGTGTTATGATAAGGGGTGTTTTTTTTTTTTTTTTTTTTTTTTGTGGGTTTAAATGTTAAAACTGATGTGACGCGGTGTTAAGGCTTAACTCAAGGGCACCACACCTTGTGCTCTTATACTTGTGTAGTGTTGTGATTTATGACCATTTCTTAAGTATGTATTATAGGAAGCTGTACTCCAATTTCTACAACAGATAATACTAAAATTATTGAACTAAGAGAATGTAGTTTGGTGTTCTTTTGTATTTGATCATGTAACAAGCTAAATGTCCTAAATCTAATACACACATAACACTATTTAACTTATAAATTGAAGGATTCATCAATTTTACAAGAATTCACGTGTCAACATGTATGATTTAGTCTATTTGACGTAATGATTGTATGTGTTGTAAGAGTAGCATATTAACTATGAGGTGTCTTAAGGTTGACATTATTCAATAATTAGCTAATTAAAATGCTCATATATAAAGCAACTAAAATAAAGTAAATGTAAAACGTTAGAAACAATAAAATCTATCTTCTGGCAATAGATACTTTAAATCTCCAACTAACCAAACGAATTACCCGTTCAATTTTGGGTAGTAAAACGAATTACCCGTTCCGCAATAGATAGTTTAAATCTCCAACTAACCAAATCGCCTCACCCATGAACACCCCGACATATAACATACTTCAGTTATAGGAAGTTGTACTCTAATTTCTACAATTGATAATACTAAAGTTATTGAACTAAGAGAATGTAGTTTAATTTTCTTTTGTATTTGATAATGTAACGACGTTAAAAGTCCTAAATCTAATACACACATAACATTATCTAACTTAAACATTGAAGGGATTCATCAATTTTACCAGAATTCATGTGTCAACCGGTATAATTTAGTCTATCAGACGTAGTGATTGTATGTGTACGTACGAGTAACATAATAAAACGTTTACACCTATTTCGCAGAGGCTCGGCTGTCAGCATTGGTATGCAAATCAAATGGTGATGCATAATGTGACAACTAAAATATCAAAATACTGGGAATACACAAAACGTAAAGAAAGTTTTTATTTGTGAATAATTATTAATATAAGTATGTCCGGTTTCGAACCCGAAACTCGGGATTGCACACAATACGTGAGAGTTCCAATGGTTTGAATAAATTAAATATATTTTATATTTATATTTATTCATTTCACAAAAGAAATATTTAACGACAGTTAGTACTTAAAGGAGTTAGAGATAACGGCCGTTAAAGGACTAATTATGCAAAAGAGAGTTAGAAGGATCTAAAACCCAAACCCATTGGGTTTATTCGGCCGACCCTCCCCTATGGGCTTAGGGATTCGGTTGGGTAGAGTAGGGAGCAAGTTAGGGATACAATCCCATTGTGTTTGGTTTTTCTCTAATCTTGAATCCCTAACTAAGGCCAAACTTCTTTCTCTTCTCTCCCTCTTGCTAGAACCAATCGGCCAATTTTAATCCCACTAGGGATTGCCGAATCCAACTATAGCAATAAAGTGTTTGGTTTGTTTGTGATTCTTGAACCTAGCTTTTCTCATTGGAACGCTAGTATCTCGTGTGTACAAGAACGAGTGACAAGCTTATTTTAGCTTGTGTGTTTGCCTTGTGTTCGATCCATATAAGCCCTCCCCTAGGGTTTATATATCTTGTACTTGTAGATTCGATTCCTTGTTCTTGCTAGGAATAAAATAAGGTACGCTTTCTATTTAAGTTTTAGTTAATTACATTACATGATGAGAAAACCATACCTAGAACCAATACACAGATTCAAGTTTCCCACCATCAAATCTTTGCAGGGCTCTGTGTATAGCACCATCTTTTGACTCCTCTAATAATGTCAGCATTAACAGACAATCAAACTCCACAATCAACTCATAAACGTGGTAACATAAGAGTCGATTTATTTCTTAACACCTGAGTAAAGATCCTGAAACTTTATGCTTTATACAGACTCTACAATAGCCAAAACCAATTAGATATGTTTCTTACTCAGTACGCATACATCATAAACCAGTCAACAACACTCTCAGTAATCAAGCGTGGACTTATTACATGATTGCACAACCGCTCTTCTTCTCTTCTGCTGGCTGTGTGTTACCTTGGCTGTTTGGGTCGTTCGGGTTATAGGTGAACTCTGTTGTATCAAGCCCATACTGTGATCATGCCAACAAAAACAAAAAAATCAACAAACCGGAGCAAAGAAAATACATAGAATAAAATGCTTAGTTTATAGAAAGAGGATGTACCTTTTCCCTCATACGTGCACTCCAAGCATCATTTCTGCTGGGACGGCTATCAAGGGATCCAGCAGTAACATGAACACCTGTGGCTGGAACTTGTTGTCTACTAATCAAAGGTTGTCGTTGCTGTCTAGGTCCATTAATGTACTCATCATCACTATCATACTCTGCTCGTGCATTTGCAGCACGTACAATTAGAGCTAGCAAAAATATCAGACCCTGCACTTCCACACATAATCACTATCCAAAACAAGCTGCAGCATTCTTAGAAAATAAGTTTATTTCTGGCTTACCTGTAATATAATAGCTCCGAGTGCAACCCATTTGCAGATATTCCAATTCTTCCTTAGAAATCCGTATATAATGTCAAATTCACCTGTTTGGTCAACCGGAATTTCCTAAAAACATTTTTAAAATATTAGATACGTTTGAAACGTCTTGAAGATCAAGGTGTTGATCAAAGATAACTCACAGCTGTCCAACTTTTGTCAAAGAAGATGAAAGCAGCACATCCCACTTCTACCAAGATGAATAAGATCAAAAGTACAGAATACTGCGGTTCTTTAAGGAAATCAACTATCCACAAAAACCAAAAAAGGAATAACAAAAAGATTATCCTATTATTTAACAAACTACGCTTTTGATTATACGGGTTTAAAATTTACAGACTCCTTTACTTTCAATTTATTTTTTTATCTAAAAAGAAATGTAACAACGTCATAAAAAGTAGGATACACAGGTAAGGCAGCATCCGCTCCGTGTTGCTGCGCCAATACACCCGAAACAAGATATGACAAAGAGAATTGCACCAACACCAATAAACAGATAGATGAACCTGCATTAAAGAGAATTATCTGCTATAAACAACTCTATGATTACAGATGTTAACTATCACACATCAAATAAATGCAAGCATACAACTTTAGGAACAACCTACACGCATACTAGTACACTACATGTATACTCAATTTCAACACTTTCCAGCTTATACTCTTTTCGAAGTGTGGTGCGATTACATATAAGGAAAAGGAAGTGCTAACAAGAAGGTAGCAGCAAGTTACAAGAGTACAAACAGACCACACAACTAAGAGCACATGGAAAAAAAATTACAATCTACCAACAATTTCAACCCTTTCCAGTTTATATAGCCTATAAACAATGTTTACTTACAAGCAAAAGATTAACTTCAATAACAAACTAGGCGAAGTTATTCATACGGTTAGTTTTATAGACATGGAATGTCATCCCCAATCTAAAAATAGTGTGAAGGCAAACACTAAAAATAGTTAACTACATCAGCAGAATTATATAGACTTTTAACTAAACATAGTATAAGAGTCCCCAGCCCCAAATTTCTGTTTTTAAATTTAGTTAAAACAACACAACTAAAAACTATTCTTATTTAAAACTAAGCTGCCTTTCGTACTGAAGTCCATATGTTCCAGTCACGATTTATCTTACTTACATCTATCTTTCATTGTTAGTCGTTTCATAATAACTAAAATGATGTCATATCACAACAGAAACTCAAAATACCAAAATTCACATGCACGAACGATACTCAAAATACCAGACACACATTACCAAGCAGTGGGCAACTTATCATAAAAGCCGGGGGCAGACAAGGAAACAGCCATAAGCATAGGACGTCCAAGCTGTATCAATTCTTCATTTGATAGTACAGCATGTACATGATCCATTTCCTTTTTGTACATAACAAACAGGTATAGCCCGTATCCCACCATAGCCAAACCCGAAAGAGTCAATAAAAAGTTGAGAAGCTTCAACAAACACTCCAAACATCCCTTACAAGTCATCCTTATTCCCCTGAAATCACCAATGTTGCGCGCAACAGCACATAAAGTTGAAATCCAAAGCACTTTAGAAAAATAAATAAACCGCAAACTCAATAAACATGTAGGTTGTGTTTGGCGACAAGCTTATTGGAGCGTTTAGCGTTTAGATATGATGCTTTTTTGGCAACTTTGGATTTTCTTTAGACCTCCTACTTGGCGCGGAGCATTTAGGAGCGGTGAGCGTTGTGATCTTTAACGCTCGTTTGGCAAGCACCAAATAGCTTTATTTATTTTTTCAGAATGCTCATTTTCCAACTCTCCATGAAGTAGCATTTAGGAGCGTTGAGCATTTAGGAGCTGTTTTACACATTATGATTACACCTACAGCTACGTTACCAAACGTTTCTTTATAGAAAAAAACTGTTAATGCTCCTACTGCGTAGCAATTTTTGCCAAACACACCCTAAAGGGAGAATTGCATATATACCCATGAAACTTGAATATTTGTATATTTCCCCAAAAGACACGTTTTTAAAAGCGTTTGTATTTTACTTCATTTTACACTTGATAGTTATGTTACTAAACGCTTTTATAAAACAAACAACCTTTTTCCAAACATAGATATAGCCATACTATATTTAATCAGTTTGCGTTGTAACAACTGAATTATTACATATTTTCTTCTGCAACATTACATAACTATTTTTTTTCTTTTTTGGTAACCATAGTTTCCGACCTTTTGGCCGACTAATCCACTGAGTTTGAGTTTCAACCTACCACTTATGGTAACCATACTATGTAGTACTAGTATTATTTTAAGGTTCTTTTGTTTCTATGGAATGTTGAACCTACCACTTTTGGTAACCATAGATTAAAATGCATAATTGAAATAAATCTGAAAAGTAAAAAATAAAATAAAAGAAGAGATGAATGTCATACTAACCTCCTCCTCCTCGTATGTGTTGTCGAATGTTTGATGTGGATTTAATGATATTGGTTACGATAATAACAGGTTACAAGTGGATCAGCACGACCAAATTATAATTCTATTATTCTTATGGTGATGATGATGATGATGATGTTGGCCTTATATTATCTTTGTTTTTCTATGTCGATATGATATATTATGAAATTAGAAATAGAAAAATGCACCGCCAAAATGATCTCAACTCACAACAGAGATATGATGATGTGTTGATTAACTTACATAATAGTCCTTTAACTATTGCTTTTGCTTTATGTCTATCTTTTTTGGTACATATTGAAAGCTTTTTTTTTTTTTTTTTTTTTTTTAGCCAAAACTTTACATCATGAGAATAACCATAAAACTAATATTGGGCATTTCCCAAATCAGATACAAACTAATACTGAACAACCGATATCTGATAAAGCCTATGTCTATGTCTGATGAAACTGATCTTAGACATCTTTCAAAACAGATGACCAAGAACACCAGTCTCTTTCCTTTTTTAGAATCCATTCTCTCATACAAAATTCACCTTTTTAAGTACCTACCATCTAGCTACATTTCCATTACTTCATTCCACCAAGACCACTCAACCTGCCACCACAATAGTCTAAGTAGAAATGGAGAATGGCATCACTAGGCACCCATATGGGAGGCTCTGCCAAACAACCTACATTTCCCTCTCAAAGAAAGGCTTCAGTTGCTTGGGAACACTCACCCTCCATGATGACCAACCATTTCCTCCTATGCCAATGTATTGAGTGGACCAAGCAAGTTCATCTTTCACTCATCGCTATTCCACTCATCATACATAGGCCTCCCAAGCCATTTACCCTTCACAAAAGGAGACCCTACGTTATGGTACATCCATACTGAGATAAACCTCCTAAACAGCCAAGCATAGCTTTCTAGCTCCCTCTTAAGGCCAAACTAGAAAAAACTATGGGGCTAATTTAGGTACAGTCACACAGTTAGGACTCCAAGGTACAAGAAATCTCACAGTTGTAATGGCCTGCATAAAGAACAATAGCAAATTTTTGACTTTTTGCTTCTGTTATCCAAGAATCCAAACACCCCTTTAAGTCAGTAACAATACTACAGTCAAACTATATTGCTAAACGTTCTTCCTCAGACAGAGAGAACTCACCAATAGGACCACCTTGTCTTCAAGAAAACCACTTTAGACCCTTTCCACAACTTGCATAACCAAATACTACTTTTGAGACCAAAATTCCACAACTTGCTGTCCCAAACACCCCTTTATACAATCCCAAACTGTCAACACCATATCTAGGCTTTCCAAATGACTTACTTATTAACATCATGTACCCCTATAATCATCTGCATATTCCACACTTCCTGAGCTTTAATGACTGCAAGAGAAGGTTTAGCTTTCAGACCTGCTAGTCTTAGTTTAATGGTATCACAGTACAGTTCAAACAGCTCCTCCACACTCCTTCTCTCTTCCTTAAACAATCTGCAGTTTCTTTCTCTCCATATTAGATAAACACTAGCTGCAATGCTAAGTCTTCTAATGATGCTTGTAATAGTATTTCCATTCTCCATGACTGCATATTTTCTAACTGTATCATTCCAATCCCATTCACCCCAGTGCAAGCCAATTTTTAGGCATACTCTATTCTAGAACTGATTAGCATACTTGCAGGTAAAAAAAATATTGGTGTGAATCTATGTCTTCATTGCATAAGGCACATACCATCATATCATAGGATCCCTATTACTTAAGTTTATCATGAGTTATCTATTTTGGACTGCCAACCATAAAATGAAGGCATGTTTGGGAATGTTCTGAGAAAACCACACCATTTTGCTCCATATCACATTGTCTTCATCAGGCTGCAAATCTATGTAGGCTTGTTTTACAGAGAATTTCCCAAGCTTCCCTTTTTTGCTTTTCCACACCAATTCATCCCTTCCATTACCCAAGGTTAACTCTTGAATTTGATTTAAGGCACGTTATTTAATGTACCAGTCATCTGGCCAACACCAATTCCCATTGTAGATTACATCTTTCACCACCATACTTGTGCTTAGCCTTGCATTGTACATGTCCCTGTGAGTAATGATGGAGTGTAAAGCTCCTATTTGGCCCCAGTTATCATACCAAACAGAGGCATTACACCCATCTCCAATTTTCATGACACAATAGTTTTTGACCTCATCTCTTACTTTCAAGATATTCCTCCAACCCCAACTGTCATTTATGTCTTCATTAACAACCCATACACTCCTATCTTTAAGCTTTAGAATGTTGATCCATTTCACCCATAAAGAATCCTTTTTAGAAGCCACATGCCACAGGTGTTTGACAACCATAGCTTTATTCCACACTTCTAAATTTTTCAACCCCAATCCACCTTGGACCTTTGGTTTGCATACCTGATTCCATGCAACCTTTGCTTTGCCTTTGGACTCTTCACCATGATTCAAAAAAAACCTTTCAAAAGCTTATTAATATCCTTAATGGTGGTTTTGGGTAGCAAGAATACAGATGCCCAGACCCCAGTAGACATGTATAGACTCAAGAGCTGATGCAATTGTGACGAACCGCAAAAATCCCTATAATTAACAACGGTTAATTTTATATTAATTCTCTGTCAATATTTTAATCACCATTTTTACGGGAAAATTTGAAAATTTTCTTATTATCTTATATGGTTGTGATTACGAAATCACAAAATTCACCAAATAACGTAACAAGTTCTCGACATGTTTTTCGAAACATAAATATTTCATTTAGTTTAATTACTTACTAATTACACTAATCGTGCCTTAATATTTTTCCAGCCCAACTTAAATCCCATGTCACTATTCATCAGCCCGAGTCTTTCAAGCCCAACTTTTATTTGAGATTTTATGTATAATTGACTAAAAACTAGCTCCAAAAAGTTTTTCGTTCTCTCGATTATTAAACACGACATATATATAATTTTATGCCGTCTCATTTCTCACCTAGCCAACTCTAAACGTGCCAATTTTCAGAAGTTTATATCAAGTATTGATATGATTTCGAAAGGCAAACCATTCGGTTGAAAACAACCCAACTCGACATAAAGTTTATTATTCAAGACTTAACCGTTTTGACTCCCGTTCGTTTCTACGTGATCCTAAAAATATTTCTATCATATTTCCATGTTAAAAGTCGAGATTTATCATCAAATATTGTGTGTTATACGATTTAAATGAATCGTATATATATAAATATGTTGGTCGACATATATGTTGAGTCACAAGACAAGTTACCACTTTTCATGCACTCACATATTTTTCTAGAGTCCTAGGCTTGTAAGAAAATCTCAATAGAAGTCTTAATTCTCTGACATTGCGTAAGTTGCAAGTGGTTTGTGAAATTATTGGAGCTAACGTATTCAAATACGTCTCTATAACTACTACTCACTTGCCACCTTTCTTCCATCACTAAATATCATCATAACAACTCTCTTACACTCTTAAAACATCTCTGAAAATCCATAAGGAAGTCGTACGCTTTAACTGGAAGTTAACGAGAGGAAAGGATTAAAGTATAAAACGTATACTTTGGTTATAAAATTAACGTGGGATTATTTCGTGTGTTCCATTCGTATCCCTCAATCTCTACCACCTTTAGAAGTGTTGTCCCAAATTAAAGACGTTTCCGTAATCATTCCTATAATCTTACTTGGTTTCGTAAATTACACCTTGTCAGATACGCTCAAGGTGAGTCATGACCCCTACTCTTTTAATACTCGTTTTATACTTTTGGGGGAGATACATGCTCAAATATATTTCATTACTTTTATGAATAAGTATATTAATAACTTACATGATTTAAATCAAAATCCTAATTAATACTTACCTGATATGGTCTATTACTTAAGATATGATATATATCTTACTTACTAATTGCTTAGCTTAAATACTGAATAATATTTCCAAATTGATTGTTATAACATGATACTTGTTTCACTATAATATCTTGAATGTTCCCCTTATCTTTATATGTTATTTCCATGTTTCAACGGAAATACTTGCTAGGAAGAGCATAAGTACTTAAGGTTCATCGTTACCTTAATATTGTCTAAATTACCATTACAGTACAGTCCGTTTGTGCGGTACCTTACAGTCGGTTTGTGCGGTACATTACAGTCCGTTTGTGCAGTACAGTACGTGCTGCTTTGTGCGGTACGTTACATGCCGTTTGTGCGGTACATTGCATGTTGTTTGTGTGATATCTTGTTAACGTATGAATGACATGAGCCTTAGAACAATATAAATACATGAATATATATGTCTTCATATATAAGAATTTCATCAGACCTTGATTATAGATCTTAAGGCATAATATCATAAGCTTCCATCTCATGCTAGGATTTTGATCTAGTACTTGAACTTGACTGAATACTTATATGATTTATTTGTGGTTATACTCAACTTCATTCATTACTTGTTTCATCACTGTTAGTATTTATTACAGTTATTACTTCGTTATTGAAATCATTGAAATGAACTGTTCATCAGTACTAAAAACTTATATCAGATAATCATATTATCTCTGAAATTATTAAAACTGATTGTTTAATCATACTTGAATTTATTTCAAATAATACTAAATACTCTTAAATTCGTTGAAATAAATGGTTTTCCATTAAACTCTATGAACTCACCAACCTTTGTGTTGACACTTTTAAGCATGTGTATCTCAAGAAATTAACGGAGCAGGACAAGACACGGAGTGGGCATTTATTACTCTGATAAATTAAAATGGTGTAAAAATCAAATATGTCATTCTTTCAAGCCTTTATATCTTATATGGGATTTTTAAATAAAATGTTTCATCTTTGTATCAAAAGTATTTATTTGAATGACAAATAACTTTCAAAACGCCTCTTTCGAGCCGTTTTCTGTGATAATGACTTTGATCCTCCCCGTAACACCCTAATTACTTTTCCGCTGCTATATCTCAAATTAGGGGGTGTTACAGATTGGTATCAGAGCCAAAGTTATAGAGAACTAAATGTTTTCAAACATTAAACTATAACTACAATTTCAAAATGAATGATTTTACACCATACCATTTTACGCCCTCCGTGTCTGCAGACTGCCGTGCTCAATAAGTTATCTGTTAAGATTATTTTTCATGCTTGATAGTTACTCTTATATACTTCATTATTTCCCGCTTACCGTTACATCTTTAACGTACAAATTACTTATAATTACTATTTTCGGTTAATATAGTACCATGTTTCCTGAAACCCCTGTGAATGTCGAAATTATTCTCCGTAATACTAGTACATCACCTATCTATCAAATTTCTCCGGATACTGAAGATCCTTATGTACAAATGTCACAACCCCAGCCTGATATAAAACTCACTCAGAGACTACTCCCATCGTCACCTACTTGCTCACCTTTACGTCAGAGACTCAGGAGAGCTACAAAATCTTATGAAGATTTGATTGGTGGCCAGGCAACATTCGAGGTTGGACAAAATTCACGCCAGGAGATGCCGTGGAAGAATGTTGAGCCAAATTCTCCATTACCTTATACTCCAGATTCCTCAATACCGAAAATCCCAAATAACTTATCTTCACCCAATTCCCCTAACTACAATATAAGCACTCATGATTTAATATGGACTCGTCTTTACCAACAAGCCAGCTCCCTAGACATTCACACTGAACAGCTGAAAGAGTTACGACCATTACATTTTGAATGGTATGACCGTAACGTTGACACTCTGTTCAGAAGAGCCAATGCCAAGAGACGAGCATGTGCCAGGAACGCTTCTCAGACATGAAAGCTGCACAACTAGAAATTGAGGAAGAAAATAGACGTTTACGTCAGAGACGTAACTATTCTTAAGGTTCATATGTATTGTTGATGTACCCACTGAACCAAATGATTTTTGGTAGTGTTGAAGTATTTTCCAATAATCCTGAACTCTCAGAACTTGTAACCAACCCTCAATAAATAAAAACCTCGTTTGTTATATCTTTTCCGTTGAAAATGAATTCTTTCATTTATGTCCGACTGTAATGCTACGCATGCATGTAATGAATCCTCATACCTCCATGCAAAATTTCATCATTTGTTACTCTTGATGATAAACAAATGACTCCACGCAAATCAATGGAGCATTTAATAAAAGACCTTATATCGTTTATTTTGCAAAAACAATCAATCAATTTGTTAATACTATATTGTTTACAGTGATTATATCCAGACTTATCATGATATTACCCATGATTATTATGATTCCTTAAACATGCCATAACCAGGCCAAAACCATAGAATTCTATAAGAAAAATTTTCGGAAGAGAACTTGATGAATGAAGAGAAATTTGTTGAACTTCAGCTTTTGTATATGAATCGGTTTGTTCCTTAACAATCCCATATCAAATTGATCACTTAGTTACGATAGTATCTGAACATGTCGTAATACTTGTGACAAATCTTGTTAGAACTCATATATTCATTTCCCTACATCTCAAATCATTCTAACGTAATCATTGCGTAAATTCTAAATCTATATTTCTTGTGGTATTAATAGCAATATGGAACATGCAAGCAACGAGACTTCCAACACTGGAGCAATCATGACACCTGCAGATGTCCAGAAAATGATTAATGATGGCATAGCTGCAGCTCGTGAAGCTGATCGCTCAAGTAACAATATAGGAGCAAACCATGAAGGCAAGGCATCTACTCCTCGTAAATGTACTTACAAGGACTTCATGGCTTGTAAACCAACCAACTTCAAGGGAATAGAAGGAGTTACAGAGATGGCTCAATGGTTTGAGCATACCGAAACAGTTTTTAAGAGGAGCGGCTGTCCTGATGATAGCAAAGTCACCTTTGCTACAGGAGCTCTTCAGGGAGAAGCGTTATCGTGGTGGAATGCTACCGCAAAAGCCATGGGACAAGATGAAGCTTTTCAACTCTCCTGGACTGAGTTGAAAAAGAAGATGCTTAAGAAGTATTGTCCCAGGACAGAGATCAGGAAACTAGAAGATAAGTTTAATCAACTAGTAGTGAAGTACCACGACCTGAGAACTTATGACCGAAAGTTTCAGGAATTTTCAATGTTGTTAGGAATTATTAGAATAATAGTTATTTCATTTCTGCTGTTAGTAGTAATGGTTCCTGCTGGCATGTATATAGTTCCTGCTGGTATTAGTGTTTAGTTCCTGCTGCTAGTTTGGTTTCTACGGGTAATAGTAATTAGTTAACCCGTATGTTTAGAAAGTTTGTTAGAGTTATATTAGGAAGATATAGTATATATCTTCTTCACACGTTTTCTAGTATGGGCTGTATTAGGGTGTCTTGGGTATAAAAGAAACTTACGGCTATTGATATTGTAACACATTGAACGATTATTAGTTAATAAAAGATCCATAGAGGATCAAAGTTTATTAGTTATATTCTTCTTCAACTCTTGTGTTTAGTTTCCGCATAAACATAAGTTTCATTCTTAGAGATTCTCTTAGAGTGTTTGTGATTACATAAGCATTCTACCAAGCTCAAAGATCTATCAAGTAGGCACGATCCAACAAGTGGTATCAGAGCCTGGTGAGGGTCTCTGTCGAAGAAGAAAATTTGTCAAACAAATCTCTTAAACCCTTATTTAATGGCTGCATCCGGATCTGATGAGTTTGTTATAAATAATGAAAAACCCCAAACACAAAACGTCCAACAAATCCTTACCACCACAGTCTCCAACAGCAATGCTAAATTCCCTTACCTCAAGAAGGATGAATATGAGATCTGGGCAATGAAGATGGAGTACTGGATCTCAAACAGTGACCATAATCTCTGGAACATCATTCTGAATGGTAACAGCAGGAAGAAAACTGGAAGAGATGAAAGAGGGAACATCATTATTCTTCCTCCTGTTACTGCTGATGAACAAATTGCAGTTCAGAGGGAGACTAAAGCAAGAACTTTGTTGCTTCAGTCCCTCCCAGAAGACCACATGGGTGATTTTCATCACCTAGATGATGCAAGGGACATCTGGTTAGCTGTAAAAGCCAGATTTGGTGGGAATGATGAGTCTAAGAAAATGAGGAAGTCCATGCTGAAGCAGGAGTTCCAAGAGTTCAAGATCACTGAGGCAGAAGGACTGCATAAAGGGTATGACAGGTTCCATAAAATACTGAGCCAACTCAATCAGTTGCAGGCAAGGCTAGACAATGAAGACTGCAACACCAAGTTCTTGAGGACACTGCCTCCTTCTTGGTCTCAGGTATCAATCACACTCAAGACAAAGGGTGGTCTTGATTACTTAAGCTTTGATGATCTGTACAACAAGCTTAGGACACTGGAGATTGATATCAAGGGAGGTTCAAGCTATTCCCCTGCTCCAACTCACTCAGCTTTTGTTAGTACTACCGGTACTAATAACAAGTTGTCTTATGCTGATAGTCCAACCTCATCGTCTTCATCCTATACCCCTGCTACACCAAGAACACACTCCAAGTCTGGGAATGTGATGGAGGATGTGCTTCATTCGTTTGTTGCTGAAAGTACACCACAACAGCAGCTTGCTTATGAAGACTTTGACCAGATTGATAAGCTGGACTTGGAAGAATTGGGCATCAAGTGGCAGATGGCTATGCTTTCATTGAAGGTGAACAGGTTTGAAAAGAAGGCTGGAAGGAAGATTCAGTTCAACAGGAAGGATGGAGCAAGGTTTGATAAAGGAAAGGTTAAATGTTATAACTGCTCACAACTGGGTCACTTTGCAAGAGAATGCAAAGAAAAGAAGGTAGATGATAACACAAGATATTCTGCTTTCAAGATCAAAGAATTGGACTCAGAGGAGCCCAAAGCCTTGCTATCTGTTGATTCCATGCTGGAATGGTCAAAGCATGAGGCTGATGCTGAGGAAAGAGGAGCTGCTCAGGTGTATGGAATGCTTGCTGGAAAGGAGACAGATGTGAATGAGGAATTTGGTTTGATGGGTTTCCCATCTCAGGTACAAAATTGTCCTTTTGGTTGTCATAATATGTATGCTGAACTTAAGAAAGAATTTGATGATATAGAGTCTCAGTATAAAGATTATTATGTTAAGGTTCAAGCTTATAGTAATTCTCTCAAAACCTTAGAAAAACAAAAGGATTGGTACCAAAATAATCAATTAGCATATGAAGAAAAGATAAGGGTGTTAGAAAGAGATTTGGTAAATACTACTAATTTGTTAAAACATTCTGAAAGAGAACTTGATAAGGTGATTTTGGAGAAAAAGGATTTACAGGCTAAGTTTGATAAGGAAGTAGCTAGGTGTAATTCATGGCAAGAATCAGCTAAAAACCTAGTCAAGTTGAACAATAGCACTCAGTCTGTAAGGTGTAAGAGAGGGTTGGGGTATGATGTAGGGCCAGATGATGTGTATGACCCTAATGAACTAAGTATATTTGACCCTACCCCTAAGGAGGTAAACTATCAAATTCCTGTTAAGTTTGTTAAAGAAGGAGGAATGAATGTTGTTCCTCCACCTATAACATGAATATTTAAACCTACCTCTACCCACACTGACATAGAATTTGATGAATCACAAATGACATATGGCAAAAAGTCAAATGACTTGCCTGATCTTGATTGTGAATCTAATGATTTTGTCTCTTGTTCTAACAGTGACAAGTCCTCAGAAATCAAGACCAATGACTTTGCATCATGTGATTCAAGTGACAAGTCTACCACAACCAAGTCTGAAGATTTCTCCTCAAGAATAGCTGATGATGAATCTAATTCAAAGACAGCTGCTTTTGAAGACATTTCTTTTGATTCTGTTAAAAACAATGATGTTTCTAGTTTTAATTTTGTTAAGAACAATTCTGTTTCATGTTTTGGTTGTGATAACTTTGTGTGCAATAAGAAAAGTCAGTTTAAGAATAAATCTTTTAGAAAGAAATCTTGTTTTGTGTGTGGTAGTTATGCTCATCTTATCAAAGATTGTGACTTTTATGAGAATAGGATGGGTATGTGTGCTGGTCAATAGCAATCTAGGCCATTATGGAACAATGTAGATAAAATACCCCCATTTGTTTCACAAGCAGCAAAAATGAGATCTTGTCGAGCTACTTTTCCTGCTGGTAGACCAATTGTTGCTGGTAAGCCAGTTGCTGCTGGTAAGCAAGTTCCTGCTGGTGAGCCAGTTCCAGCTGGTAATCCCAATTCTGCTGGTTGGAAAAGAAATGCTGCTAGACCTTTCTACAGACCTACAAGCACTTACTTTCAAAATGATTTTAGGCCTGTTTATTTTGACTCAAAAAAAGGGGAGGGCAAGATGGGAAACTGCTGTTAAGCCCTCAGCAGGTTGTTCTTGGAGACACAATGGCCGATATATGAGAATGGGGTCCAAGAACAATGGTGGATCTCATCAATCTCCATGGTTTACTTATTATTGATCCACTAGGCAGGCCCAAGTCAGTGATGGCTTGGGTCTCCCATGTATCTAATATTGTTGTATGTTCTTTTGCTGTAGGAAAATCCTCATAGAAGTAAGGATGTAGGTATTGTTGACAGTGGTTGTTCTCGAAGTATGACAGGAAACATAGAGAGACTGCATGATTTTGTACCCATTAATGGAGGGAATGTGACATTTGGAGGAGGAGATGACAAGATAACAGGGAAAGGAACTATAAGGACATCCAAGCTGGATTTTGAGAATGTCTATTATGTGAAAGAACTTCAGAATTTCAACTTGTTCTCTGTCTCACAAATTTGTGACAAGAAGAACAGTGTTCTCTTCACTGAGACTGACTGTCTTGTGTTGTCCAAAGACTTCAAGTTACCTGATGAAAGTCAGGTTGTACTTAAAGTTCCAAGAACACACAACCTTTACAGCTTCAATTTAAATGATGTCCAGCCTGAGGGTGATTTGGCTTGCTTGGTGGCAAAAGCATCTGTGGATGAATCTAACAAATGGCATAGGAGGATGGCACATGTGAACTTTAAGACCATCAACAAGTTGGCAAAGAATGGATTGGTACAAGGGCTCCCTCTCAAGACCTTCACAAATGAACACAATTGTGTTGCCTGCAACAAAGGAAAGCAACACAAAGCTTCATACAAGGACATCACAGCTGTGAGCACCATCACTGAGCCTCTTCAGTTACTTCATATGGATCTTTTTGGTCCTACTTCCATCAGAAGTATTGACCATAAGTACTATTGCCTGGTGATTACAGATGACTTTAGCAGGTTTTCTTGGACTTTCTTCTTAGGTACTAAAGATGAAACCTATCATGTGATTAGGGACTTTATTGCCTTAATTGAAAACCAACTAAATAAAAAGGTTAAGACTATGAGCAGTGACAATGGGACAGAGTTTAAAAATTCTAATCTTATTGAATTCTATGGGCAAAAGGGGATTAAAAGGGACTATAGTAATGCCAGAACCCCACAACAAAATGGGGTTGCTGAAAGGAAAAATAGAACCCTTATAGAAGCAGCTAGATCAATGCTGGCTGACTCTAAGTTACCTACCATGTTTTGGACTGAAGCAGTTTGCACTGCTTGCTATGTTCTGAATAGGGTATCGATTACTAGTCCTCACAATAAAACACCTTATGAGCTTTTGTTTGGGAAGGTTCCTAACATTAGTTATCTTAAACCTTTTGGATGTCATGTAACTATTTTGAACACCAGTGATCACCTAGGTAAATTTGAAGGGAAGGCAGATGAGGGGTTTATTGTTGGTTATTCTGCTCATAGTAAGGCCTATAGGGTTTATAATTTATCTGCTAAAAGGATAGAAGAGACACTCAATTTAAGATATCTTGAGGATAAACCTAATTTACAGGGTGCAGGTCATGAATGGTATTTTGACCTTGATTATCTGACTGATACTTTAGGTTATTCTAGATTCAAAGCTAATCAATCTGCAGGTACACATGATTATCAAACTAACAATGCAGGTACCTCAGATGATGAGTCAGACTCAGAGTGTGATGAACAACCCATTGTTGTTCCTTCTTTTCCCTCTAACCACTTTTCAGGTACTGAGCTCAAAGATTCTTTTGATAAGGCTGAAGGTGATTCAAGTTTTGCAGAAGATCTTGCTAGGCTTCAAAGACAAGAACATGATGCCAAGGAAGCAGCTGAAAAGTTTGGTTTCGAATTCACAAAAGAAACAGAGGAACTCTTAAGAAAAGCTGCAGATGAAGCCCGCAGGAATATGGATTCTGTTGGTGGTGTTCCGGTTCCTGCTGCTACTACCAATTCTGCTGATAGCTCTTCAGTTCCTGCTGTTGTCACTACTCCTGCTGGTCCTTTGTCCACTCCTTCTGTTGACTTATTGGGTTTCAATGAACCTCCCACAAGATATCCAAGTCCATCAGATCTTGGGAATTCACTCTCTTCAGGATCTAAGTTGGAAGATCCGCATCATCAGTCAAGAACGGGCATCTTCACTTCCTCCTCATATGATGCTGACTTCAATCCCTCTATTACCAATCAAGCATCAACCATTGATGTCAATCCCACTGCTACTAAGAGGATAAACACGGTTCATCCTCAGTCTTTGATTCTTGGAGATCCCAATTCAACGGTTCAGACAATAAGCAAGTTGAAACAACCAATGTTTGGAGAAACTGCTTTTGTCAGTTATATTCAGGATCAGCTAAGGAATAATCACACATACTATCTCCATTGCCTCTATGCTTGTTTTCTATCTCAGATTGAACCAAGCAGTGTAGCTCAAGCTCTTGAAGATTCTGATTGGGTTGAGGCTATGCAAGAGGAAATGCAACAGTTTTACAATCAGAAAGTCTGGAAGTTAGTACCTTTGCCTGAAGGAAAGTATGCAATTGGAACAAAATGGATTCTCAAGAACAAAAGGGATGCTCGAGGTATTGTGGTTCGTAATAAAGCTAGATTGGTGGCTCAAGGTCACAGGCAGGAGGAAGGTATTGACTATGATGAGGTGTTTGCTCCTGTGGCAAGAGTTGAAGCTATTAGATTATTTTTAGCTTTTGCCACATACATGGGATTCATTGTCTATCAGATGGATGTGAAGAGTGCATTTCTCTATGGTGAGATTGAAGAGGAGGTGTATGTAACTCAGCCCAAGGGTTTTGTGGACCCACAGAATCCTGATTTGGTTTACAAGGTGGTGAAAGCACTCTATGGACTTCATCAAGCACCCAGGGCATGGTATGCTCGATTGTCTACTTTTCTGCTGAAGCATGGTTTCAGAAGAGGAGCAATTGACAAGACACTCTTCATCAAGAAAAATTCAAGAGATATCATCCTTGTTCAGGTTTATGTGGATGACATCATTTTTGGTTCCACAAAGGAAGATTGGTGTAGGGAGTTTGAGGTGCTAATGAAGGGAGAATTTGAGATGAGTGCTATGGGAGAGCTTACCTTTTTCTTGGGCTTACAAGTCAAACAAAAGCCTGATGGGATCTTTATCTGTCAAGAAAAGTATGAGCAAGACATACTTAAGAAGTTTGATTTGGATAGTGTGAGGACTGCAACGACACCATATGAAGCTCCAAAGCCTAAATCCAATAATGAACCTGATGCTGCTGTTAATGTTCACCTCTACAGATCTATGATAGGTTCACTGATGTATTTGACAGCTTCTAGGCCTGATATCATGTTTGCAGTCAGTGCTTGTTCCAGACATCAAGTTACACCATTAACTTCACACTTGAATGCAGTCAAGAAAATCTTCAAATATCTAAAAGGACAACCTAGGTTGGGTCTTTGGTACCCAAGAGATTCTCCTTTTGTGTTGGAAGCTTACAGTGACAGTGATTATGCTGGTGCTAACTTTGATAGGAAGTCTACTACTAGGGGGTGTCAGTTTCTGGGCAGAAGGTTGATATCTTGGCAATGAAAAAAGCAGACTATTGTGGCTACATCTTCGACTGAGGCAGAGTATGTTGCTGCTGCTAGTTGCTGTGGTCAGGTACTTTGGATTTAAAATCAGTTGTTAGACTATGGGTTTAACTTTATGAATACTAAAATCTTTATTGATAACCAAAGCACCATTTGCATTGTTAAAAACCCAGTTTTTCACCAAAGAACAAAGCACATAGAAATTAGGCACCATTTTATCCGAGATGCTAATGAGAAATATCTTATCCAAGTGCTTAAAATACACATTGATGATAATGTGGCTGATTTGTTAACTAAAGCTTTTGATGGCCCAAGATTTAACTATTTGGTGGTTCATATTGGGATGCTCAATCCTTAAGTGCTGAGATTGAGGGGAGATATAAGCCTAAGGGGAGGCTTATTGTTGTACATTTTTCATTTTCTTTCTTTATTTTGTTTAGTTTATTTTGTTTTTTTTAGTTTTAAAAAAAAAATTGTATATTGTCTACTAACTTGTATGCAGGTACAGTGTTGGTTTTTAACCACACCACAAATGGTAATAAACTCACCATGTCTAACAGACAAGAAAGAGTTGACTCACCATGAGGGTACATCTCTGGTGTGATTATCAAATTCGTTGACAGCTGTAATAGTTTGCTCAAAATTATAGGGTATTCAACTCACCAATGTTTCATTACTGAGAGTTGAATGGTTCTCAATTCACCATGGATTTTACCCTTTAGGGTTTCCAAAGAATTGGCTAGCCCACAAGTGTATGGCTTCTGGTAAAGGCAGTGGAAAACCATATTTGGTACTCAATTCACCAAGGTGTCCTATGCAACCTAAGAATTGGCTAGTCCTGAGCAAACGGCTACAGGTAAACACAAAGCAAATCCGTTGATAGTTGATGGTTTACTAAAAATCATATGGTTATCAATGTACCATGGTCTTACACACCAAAACATTGGCTACTCCAGTAGTGATGGCTATTGGTAAAGAGACATCAAATCCATTAATTTTCAATGATTCACCTCTCACAGGAGTTAACACACCTGGAAGTGATGAGAATAGTATGAAACTTAAAAGTTTTGATGTACAAATTATCATGGTTGCTGTCAAGATCAAGTGGTTTGTATATCAAATGGTGACAAGATTTTGATGTTGTGGTTTCCAATTGCTGCTGTTACTTAGAAGTTGCTGTTGGAAACTTTTTCTTAAAAGGTGCTTCCTTGTTGCTGCTGGTTCTATTCAGTTGCAGTTGGTTTCTTATTGTTGCTGCTGGAGATAAAGTTCAATCCTCATGTTCTGGAAGTCAAAGCTCTATCAAGAAACTTGAAGTTAACCAAGTCAAATTCAAGTTTAGGGGAGGATTGTTAGGAATTATTAGAATAATAGTTATTTCATTTCTGCTGTTAGTAGTAATGGTTCCTGCTGGCAGGTATATAGTTCCTGCTGGTAGTAGTGTTTAGTTCCTGCTGCTAGTTTGGTTTCTGCGGGTAATAGTAATTAGTTAACCCATATGTTTAGAAAGTTTGTTAGAGTTATATTAGGAAGAGATAGTGTATATCTTCTTCACAAGTTTTCTAGTATGGGTTGTATTAGGGTTTCTTGGGTATAAAAGAAACTCACGACTATTGATATTGTAACACATTGAACGATTATTAGTTAATAAAAGATCCATAGAGGATCAAAGTTTATTAGTTATATTCTTCTTCAACTCTTGTGTTTAGTTTCCGCATAAACATAAGTTTCATTCTTAGAGATTCTCTTAGAGTGTTTGTGATTACATAAGCATTCTACCAAGCTCAAAGATCTATCAAGTAGGCACGATCCAACAAATGTTATGCCCATCAATAGTGCCAGATATTGAGAAAACATTGGAGAAGTATGTGGAAGGATTACCCCAAAGTATCGAGTTTGATGTCACCGCATCTAACCCAAAAACTCTTGAAGAGGCAATTGGGCTTGCTCAACGATTGTTGGATCGAGTGATCAAACGGAGTTCTACCTCCGTGATCAACGAACACAAGAGAAGTTTTGATAACTGTGAGAACAACAACCGCAACAGCAACAGTAACAGGAACAACAACAGCTACAACAACAACCGGAACTACAGCAGCAACAACCAAAGCAACAACCGCAACCGAGACCACCAACAAAACCGTAACGACCGCCACCATAAGCAGAATTGCCATCAGGAAGCCGCCAGGGCTTATGTGGTTGTGCCCACTAAAGGAAAGGGCTATGCCGGGACACTACCCCAGTGTAACAAATGCCGGATGCATCACACTGGGCCTTGTCCTGGCCGATGCGGAAAGTGCCGAAAAATAGGCCATAATACTACTGACTGCAGAGCCACGGATGCAAACTTACAGCCAGTAGAAATAGTGTGCTACGGTTGTGGCGAGAAGGGGCACTACAAGAACCGATGCCCAAAACGGAATAACAATTAGAACAACAAGGCCAGTGGAAGAGAATGGAAGCTATTTAGAAACTTAACAACGTTGAAGAATGACTTCAAGGTTAAACAGAAGAATAAATTCCTATCATGGATAAATAAACCATGGTTCCAAACCCTCTAGAGTTGTATTTCCGTTTGTACTTTACCTTAGGTAAGATGGATGTAACCTAAGCGTAATAGCTACCTTTCTACCGTATGAAAATTCTACCTTGTAATATTTCCGTAATAATCATAATCTACGTCAATTTTAATTTCTATTTCATATAACAATATACTGTTATTACCCTAAAAATTCCTGACTCGTCACCATAGTATGAACAAAAATATTTTACTTTCTTTTGAAAGGAAATTTCGTTGTTATATTATAAAAACAACACGTTGAACACCATCTAATACAAATTAAAGAAACATAAATACCACTGTGACTGAGCCAAGCATCACATCATTTGGTCCTCAATTATACATAGCCTGATCAACTATGTCTAATTCAGGAAAAATCATGTCATAAATGGAACAGTTATAATTACATACTTTCTAATAACAATCTTCATTCAAAAGAAAAATATTGAGATAAAATAAACTGTTCATAAATATTACTTTTGACAAACCACAATAAATACCTACCCTATCCCATCATCTTTATGATAAGAAACCGACAAAAGTACAAATAAGAACATCCTAAGAATTCACAAGAAATTATGAACAACTCAAATAGCGAGAATTTTATTAGAAACCACGGAAATTAATACATAGACATATAATTAGTAATGGAAGTGCTATCATTACAATAATTACAATAAAAAGCATAGAATCTCCAATAGGCTGACCCGCCATAACAATAATAACTCCCATCAACCGTACTATAGCAAGAGCCACCACAGGATGAATCACCCTGATTATTCTGAAGGATAAACATAAGCGAACCATTAAAAACAATAAAAATTCTGAATCATAAAGATAAATTTTATTCCATACTCAGTAGGGATTACATAGGAACATAATAAAGACTTATTCTAAACAACCCTAGCTAAAGATTATTACCCCCAAAACTTATCCACGACCATAGCTAAGACCGTGAGGGGCACGACAAACCATAAAGGAGCGACTAAAACTCTGAAGTCTTCCTCCGGAGCATAAGCCGAATAAACGGCGACAGCAACGATGTACGCAATCGCTAGCATAGTGATGAGATGCGGCATGTTTGAGATGTGAAATGAGAGGAATGTGTGTGGTGGAAGAATGGAAATTAAATGGGGTATTTATAGGCTAAATCTAGCCGTTGGGGTACTATTCATGGCCATTGGAATTTACTATTCCCGACCGTTAGTACACTATTCACTAGCCGTTAAATTTCCACTATCCCTGATCGTTATTTTCAATATTCACGACCCGTGTATTCGTTAGTTACAACATTTAAGTCTATTTCACCTAGTACGAATAAATCTAACTAGATTTCGTTTCCTTGATTTCAGATGAAAATCTCTCGACAACCCTCTGTTCGTGATCCTTTACCCTAGTAATCACTTTAAACTTGAATTTCGGGACGAAATTCAGAGTGACAGGTAGGTACTGTGACGAACCGCAAAAATCCCTATAATTAACAACGGTTAATTTTATATTAATTCTCTGTCAATATTTTAATCACCATTTTTACGGGGAAATTTGAAAATTTTCTTATTATCTTATATGGTTGTGATTACGAAATCACAAAATTCACCAAATAACGTAACAGGTTCTCGACATGTTTTTCGAAACATAAATATTTCATTAAGTTTAATTACTTACTAATTACACCAAATAACGTAACAAGTTCTCGACATGTTTTTCGAAACATAAATATTTCACCAAATAACGTAACAAGTTCTCGACACTAATCGTGCCTTAATATTTTTCCAGCCCAACTTAAATCCCACATCACTATTCATCAGCCCAAATCTTTCAAGCCCAACTTTTATTTGAGATTTTATGTATAATTGACTAAAAACTAGCTCCAAAAAGCTTTTCGTTCTCTCGATTATTAAACACGACATATATATAATTTTATGCCGTCTCATTTCTCACCTAGCCAACTTTAAACGTGCCAATTTTCAGAAGTTTATATCAAGTATTGATATGATTTCGAAAGGCAAACCATTTGGTTGAAAACAACCCAACTCGACATAAAGTTTATTATTCAAGACTTAACCGTTTTGACTCCCGTTCGTTTCTACGTGATCCTAAAAATATTTCTATCATGTTTCCATGTTAAAAGTCGAGATTTATCATCAAATATTGTGTGTTATACGATTTAAATGAATCGTATATATATAAATATGTTGGTCGACATATGTGTTGAGTCACAAGACAAGTTACCACTTTTCATGCACTCACATATTTTTCTAGAGTCCTAGGCTTGTAAGAAAATCTCAATAGAAGTCTTAATTCTCTGACATTGTGTAAGTTGCAAGTGGTTTGTGAAATTATTGGAGCTAACGTATTCAAATACGTCTCTATAACTACTACTCACTTGCCACCTTTCTTCCTTCACTAAATATCATCATAACAACTCTCTTACACTCTCAAAACATCTCTGAAAATCCAAAAAGAAGTCGTACACTTTAATTGGAAGTTAACGAGAGGAAAGGATTAAAGTATAAAACGTATACTTTGGTTATAAAATTAATGTGGGATTATTTCGTGTGTTCCATTCGTATCCCTCAATCTCTACCACCTTTAGAAGTGTTGTCCCATATTGAAGACGTTTTCGTAATCGTTCCTATAATCTTACTTGGTTTCGTAAATTACACCTTGTCAGATACGCTCAAGGTGAGTCATGGCCCCTACTCTTTTAATACTCGTTTTATACTTTTGGGGGAGATACATGCTCAAATATATTTCATTACTTTTATGAATACGTATATTAATAACTTACATGATTTAAATCAAAATCCTAATTAATACTTACCTGATATGGTTTATTCCTTAAGATATGATATATATCTTACTTACTAATTGCTTAGCTTGAATACTGAATTCAGATGATAATATTTCCAAATTGATTGTTATAACATGATACTTGTTTCACTATAATATCTTGAATGTTCCCCTTATCTTTATATGTTATTTCCATGTTTCAACGGAAATACTTGCTAGGAAGAGCATAAGTACTTAAGGTTCATCGTTACCTTAATATTGTGTAAATTACCATTACAGTACAGTCCGTTTTGCGGTACCTTACAGTCGGTTTGTGCGGTACATTACAGTCCATTTGTGCGGTACAGTACGTGCTGCTTTGTGCGATACGTTACATGCCGTTTGTGCGGTACATTGCATGTTGTTTGTGTGATATCTTGTTAACGTATGAATGACATGAGCCTTAGAACAATATAAATACATGAATATATATGTCTTCATATATAAGAATTTCATCAGACCTTGATTATAGATCTTAAGGCATAATATCATGAGCTTCCATCTCATGCTAGGATTTTGATCTAGTACTTGAACTTGACTGAATACTTATATGATTTATTTGTGGTTATACTCAACTTCATTCATTACTTGTTTCATCACTGTTAGTATTTATTACAGTTATTACTTCGTTATTGAAATCATTGAAATGAACTGTTCATCAGTACTAAAAACTTATATCAGATAATCATATTATCTCTGAAATTATTAAAACTGATTGTTTAATCATACTTGAATTTATTTCAAATAATACTAAATACTCTTAAATTCATTGAAATAAATGGTTTTTCATTAAACTCTATGAACTCACCAACCTTTGTGTTGACACTTTTAAGCATGTGTATCTCAAGAAATTAACGGAGCAGGACAAGACACGAAGTGGACATTTATTACTCTGATAAATTAAAATGGTGTAAAAATCAAATATGTCATTCTTTCAAGCCTTTATATCTTATATGGGATTTTTATATAAAATGTTTCATCTTTGTATCAAAAGTATTTATTTGAATGACAAATAACTTTCAAAACACCTCTTTCGAGCCATTTTCTGTGATAATGACTTTGATCCTCCCCGTAACACCCTAATTACTTTTTCGCTGCTATATCTCAAATTAGAGGGTGTTATAGCAATCAGCTGTAACCTCCCAGCATAGGAAAGACATCTATTTTTTCAACTAGAAACACTACTAGAAAAACAGCTATTCTTTACTCCAAATGCGAGTCAAGAAGAGGCCTTATGACGTGCAAATGCGAGTCAAGGATGGACCCGTCATAAAGCTTCATGACTCGCATTTGTACGTCATCCCTCTATGACGCGCACTTATGACCCACGTTTTATGACTCTCCTTTTTGCGTGTCATAACCTAATTTTTTTTTTAAAAATTAATTTTTTTCAGTTCCTAATTTTCTATTAAATGACAATTAAAAACCTGAAAGCTAATACAAAATAACACCAGATGGTGCCGCCGCTTAGATAAGATGCATGCCTATACGACATATATTAACAATAATAAGAACCTGAAGATTAAACCATAAACACAAATCATAACAAAATAAAAACAACTCAGAATAACAACCCAAGTATAGTAAAACAAGATTGTCAAAATTAACAGCATAATCGTCTTGCAAGTTTTCGCGACCACAGCCTAACAATAGAACAAAACACAGTACCTCCAGCACGCTAAAGAAAAAACATTATAGAAAATATGAAAACGGATAGAAAGAGGACCAATGATCAAACACACACTGGGGGAAAGCGTGGCTGCCTGAGATGCAGGTTCCAATGGGTCTGCTGACATCATGTCCCAATGATCAAACACACACTGGGGGAAAGCTTGACCAGAGGTGGAAGCTCTCAAAGCACCAGAAAAACCAAAGGATTCCACGACAGGAAGATACGCCTTGATGTTGTACAATGGAGTACCGGGCCTCTGCATCTCCTCAAACACGTGTCCACGCCTTTGTTTCTTTCCCATCCAGATGACGGTTCTTTGCACACTCTTCACATACAGATATCAACTGCCTGACGCCTGACAACACCAGCAGACCCAATTCTGGTTGCATCTTCTCTTGGTCCACTGCCATGTGACAAAAACATTAATCATCTCTTAAGCATCCATCTTAAACAAAACTATATAATAATATAACATCCTTTAGCAGTTTACCTGTTGATGACGGCATCAACTATGATCTGGATTGGGTTGGCATCGGTGAACAGATGGATGATCTCCATGGCATGCTTGACAATGCGAACAACCATCAGTTTCTTACCATTGTTTCTCTCGTGCATCATGAGGGAGTTGGTCAAACGCTACACAATTGGGCACTGAGCCTTCTTGAATCTCTTGGCTTGATACCTCCCAGCTGAATGAGGCATGAACTTTGGGTGTTTTGCAGCGGTAGCAGTGATATAGTCCTCCACGGATAGATCAGGAACCTGTTAAACAAAACCAAAACCTGATATAGTCCTCCACGCATAGCATAGAAGAATGAGACAGTTTCCTGAGATTCTAATGGAGAAAAACAGTTTAAAACTCTTCTTCTATACAACTACCTTTAGCAGCTTAATCGCTAAATCACACCACCACAACATTTTCTTACGAAAGTATGAAAGAAAGCTATTTCTATATGTACTGCAAACTCTCCCTCACATATACATACTATCGATCGCATTTAAGTTATCAAACCCGCCCAAATTCTAAGATCGATGACAACCAATCACAAGCTTCTTGACTCGCATTTGGAGTCAACAAAAGCCACAAAAAGCGAGCTTATGAAACATAAGCCCAAAACCAAATAAGCCATAAGGCGGCCATATAAGCGAAACAGACACCCCCTGAGTCTCCTCATTCCAAAAGATATACACTATTAAAAATGATTTTTAACACAAATTTATCAATGATTAGTTCTCCTAGCACAAGAGTCGAGAACTACCCGATTATCCAAACTTTATCTTAACCTTTACCATCACAAATAAAATGTCAGTTACACAAGTACACAACTACTCAAAGCTGAATATATCAATTTTGTTTTCAGCTCCACGCCCAAAGATATATACCAACTACAAAATTTTCATAAACATATAACCATAGGGGGAGCCATGTATTAGTGAGGGGGTGCACATGAACCCAGTCATCAAGTAAAATAATTTAAAGTTTAGTGTAACTTTGGTTTTGAACCCACTAAAGTCGTACTAAAATGTTACGTATTTTAGTCCCGAACCCACTCAAAAGGATTTCTGGCTCCGCCATTATAACTAACAGGGTGCATGTGTAAGCTTATCCTGTTGAGCTTATAAACTACATAAGCTAAAGTAAATAAGCTCATAAGCCCAAAATTTAGCTTATGAACTCATCAAATTTTTAATTAGCTCATAGGGCCATCAAATAAGCTTAGACAACACTTGCACCAAAATCTAACCTTTTCAAGCAGAAATAGCTTTAAATGTGAACTTCAAAACAAACAACAATCATAAACCCGCGAAATAAGCTAACCCAAATACCCCCTTTAACAAAACTATCCAGAAACCGATTATCGCAACTAATCGAAACATATGTAATTACTTGTAAAATCATTATAATTACCTGTAAATACAATATAATTACCTGTTTCCCCAAAATCGAGTATTATCTGTTATTTCCCCATGATGGTGGCGCCGATGATGTTGGTGGCCGGTGATGAAAAACCCAGATCTGAAGAAAAAATAATAATAATAGAAAAACAAATCACGAAATATAAAGATAGTAGGGAAAATAAATATGAGATGGTGGCACCGATGGTGTTGGTGGCCGGAGAAGGAGGCACCGATGGTGTTGGTGGCCGGTGATGAAAACCCCAAATCTGAAAAACAAAAATAAATAAAATTAAAAGAAAGAAATCAAGAAATATAAAGATAGTAGGGAATAACTACCTCAGATGGTGGCACCGATGGTGTTGGTGGCCGGAAAAGGAGGCGACGATTGTATTTGTACCGAAGATGGATAGAGAGGGCGGCGGGTTTGGATAGAGAGCAGGAGGGGTTGCAGAGAGTTTTTTGGTGTGTGTGTTGGTTGGGTGTGTGTGTGTTATATTTTTAGGGTTGGGCTTATGTGAGGTAGATAATTGATCAATGGAGGGAGAATTTGATTTTTTGGGAAATTTATTTTTGAGAGCGGGAAGTGTTTTGGCCAAAAAAAAACGATGAAGCAGATGGTAAAAAAAAACATAGATGACCCCTATCTATGACGAAGCAAAACGAGCGTCATCTAGCAGGCTAAATTTTAACTGATTATGACCCTATGTTATGACGCTTCTGAAAATGAGTCATCCCCAATAAAAAATTTACTCGTTATGACTCTTATTTTATGACTTTGCTATTTGCGCGTCATCTTGTAGCGTGCGTCATAAAATGCGAGTCAAGGATAGACCTTTTTCTAGTAGTGAAATTCTGTTCTTGACTTTATCTATCAGACATTTACATTCTTTAATGCCAATTCTTTTAGATGTAAATGGTACCCCAAGATATCTAACTGGCAATGATTCAACCTTAAAGGGGACAATATCAAGAATATCCTGCCTTTCATCATTCTTCATGCTTCCAAAAATGATTGTACTCTTGCTGTAGTTTGGAGTTAGACCAGTGATAGAGCCAAAATCATTAATAGCTTCCATAATAACTTCCACAGACTCCTTATTGCCATGACAAAACATCAACAGGTCATCTACAAAGCAAACATGAGTCAACTTCAGTTTCTTACATCCAAAATGATACTTGAACCCTTCCTTGCTTTCAATTTTGGCTTGCATAATGACATCTAGCAATTCCATTATCAATGTATACAGGTAAGAAGATATTGGCTCTCTTTGCCTAAGACCTCTACCCCCTATGAAGTATCCATGGCTTTTTGTTGTTCCCTTTACATACTTAGAAGTAACTACAAAGTTAATCTAATTGTGTTTATGAATGATATTAATGTAATGATTAATTATAACTGAAGTAAAACGTAAATATAAAAACACAAGTTTTTCAACGTTTAAATTCTTATTAGAAATCAAACTAAGAATCTATTACCCAAGTGTTTTGCGGAACAAACACTTGGGATTGAATAGACAAGGTACGGTGTGTTCTCCTCACTAAACTCAAGCTATACTTGAGTGACAACAATAAAGACGAGCTATCTCAGGGATGCAGTTGCTCTTTGAAGGAGAAAAGTGGTTTTGTGAAAGTCTAAGCTTTTAATGCACAAAAACTTTACCCACTTTTCTCAATCTGTTCCTATTTATACACAAGTATAAAAGAGCACTGATGATTAAAATACAAAAAGAATAAGCATGCGTGTCTGAAAACTACAACAGTATTTGTCATTTCCAAGAACCATTAAGAATAGGCCAAAAGTCTTTCTGAGTGTCAGTTCTGACACTTCTTGACTTTTTCCGTTTTAGGGAAGGTTCGTCTTTGGCCCGATAAGACTTCTCCTTATCTCTTCGAACTCTTCCCGCCTAATCCCGCCTTTCTTTCAGACTTCAGGTTCTTTAGTCTACGCCTTCAGTCTTCAATTACTTATTGTTGTTGAGGAGACTGGGGTTCAGTGAGTTCTTGTCCAATACTCATTGAACCCATTACCTTCTTTTTTGGCTTAAGTGACACTCAGGGAGTTCCGCCTCACTGAGTGGTGAATCTTTCTTCTTAGACTCGTCCTGAGCATCTTGAAGGTAACTCACTGAGTGATTGTTCACTCAGTGACTTAATATTATTTTCTGTTGATTAACACTTGGCTTAATTTGTATTCAAATCCTGTTTTCAGGATCTTTGGGTACTGACAGACCCAACAATCTCCCCCTATTTGATTATAAATTATGTCTAAGTGTTTTGATCAGTTATGAGTGAGACAATGGGCTTCTTCTCATACTGAATATACTAGAAAGCTATTAAGGACATTGATATAACAAAAACATGGGCCATCAATTTTATTAATATCATTACAAAGTCCTATCTAACATAATACTCAGGGTTCTTGTTCTCCTTCCAAGATACCCAAGAATTCCAGTTTAGCTCTCTTCGACACTAACACATCTTTGTCAGGTCGCTCTCTCATCATCCTATCCATCAGCTTGACAAACTCTTCATTTGCAGGGCTCTTCACTTGAAGTGCCATTAGCTTGTATGCCAGAAGAGTTGTTGTTTCCACAAGGTTGATGTCACTGACTCTTTGGAAGGCCGGTTGGCTGAACTCATTGACAAAGAAAATGTCGTACTCAGGCTCCTTGATGACCAGGTTGGGGACAAACTTGACTCCATGAGGAGGAATCCTGTCGCAATGAAGAACAGCTATGAATTATTTAGGCTCCTGACCCACAACTTTTCTTTTCCTCCCGGTCTTTTGAGTAGGCTCAGGGATTGACAGTCCCTGAGAAGCAAGCGCCTTCTCATGATCTATTCCTAGACTCTTAGCCACTTTTTCAAGTTCCTCATATTTGGCGTTCAGTGTCTTTAGAAGGCTAGGAACAATCTTGCCTTGCTTCTTCCTTAGGATGGGCATCATCATATCCCATTCCCTTAACCCATATTCTGAGAATCTGAAGGGTTTGTTTACCTCAGACTTTCTTGGTCCCCTGTGAACCGTAACACTTATAGGGTTTGTCAGGTGAATGGTCATGTCAGTGATTTTGCCTTCTCCCTTAGTCTTTGTCATATGCCACATATACCTCTCATGGATTCTTTTCCTTCTTTCTTCTCTGAGCTTTGCCTGCTCATTGGCCTCCTTAATGATGTCAGCCTGAAGCTTGAGGAATTCTTCCCCCTTGATGTCCTTGTCAATCTCCTTTATTACCTCCTTGGCAACCTCAAAGATTATTGGTCTGTTGAGTTGCTCAGCTTTTTCTTTGGCCCTTCTTATGTCCTGTGCATGCAAGACTACGGCCACTTCAGCTGGAGTTCCAAAGAATGTCTTTCCACCATCCAATTCAACCGTAAATGGTGCATCAGGGTCTGGACGCCTTTCAGTTGATGCCGGAACCAATTGTGGTTGAGGAGGAACTTTAGCCACCATGATTCCTTTCCCTTTATCAGTTCGAGGGGGTTGACTGGTGGAAGTCTCAGGCACTTCTGTTGCTATAGGTTCAGGTTGTACAGGGATTGTAGCAACAACAAGTGCAGAGGACTAAGGAGGTGTTGGATCATCAAGTTTCTCCCCCTCAACAGGTGCTGGAACTTAAGTGTATGCACCTGTTGACTGAGGAGGAGGGTAACCGGAGAGGCCTGAAGAATTGAGAGGATACTGGAGACCATTTTCTTTACTTCAGAGGTCTCATTCTTCACTGTGGACATTTCTGCGGCCATGGCATTCTGAGTGGAGGTGAGTTCAGTGACCTTGGTGGTATAGTGGGTGATCAGCTCATTATGTTTTGTTGAGAGCTGATCAAAGGCTGAGAATATTTTGTTTAGGTACTCCTTGGAATCAGCTACTGACTGATGAAGAGAATCTTGCTGAGATCTTATAGTTTTGAGATCCACCCCCTGAAGAAGCTTTAGAAGCTCAGTAATGTTGGTGGAAGTGGTGGTCTGAGTATCCATGTACTCTTTCAGCTTTGTGATCAGGGCGGGATCATCTCCGAGTTCTTCCTGAATATGATCAAGAGCTTTCAGTATGTTGGTGAGCTGCTTGTCTTGTTCAGTTCCCATACAATCCAGAGATTCCCTCAGGTCACCAAGTTGTTTGTCAGTGAGTTTGGTGACCTGTAGCACTTTGCCCTGAGATTTTCAACTAGTAGCCCTGAAGTCAGCATAGTTGGCTGCTGCTTCAGTATGCTGATCCCATTGCTCTTCAGTAATCTCACGAAAGAGAGCATGGTTGGCTTTGCGGAGAAACATTACCAGCTGCCTTTCAGTAAGTGGAAGAACGTTGTCATGTTTCTACAACCACTGAGGAATAGCAGGAGCATATGAGTGACCTGATGATGATGATGATGTAGTTGGGTTGGTTAGGGTGAGGGGTTGTTGATCCTCAGGAGGAGGAGATGATTGTTGTTGTTCAGGGTGCTGAGGAGAGTTGTATGTTTCAGTTTCCATTTCCTCCTCAGCACCAAAAACGTCTTCATCGCTAAAATCAACCATTTCTTCCTCTGACACATCATCCAGCAGTCTTTCAAGATCTGCCAGAGTAGGAACCCTGCGGGAATCCGGCTTCACCTCAGAAGATGGCTCACCGTTGTTTTGGCCAGGTTCTGACCCCTCCAAGTGCACTGAGTGGGTTTTCTCAGCTTGGACCTTGGAGTCAGTTCCCAAGTGAATGGATTCGCCATGGGGGTTGTGGGTTCCGTATCAGCGGGTGGTTTTAATCCCTCTGAGTCTTTGTCCCCCTGAGTGCCTTCAAGGACTGGCGGGCGTTCTCTAGTACTATCATGAGGCAATGATTGTTGGTGGACCCCCTTCCCATCAGGGTTGTACTGCCCTTCTGAGGTTTTAGGGTCCTTGTCTCCCGAGATCCTGAGTGTGATTTCTCAGGACCGTAAGCAGGATGTGATTGGGTGTGGGTCCCCTTCTCAGCAGAGTAGTGCTGCTCTACCGAGGATTCAGGACCCTGTACTCCCTCAGGCAAAGGTTGTGATTGACTAATGCCTTCATCGGGATTTGAGAGGGTGAAGGTTCCAGACCCCACTGACTTGTGTATGTCAGTAGGACCATGAGGAAAGGTTTTGCCCGAGGACACTGAGGATGATTTCTCAGTATCCTCCGTTGGCGTTTGTTTTATGGTCAAGAGGGTCTCAGTGATGGGTGTCTCAGAGGTCTTGGCCATAGTTTTCCTTTCCTTAGGCTCTGAGGCAGAATTCCCAAGGGCGAGTGATTTGGGTTTAACCACCTTCTTGGTCCCTGCCTTCTTTTTCTTCTTCTCCTGCTTTGTAGGAGAAGGAACAGGGGAAACAGCGTTTTCCCCCTAAATAACTACCAGCATGTAGTCGGTCAGGGGTACTTGTTGTACCTCAGTAAGGTCTCTTGAATAGTTGGCTTTATGAAGGAAGTCAGGTTTAGCACACAGGAAATGAACCTAGGGTAAGACATGTGTCTTTGCCTAGATTTTCCTGAGAGCTTGGCTACGAGGTCTCGAAAGATTATTCCTCCGATGTCAATTTTTCTACCCTCCAGGAGACTGAACACCATCAATTGTTGTGATGCATTCAATTGCTCCGTGGAGGATTTATTGCCTCCAAGGACCTGAATGACAAAGGTCATCAGGATCCTCCAGACAGGGGAGAACCAAGTCTTAATTATTGGTGCTTTGGCCAATAATGTTCCTGAGGCCACATCAGGTTGTTTTGGGTCATGTGGCCCTAGTAAAAGCAATTCGGCCTTTACTTCTTGGTCAGTGGGGTTGGGCTCAAAGTTCTCAGTGAAATCAAGAGTTGTGGCCTTGATGAAGGTTGGGTAATCCAGGGAGAGGGTCCTTCTCCCATTCATCACTGAGAACGTGATTATTGAGTCTTTGGTGTCCTCAGGGCTTGTTGCCACTGCTGTACACCAGAATTCCCTCAGATAGTCATTATATATGACTGAGGGGGGTTTTTGTTAACGCCGTAGCAAGAAAGTAGTTTTGAAGATATTTAACCACATTCTTGTACGCCCAAAATTTTTCGGGGTAGGCAAAGTTTCCTACGACGTTATTTTTGGTCATATCCACGCCCTCCATTGTGAATTCCACATTTGGGGCGTAGGTTATAGCTTTAGAAGTAGCAATTTGTTTGAAAGGTCTTGGTTTTACAAGAAAATGGTCTGATTTTCTAAAGAAGGAAGAACACACAATAGTTTTAGAAGAAAAGGGCAGAGTTTGCTTAAGATTTTCTAAACGTGTGTGTGTTAATCCATTTTGGGGGTATTTATAGGAAAGTGGAGGGAAGGGTGGTTTGGGTATTAAGCGAATTATTATCATAAATTTGAAAACCGTTTTGTATAAAATGTTTGGGATCCGCATTAAATGCCACCACTCCACTTTCCCCGGTTTTGCGCAACAGTCGAGGTGAACAGTTGTGCCGTCTGCAAAAAGTGTAATTTGCAGAGATTACATCATCACATATTTTTTTATGTGAGAGAAGAGGCATTAAATGCCAAGTGGGCAAGTGGGGGCCCAGAGGTGGATGCCAGAAGGCAAAAAAACAAATATTCTTATATTAAATAAGAATTCAGTTACCAACCTCAGACATTTACTAACTAGATACTTAGAGCATTTAAGTTAGCATTGAATGTCATTTTGAGGGCCCTGAATGACTTTTCATTCAGTAAAGGGTTCAGGGAAGGTGATTCAGTGATCATTCTCACTGAGGAACACATTGGGTCAGGACCTGAGGTTTTCAGAATTTACACTTTGTTGGATGGATTCAATCAGTGGACTGATTCTCAATATCCAGCATTCCTAATTCAGCTTTCAGTCTTGTGAAAGTTGGTTCATCCAAAGGTTTGGTGAATATATCAGCTAGCTGATATTCAGTAGGAATGAAGTGTAATTCAATGTCACCATTCATGACATGGTCCCTGATAAAGTGATATCTAATATCCATGTGTTTTGTTCTCTGATGAAGAACAGGGTTGTTTGAGATGGCAATTGCACTTGTGTTATCACAAAAGATGGGAACTATCTTATACTGGATTCCATAGTTACTGAGTTGACTTTTCATCCAGAGCACACTTGCACAACAACTGGCAGCTGCAACATATTTCAGCCATAATAGGATATTGGTTTTAAAAACCTTGAGCACTCTTAGTTTTTGAAAAGATTTTATAAACCAGAGGCTCTGATACCACTTGTTGTTCCTTTTACACAACTAGAAGTAACTACAAAGTTAATCTAATTTTGTTTATGACTGAGATTAATGTAATGATTAATTATAACTGAAGTAAAACGTAAATATAAAAACACAAGTTTTTCAACGTTTAAATTCTTATTAGAAATCAATAAAAGAATCTATTACCCAAGTGTTTTGCGGAACAAACACTTGGGATTGAATAGACAAGGTATGGTGTGTTCTCCTCACTAAACTCAAGCTATGCTTGAGTGACAACAATAAAGACCCACTGAGCTATCTCAGGGATGCAGTTGCTCTTTGAAGGAGAAAAGTGGTTTTGTGAAAGTCTAAGCTTTTAATGCACAAAAACTTTACCCACTTTTCTCAATCTGTTCCTATTTATACACAAGTATAAAAGAGCACTGATGATTAAAATACAAAAAGAATAAGCATGCATGTCTGACAACTACAACAATATTTGTCATTTCCAAGAACCACTAAGAATAGGCCAAAAGTCTTTCTGAGTGTCAGTTCTGACACTTCTTGACTTTTTTCGTTTTAGGGAAGGTTCGTCTTTGGCCCGATAAGACTTCTCCTTATCTCTTCGAACTCTGCCTGCCTAATCCCGCCTTTCTTTCAGACTTCAGGTTCTTCAGTCTTCAGTCTTCAATCACTTATTGTTGTTGAGGAGACTGGGGTTCAGTGAGTTCTTGTCCAATACTCACTGAACCCATTACTTTCTTCTTTGGCTTAAGTGACACTTAGGGTGTTCCGCCTCTTTGAGTGGTGAATCTTTCTTCATAGACTCGTCCTGAGCATCTTGAAGGTAACTCACTGAGTGACTGTTCACTCAGTGACTTAATATTGTTTTCTGTTGATTAACACTTGGCTTAATTTGTATTCAAATCCTGTTTTCAGGATCTTTGGGTACTGACGAACCCAACACTTTTTCCATTTGCACATACAGAAAATGATGTAGTTGTAACACATTTGATGATCCAATTAATCATGGTTCTGTGAAAACCATAACCTTCCAGCATAATCTTCAAAAACTTCCAGTTAAAAGTATTATATGCTTTCTGTATGTAAACTTTAAGAGCCACTCTTTTTGGACCTTCTTTTCTGTTATACCCCTTCAACAGTTCTTGTGAGAGTAAAATGTTATCCTGAATGTGTCTATTAGGAACAAAGGCACTTTGGTTTTGGCTAACAAGATTTCCCAAGCAACTTTTCGTTCTCTCAGTTATTATTTTACTTATACACTTGTACAATACATTGCAACAAGCTATATGTCTAAAATCAGTAACTTTGCAAGGAGAAGGGATTTTGGGAACCAAGGTGATGATTATGGAATTAATTTCTGTTAACATCTTCCCAGCTTCAAAAAATTCTCTAACAGCACTGCACACATCCTTTCCCACTACACCCCAAGCTTTTTTAAAGAAAGATGATGAGTAAACATCAGGGCAAGGTGCCTTGCTATCATTGATTTGAAACATTGTAGCTTTTATCTCCTCATCACTAACATATTGGACCATGGAACTTGCCTCCTCATCAGTTAACTTTTTCTTGACAAAACTAGTCAGCTCCATATCTCTTGTTAGGAAATTAAGCTTTAGCAGTTAAGACTATTGATGATAACAGTTAGGACTGTTGAAGATGGAAGTTAAGACTGCTGAAGAGTTTTTAAGACATAAGCAGTTAAGACTGTTGAGTGAAGAAGTTAGTACGGTTTATGATTTATGTAGTAGATAATTATGGAAAATATATTATGTATATCGTATAAGATTAGAATGATAGTTATCTTGTAAAGAAATCCTTGGTCTATAAAAGGATTGCCTAGGTTAAGGTTTAGATACACAAGACAGAGATATAGAAGTACGAATTAATTGATAGAGATTCAAGGTTGTAAACCCTAGTGATAGGAGATCACTCGTATTATTGTTTCAATAATATTGAATCATTGAAGTTTATTATTCTGTGTTCATTATTTCATTCAAATCATACAAAACACATAACTTCTTCTAAGTGCTAGCTAGTAAATTCCGCGTGCTAGACTACGTATAATTCTTAGTATCACATCTAACACAAGGAGTGTGTGTAGATCCGGTCAAGTGGTATCAGAGACAGGTTACTGATACTTAGATTTAGAAGATCCGAGAAGAACAAAGATGGACATGGAACCAACACCAAACACAACTAACATTGCTGCTAAGCTCCCTATGCTTAAACCTATTGAGTTCGACATGTAGAGACTTCATATTGAGCAGTTTTTCCAAGTGCAAGACTATGCACTTTGGGAAATCATTGAAGAAGGAAACTCTTTTACACCAGTAACAACAACAACTGTTGTTGAAGGAAAATCTGAGACTACTGTGCAGACAAAGCCAACCACTAATGAAGAGAAGGCAAGGCACAAGAATGATGTTAAGGCTAGAAGTTTTCTTCTGATGACTATTCCCAATGATCAATTGCTGAATTTTAGTAAGTTCAAGTGTGCTAAAACCCTTTTTGAAGCTATTGTTGCAAGATATGGTGGGAATGAAGCCACCAAGAAAACCCAGAAGACCCTTCTCAAGCATCAGTTTGAGAACTTTATAGCAACAAGCAATGAGTCGTTGGATCATATGTTCAATAGACTTCAAAAGTTGGTGAGTCAATTGGCTGTTCTAGGAATTGAGATGCCTCAGGAAGATCTCAACTCCAAATTTCTGAGGAGTCTACCAGCTGAATGGGCTATGCATGTGGTAGTATGGAAAAACAAGCCTGATATAGATTCCATGAGCTTAATGGATCTCTATAGCAACTTCAAGATAGTAGAACATGATATTAAGAAGTCTGCTGGATCAAGCTCAAGCTCAAGCTCAGGGAATTTGGCCTTTGTAACAACTTCCAGTTCCTTAAGTCCAGATGAAGAAGTGCAAGTTGCTGGAGCAGTTGGTACTGCTAGTGCAAACCTTGGTACTGCTAGCACCTCAAGCGGTACTAGTGGACTTTTGAATGATGATACTTATTGTGCTTTCCTGACTACTCAGCACAATGGAAGTATGTTGACTCATTCAGATCTTCAAGAGATTGATGAAGATGATATTGAAGAGATGGATATTAAATGGCAGCTCTCTCTTCTCAGTTTGAGAGCTAGGAGATTCTTGAAGAAGACTGGCAAGAAGATTGTCATAAACAGTAATGATGTTGCAGGGTATGACAAGTCCAAGATTGAGTGCTTCAACTGCCACAAGAAAGGTCATTATTCAAGGGAGTGCAGATTACCAAGCCAACAGGATGGAAAGAGCAGAGGTTATGGTAACAAGTCAAGGGTTGTGGAGGTTGCTGATTCAAGCTCGAAAGCCATGGTTGCCATTGATGGCTTAGGATTTGACTAGAGCTATATTGCAGAGGAGGAAGCAGAAGCATCTACAGAGGTTGCTCTCATGGCATTTTCTGATTCTGAGGTACAAGTTTCAAAATGTTCTAAATCTTGTGAAGCTTTAAAAGATCTAGAAACACTTAAAACAAGATATGAGAATCAGAGAAAAGAACTTGTTGAAACTGCTTTTAGCTTAGCAAATCATAAGAGAGCTTTAGCTGTGTTAGAAGAACAAATTGTTCATTTTCAAAGTAATGAGTCTAAGTTTTCTGATGATATGATTATTGTTAAGAGAGACTTAATGTTTAGAGAGAATGAGATCACTTTGTTAAAACATGAGTTAGAATAGGTTAAGAAAGCTAAGGAGAACATTCAGATGAGTGTAGACACACTAGAATACACATCAAAAGGTGTTCAAAAGATAATTGAGAGTCAGATCCAAAATAAAGCTAAGTCAGGCCTAGGATATAATACAGTTCCACCTCCCTATAGAGGAATTCCAACACCCCCAGGTGTAGACTTAGAACACACAGGACTCCCTGAATTTCAATTACCTGTGCTTAACTATGGTCATCAACCAAAGAAGGATGTAGTTGATAAACCTGTGTTTGAAAGTGCAAGTGATAAATCACTATCTGAGGACAAGGTGTCTTCTGGTAAGTCCTCAGCTAAGGACTCAGATGCTCCAACCATTGAGGAATGGACTTCTGATGATGAGGATGATCAGGCTGTGGTTAAGCCTGTTAGTGCTAAAGTGGAGGAACCAAAAGTTCTAAAGATGGTTAAACCTGAGACTGTTAGGCCTAGATCAAATGCCAAACCTTTTAGACCAACAGTTAGGTATGCAGAAATGTATAGAACCACAAACAAGCCAAGAGGTAACCAAAGGAATTGGAATGACCTAAAATCTCACCAATTAGGGGAGGATTTTGTTTGCTATAGGAAAGCTTGTTACTCTTGTGGTAGCTTTGACCATCTTGCAGATTATTGTGATAAATGGGTATCTGGATATACAAATCATAGGTTGAGCATAGCAAGACCTCAATCTTTTCTTAGGAATGATAAAATAATACCTAGATCAGTTCTTTTAAGGTCTGGACCCAAAGCAGTTTAAACTGCTAGACCAGCAGTTCAGACTGTCAGACCTATGAGACCAATTCACCCAAGGCCACGAGTTCAAAATCCAATAACTGTTTTTAAACCATCATACAAAACTGGTAAAAGAACTTTTTCTGAGAAAGCAGTTGTAAAAAATCAAGTTTGGAAACCTAAGGTAACAACTACCAAGCCAGCAGTTCCAACTGCTAGCAGGGTAATTGGTACTGGTGTGAATAAGAACACTGCTAAGGGAAACATGGGTAATGGAGTGAATGCATCAGCATGTTGGGTATGGAGACCTATTAAACCCAATAGTGCTAAGACTGTTTTGAAAAGAATGAATTATGTTGATGCTAGAGGAAAGCCTAAGTCTGTTTTGGCTTGGGTTCCACAAGGAAATTAATTTTTCTTGTTATATGAATTGTTAGTCATATGCTTGTATCTTGTTTCTTTGTTTTTGGACTAACAATTGCAGGATTGGAGAGAAAACACCAAGGGATTATGAATGCTTGATGTTTTGGACTAAATGGTGTTCTGGAGATTAGTATGTGATCTTTGCATACAACAAATGGTAATTGGTTCACCATGTCTTATCCACTGATGAACTCAAATAAGTACATTTTATTACTATCATTTATCCTATTAATTTGACTTGTTTTACTATATTATGTATGAGGATTGATACTTAATCGTTTACTTTTGTAATTCTTAGGTAAAAACAAGCATTTGGTGAAACTTAGCGATTATGGACTAAAAACGGAGTAAAATGATCAAGATTGGAATTGGTTGTTGGAATGAAGAGAATGAAGACCACTGCCTGACTTTGAAGAATGCGCCGCATGGATTTATCCCATGCGCCGCATATGAAACTTTGGTCAACGAAGAATAACCAACTTGTTCTGCTCCAGATGCGCCGCATCTCACTCGTTACATGCGCCGCATCACTATCAATATTTCACCAGATACGATCCAAGATACAAGAGGACATGCGCCGCATCCAAAGATGAAGATACGCCGCATCTTCTGGCGGTGTACGAATATTCCTGAATATTATAATCTTGGACCCCACGCAAAGTTAAGTACATGCGCCGCATCTACTTACTAGATGCGCCGCATCTCACCCTCAGACAGAAACTATAAATACCCCAAGACCAGACGAATTTCGTACGACATATATTATATACGAGACCGAAGACCAGAAACCTAGGACGAATTCAGTCAAGGCAGCAGCACAAGACACACCCAAATCAAAGATACAAGAGCTGTAAGAAGGTGCTGCATGTGTTTAATTCATTAAGTAGTTTTGTTTTATTGTGTTAGTAAACTTTAATTCATCAAGATTGGTGGCTTGTGTAACGTGACAACGGAAAGGTTGCACTCCCTTAAAACTGCTTTCTCATCAATTAAAGTTTATATGTTAGTGTTTTTGGTGACTTTTATTAGTGCATTGATAACCTCTGTGGCTAGCTGAGCGTTGATCGGGTCGCCATGCCTCTGCCCTCGCCTGTTTATTAGATGTCTATGTATTCTATGGTCTGTAGAAAAGTAGGAGAAAGATAAACAGGATAGTCATAAGTAATCATTAAGGGTTTACTCGCCGATAAGATTAGAACCAACGAGAAAGGACTTAATCTCGGTGCGTTGCATCGAACTATACACTTCATATAACACTAGCAATAAAACAAGTGACAAACTACTTATCATAAGGACATCCCTCTTATTGTCTCGAGTATTTATCTGTGTACGTGTGTGCTACTTGCTGATTCGCGCCTATTGGTTTAGTTTATTATTTAATTGCAACAAAATCGTGCCAGTCTCTCAGGCTGAACCCCCTTACGTTAGATTAGATTGCATAGCTAACTTAATATATTAAAATACTGATTAGAATAACTAGATAATACGTTCCACTCTTAGTGATCGACACTCTACTTACCATTATATTCATACTGACCGGGTACACTGCTCGTTAAGTGTGTGTGTTATTGATAAGTCGGCTAAATATAAATTTAAAACTTGATTAGGCATTAATACTGCTAAACCGCAACGACACGCAACACGCATCATCCACATAAGAACCAACTAGTCCAGAGCAAACGGTTTCTGGTAAAGACTAATCAAATCCGTTGATGGTTGACAATTTACCAAAAATTGTATGGTTATCAGCTCACCATATCTAAGTATGAAGAGTTGGCTAGTCCAAAGCAAACGTCTATTGGTAAAGACATATCAAATCCGTTGATATATAGCTGATAGTTTGCTAAAAACTATGTTTGAGCCATTGTATTTTAAAATTTATTTCAAAAAATTCGTACGGCTCAACAAAATTTTTGCAACAGTTGGTACGGTTAGTACAAAGTTAGGACGGCTCAACTAGCCGTTGTAAAAATCTGTCAGTAATTAATTTTCTAGCCGTTGGGGTAAAACCATTATTCTTAGGATACTTATAAGGATTTTTTTAGACGATAATTATCTTTTTACCATAAATTCATTTATTCTCTTTCTAAAGATAATTTATCTCATACGCATATTTCGCAAAACCCTAAACAGTACCTATAAACCCCAAGCGACTACATAAAACCTCAATTCTAATTTACAAGATCATTGTATTGCTAAAATCTTTCATTTTTCATCATTAAGAATGGCTGGATTGGAATTTGTTAAGCGTCACAACCAGGTTGCGTTTTTAGAAAAAACAGACTGGGCCAAAGTTTTATGAGATTGTGGATTTTCTCAACCACTCTCACATAAGGTATGCTCTAACTGTTTCTCCTACTCTTATGTCTCGCACATCACACAGTTCTGGCAGAATTCATCTGTCTTGACAAGTGATGACGGAGACTTAGAAATTCATACTGAAGTAGATGGCATTAAGTTTGTTGTTACCGAGTCTATACTTAGGAGACATCTTAAATTAAATGACTCTGATAGTATCCACACTATGCTAAATACTGAAATTTGGGAAGAACTTACAAAAATAGGGTATAATACATCTGAAAATAAATTGACTTTTCAAAAAGGATGTTTTTCACCTCAATGGAGATTTTTGATACATACTCTTTTATGTTGTTTAAGTCCTAAAAAGACGGCTTGGGAGCAGTTCAGTAGCAATATTGCTATTGCTCTCATTTTCTTGTCTACAAACAGAGTTTTTAACTTTTCAAAATATATTTTTGAGGGTATGGCATCAAATGTTGACAGTAAAACAAAGTTTTTAATGTATCCCAGGTTTGTTCAAACAATTTTAAATAAAATGACATACCTGTTTACAAAACCAACATAAACTTTTGCTACGCCTAGCCTACAATCAAAGGTTTTTCAAAATATGGCTATGGATAGTAGGCTTTTTCAAGGGGAACCAGTTCCATTGTTTCCTCAATGCTTCAAACTGAGTTGGGTGAAGGTTCAGCAGTTCCAATTGATCCCCATCACACATCCACTCAAGAATTTGAAACAACCCAACAACCACCCATTACTTATAGGAGAAGGTCTAAACCTAGTTGATGCGTGGTTTTGCGACCTTACAACAGGTTTTACCTCTCGAGGGATCTCAAGAGGCTTGCAATCCCCACCAGGCAGTGTACCTGACCGATGTAGTATAGTGAAGTGGCAAGTACCGGGGGATTGATCGTTCTCTAGGGGAATAGTGTCGTTAGGATTGAAAAACTACTCTAATAGGTCTAAGGGTGAGGGAAGATTCTTTTTGTATTTTTATAGTTTATGAAAGCAAGTAAAATCTCGGTTTTGAAGGAGTGGGCGAAATTAGTTGCTAGTCAACTAACCCAAATAACTACAATTGCAAATAAAATAAAATAACTGAAAATGAAAAGGTTGTGGAACTTTTATGGGGAGAAATGTGTTTACTTATATTTCCTTACTCCTTAACTATCTTTTACCGGTTGATTAGTGTGTATTAATTGCGTAAATGACGGGTGTATTCCTTAATACCAATCGTGGGGTGGCGTACGTACTTCCCCAACTCTACAAGCTCCTACTTCACTCCTATGTCGAGCCGGCTAAGAAGCTCCTACATGGGATCACTAGAATTCGCTCATGCATTAAATACAACCATAAAAACCTTAGTACGCATTGGTTCATGTTTCTTAAGACGTTCAAGCAAGTTACCGTATAGGAGGTTAGCCAGTTTTCTTAAGCCTAACATCGATAAACAATCATCCAATACAATTAATAACACACTAATAACCAATAATCAATAGTTAGGTTTCATTAGATCTAAGCAAACACAAGATAAATCTAGCCTAGCATGTTAATTAAAAGACAAGAACAAGATATAATCAAACAACACATAGACATATTGAATGATTAAATGATTACTTATCTTCAATTAAACATGGGAGATCCAAGGGTATAAAACCCTTAAAAATGGCAGAAAATTCGTCTTAGGGTTTCTCCTCACAAAGTTGCACACTAATGACTAAAAATTGCAAAACTATATATAGAGTTTAGGGGCTGACAGCGTCACGTTGTAGGAGGTGACGCCGTCACCTCGCCGCGGCTAGGGTTCCCGGATGGTCTTCCTGACGCCGTCCCTTTTTAATCCTCCAAAATCCGCTCTGGCCTATCAAGGGTTGACGCCGTCAGAAATGTGCTTGACGCCGTCTCTCTTTAACTTAAACCGTGATGGCCTTGATCACCTTAAAGGGTGACGCCGTCAGACTTTCCATTGTAAAACTCTCTGGCGCGTCACGTGTATTTTGTCATATCCACCTCTTTTGCCAAGCCGTGACGCCGTCAGGAGCAATCCTTGACGCCGTCAAGTGTACTTTTCCAGCAGCTTTGGAGACTTTGTCGTTTTCTTCACTTTTATGCTCCAAAAACGTCCAAAATGCTTCCTTTTCCAGATTTCTTCTCCAAAGTACCTAAAATGACAAAAGGAACGATTTAGGGCAATATTTGATCAAATAAACACGATTTAGGGCTTAAATGACCCCCTGAAAGCGGTACACTTTTCGCTTCATCAAATACCCTTACACTTGAGATTTGCTTGTCCTCAAGCAAATGCGCTTTTATTCTAATCAAAATACAGGTTAGGGGTCATTTAATGCTAATATAAAAGTAATTACAACAAATAGTCGTTCCACTTTAATCATAATAAGCACGGAGATTACACACTAGCACCTCACAAGTAGTGTTTAGATACTCACATCTCTCAGGTGTCATAAAAGTATATCTCATAAATGAAAACGGATAATATCTTTCACTACCTGTCATAGCAAATAGATTACCATAGGCTTGGGAAAGGATCAAAAACCTCCTCCACTAGGCGTAAGCACCTAAGATAAACTATCAAAGAGGGCTTTTAAACGGGTTATAATGTTAGGTGTAGGGATATGATAAACACGGTTTTGTTGGATAAGGGATATTTTACTGGTGGCGAGTTAAAGATCTTGATTAATTACATGTACAATATGGCGTTGCTAAGCCAAGACTAGACTCGACTTAAGCTAAAAACAAAATAACAAAAACATAAAATAAACATAAAATGAAACGGGATGGTAGTCCGTATGTTTTTTCTACTTTTCTTTTTCTCTTTTTTTTTTTTTTTTTTTTTTTTTTTTTTTTTTTTTTTTGTATTTTTCTTGATTTTTTCGATTTTTTTTTTTTTTTTTTTTTTTTTTTTTTTTTTTTTTTTTTTTTGCCCTACCATCCAAAATAATACATCATAGGGGCGTTGCATTCCCCTTACACTTGAACTTTTACATAACTTTACAAATAACTATTCTAATGACTCGAATTAAGATAATCGAAACACTTGGAGTACTTTTAAAATATTTAGCACATATGGGGGTAATAATGTTGTTCTTCCCCATTACTCCATTACACTAGTACTTTACCCATGAGTCCCAATCGTCCCAAAACAATATGTACAAGGATATGACTTGACTTAGCAACCATGTAATCAATTAGATAATTAACTTGGGGTTTAAACAAATGTTGTCACAATAATGCACTAAAAATGAGTGCATACAAGGTAGGCTAAGGCGATTTGGGTGTACATTTAAGTGGGGTGTAAACAAATTCTTCCTTTAAGTAAAATGCTTAAAGTTAGAAACGAAAAGATAGGCTCTGAGGGGTGTACTAGGGGTATCGTGTACTAAAAATGAGTACAACGCAAAGGGTGTGGGAGAATTACTTGACCTATGTAGCCAATGTAATTATAACAAAAACACAGGTGTAAAACAATGGGTTAATCCTAATGCCTCTTATCATGTAGTAAATCTAACTACACGAATGTAGTCTCACTTGTGGCCTCGGAATGGTCCTAACGCAAGTTCTAGAATCTAAGTGCTACCGGTACACACATCATAGCATAAATGCTTTTCCTACCAATTCTAGGGGCGAACCTCACATATTTGGGGGTGGAAAATTTTTTAGTGGTACGGTTTTTTGCTAGTCATATAACTCCTATCCGTGAGACGCTCATTAAGATCAAAGTTTCACTCCTAAATGTTGTAAAAAATTTTAAATTTGGCACTAAAATTGCCTTAACAGGTATTTCTCTCAGTTTTATTACACATCTACCATTAAACAAACAAAAATCAAGTGCAATTGTATTCTCTAAAGTATCGTACTTTTACCCCCCCCCCCCTTACACTTAAGATGAATATTGTCCCCAATGTTCAAATAACAAGATGTAAAAGTAAATAAGGTAAAAGAATGAAATCAAATACTCCCCTGATTCGCTCGGTGGATAAAGAGGTAACATGGTTAGATCTTCTTCCAAGGTAATGTTGAAGCTCCAAGACTAAAACAGCGCCAAAAGCTAGATTCCACATACATCTCCTTGTCCAAAATAACCTGTTAAACCTGAGAAAACAAACACGAAAAACCCAAAGCATCAACCTGAACAAAGAAAACTCACAACTAGATGTAATTCCAGACTTAGAAATAAAAACAAAACGATTAAGGATATAATGCTTGTAGAATGAATATTTGCATATTTCCTGGAGTTTATAAAATTAAAGATTTAACAAAAAATTTATGACTCCGGTAGAAAAACAAAACTTGCAAAATTTTCAGAATTTTACACTTGACGCCGTCAGGTGTTAACCTTGACGCCGTCAGAAGTGACCTGCAGAAATTTTATGGTAAGTTTCCGGAAAATTTCTGGAAAAACTTATGCCTCACTTCCTGGAAATCCTGCAAAATATTCATTATGACTCGATACAAGCATTTGACTCTAACAATTACTAGTATGCATGCTCATTTAATATTGTTGTGATTCATGTTCAATCTTGTTCTTGTAAACAAATTTGGATTCCCTTACACTTATCTTTTGCAAAATACCTTTATATGTAGTTAAGACGAAGTTAAAAACAAAATAAAGCATTTTCACAATTTACTTTGAAACATGAGCACAAACAATAGCAATTAAACTTGCATACGGAAACAAATAAAATCAAACAAACAAACAAATAAACAAACAAATAAAGCTTGGGTTGCCTCCCAAGAAGCGCTTGTTTTTGTTCGAGTCACGAGCCTGACTCTACCCTTATTTAACGGAAATAGGGGAGGTTTTCCCTACACTTAGGATTAAGTGCGGGTGGAAGTAGCGATACACACCCTTAGGGTGGAAATATGCCACGTGAGGAAAGAGTGGTGGATGAATTATATGCTCAAAGATGTGGGATCCAATCATCATAACCTTACTTAGTTCAATTGGGTCAATGGGTGAATTGAAGTTTTCTCCTAGAAAGGGATCATCTTCTATCAACTTCGAGAGACTCCTAGTTGGGAATCCATCTTGACCTAATAAACCCGGTTTAAACCCATAATGTTTCTTGTGATCAATCATAAATGGGTGATGTAAGTATGTAAGGTCATGGTTCACTCCTATGTTAGCTTCCTCTCTACAAGGCCTAGAGTCTACTACCTTAATCTTAACATTACCCGGACTACATGGTTTGATGGGTGGATCGGGACCTAATTCAATTCCTAAGTTCACATCTAAGGATGGAAGATTAGGTAACGGTTTTGGTTTAGGCTCCGGTTCATCAAAACTAGGAACTTCCATAGAACTAAAAGAAAGGTTATGACTACAAGTATTCAAACCTATTTCTTCTAGTTTTGTTTCTTCCAAAGGTTCTACTTCAATTGGGGTTCCTATAGTCCCTTCTACTTCTTCCGGGTAAGTCACGGGCGGTGTGTTAACCTCAATTGATGGTTGAGTATTTTGTGGGCTTATGTTATTTACCTCATCATTCCACGTGTCAAGATCACCTATATCCTCATCAATTGTTTTCTTAGGTAGTGATAATAACAAACCTAGTGCTTCATCCAACTTATGGTTTATTGATACGGCTCGATTAGTCGTTTTTTAGTATTATTTTCCAAGGGTAAAACTCAACGTATGCGTTTTCCCCAGGTCGTGTCCCAACGAAGGTCGAATATCGAGTTTTTGTTACGGTGTCGAATACGTGTGGTGAATGAGTGTAAAAGAGTGATGATTTGTGATTTTACACTACGAACAATGAAATATGAAATAAAAACAACTAATTAAGCTAATGAAACAATTAAACTAAGCATACGAATCTAAAAACGAAAATTTGAATTTTTTTTTTAAAAACGTTATGCGACGAATTATAAAACGTAAATAAAAGTGATTTTCTAAAATTTAAATCCTAAAAATATAAAAATAATTTTCCTATATTAAATCTGATAAAATAAAATTTTTGGAAAAAGAAAAATATTTTTTTGACTTTTTAATATTTTTTTATGAATTAAAAACTAATTTAAACTAATTAAATGCTTTAAAAATATCAAATCAATTTGGAAAAATCTGAAAAATTTATGGAAAATCTAAAATTTAATTCTCTATCTAGGAAAAATAAGAACATAACTTAAATCAGCCCAAATAAGCTAAACAGTAGAAATAAGCAGTTTCAAATAAGCCAAAAATAAGCAAAATTGACCCAGAAATTTCAAGAAATTCAGAACCCAGCCAACACACTTTATTAAACTCAAATCAACTTATGTAGACCAAAATAGCACTCAGATTTAGTAGAAAAGCACTTAATCAGTTTTGATGGTGAGACAGAAAATGTGGCTAAACAGCCCACTTCACACCCAAATTAAGCAGTCCAATTAAGCAGTAAAATTGAAACTTATGGGGGCAAAACTTCCTCAAAACTACTAGCTACCCAAAGACATTTTAAAATCCAGATTCAAATCTCAAATGCTTATCTAAATTAACCCTTGAAAAAGTGCTTATGGACTGAGTTGGAACAAGCTATAACAGACCAAAGAAAGACCAAGTTCAGACCTGATTTAAGCTCTCTTAATAAGCTCTAAAACTGAATCCCATATATAGTACTAATAGCTTGCTATGTCAACTACCTACAAACCAAAAATTAAGGTCCCAGCTTATCTGGTTAAGCCACAATTAAGCCAAGAACAGAAGCTAAAGAAGGGTGCAGGTCTGCACCTGTTGTCTTGGTGCAGCAGCCAAGTTTTTGGCGCAAAACACTATCAAACCTTTACCAATGCTATCCAACTTTTGAGCACTTACTTAACCACCTAAATGCTACTTAGAAACACCAAAGTATGGGTCTCAATAAGCTCAGCTTATGTTGTGCTTATTGAGGACAGTTGATGCTTATCTAATGCAACCAAAGATCCAAAAACTTCAATTGCTCAGTACTATCCTTAACTTCTAATTACAACAGCAACTTAACCTCAATTCAATACCAACTCAGTTTTAACAATGATCAATAATGTTTGAATGAAGCTAAAACTCAGATCTCAGACACAAATCTCAAACAGAAACACAGATCCAATATGTATATCAGACAATGAAATAGTGAATCACCAAACTCAAACAAATTAAGGTCTAAATGAGATGTAAACTAATACTGAGCTCAAAATATCAAAGTAAACAGATATAAGCAACAATGATCAAACTAAAAATACTACTATTAACTGATGCAATATTTAAATAAAAATGAAATGAGATCTTACAAATCAAAGCCCCCTCAGCATGAACAGAGGGGGTTCACTAAGCTTGCCTGTCTTTTGACAGGCCAATTGGACTCCTTATTGGCTGCCTTTACTCCTCAAATAAGCTGGCTTATTAAAATAAGCTGAGTTTGACTTTGGTTGACTTTGAGACTAAACTGATTAAGTACCAAACTAAAATCTCACTAAAGCTATGTGAAGCTTAAATGAAACTTGAGAAACAGAAACTAAGCTTATGGAAGCTTATATACATATATATATATATATTTTATATTTGGAATGATGATTTAGAAATTGAAATTAACACAAACTAAATAAGTTGAATTTAAGAACAATAGAATGAAACAACAATTAGTAAAACAGCAGAATTAAATGGAAATCAAATGAAATTTGCATTAATAAAAATTTAAAAATTACAATGGAAATACTTGAACCTGATACAAGCTAAAATTTAAAATGACTGAAAATAAATAAACAAAAACAGAAAATTACAATACGAAAAACTAAAAAAACTCCCTCTTGTGAAGAGAGACCCTCCTATTTATAGCCTAACCAGGATCATTCTAGACCTGCCATGTTGGCGATCCGTGTGTGCTTGAGCTCCAATCCACCCTTAGATCATTTCTTTCTTCCCACACTTGATCTTGACTGTACGATTAAAATGAGTGAGGTGGCACCTCCAATCAACATCACCCACGTGTCCTTGGCAGTTGTCAGATGCTTCTAGAAACCCCAATGATTGGGTAATTATTAATAGGACAGGGTAATTTTGATGGTACGGTAATTAAGGTTTATCCTGGTAATATTTGGGGAAGAACAAATAAGGAGCGGGTAGTGTGTGTTTTTTTTATTTTTGTTTGACCCGAGTAAGTTTATAATTTTGACCGGGTTTTTCTTTGGTTGGGTCGGGGTAGGTTTTCGAGTTTAGTTAAAATGTTTGGATTGGGTTAGGATTTAAGAGGTGGGCTGGGTAAAGTTATCTTGGGCTTGGGGAGTGTAAGGGGTATGGGTTGGGTTTAGATTAATAAAGGTGTGGGCTGTTTATTAGAACCGGGTAGTGTGGTAAAGGGGTTTAAGGGTTTTAATGATTATGATCTTAGGGACCCTTTATGTATTTTCTGGATTCTCCAAGGACTGATTTTGCCAATATTCAAAAGTTGATCTAAGGGTGATTTCTGACATTTGGTGGAACTCTAAGGCGGATTTTGACTTTTTGCATCCCGGCATTGGCTAAAAATAAAACTTCCATATCTCGTGCTCGTTTTCCCGGTCTTTGCTTGTTTTTTGTCCTTTTCTTCGATATTCGTGCCTGCATATACAAAAACACAATATCTTTTGGCATTTTGGTCGGGTTTTTGGTCTATTTGGGTCCGGTTTTGGTCAAGAAAAGGTATGTGAATAAGCACATACCAAATTCCCCCAGACTAAGCTATTGCAATGTCCTCATGCAATGTTATAAAAACACGTTTTTGAAACCAAAAATTTCCAATCTCTTTTTACTAACTTTGAGAAGTAGCAAAATTTTCAAAAGAGATCAAGAAATCTTAAGTTCTAAAAACTCCCCGATTTTCCTTTTTATTCTATTTTTGTATTTTTCTTTTATTATTTAGGTGACGGTTTTGTCGAAAATCATTATCTAACGATAACTTTTAGGATCACGGAGCAGGAAACACGACTCATGAAGAAGTGACCATACGGATAAAATTCGTCATCCCTGATTTTTCACGAGTCCCCAAACTAAGCTTAAAAACGAAATCATTGTCATTTACAAGTTAGATTGCTATCACTACCCATGGAAGTTAATTGTGGACTTCTTGTTCCCAAATTCCTATTTTTCTCTATTTATTTTATTTTTGGTGAGAAATGAATTTCTTCAAATTCTCATTTCGATAATTTTTAGGCCGATAAAGATACCTAGTTTAGACGCTAAGTAGTTTCCAAATCTTCCCTCGAAAACCATTGCATACAAAAATGAGGTCCACATCAAGGTCTCTGATTTAACACGATTTTGAGGATATCCCTTTTATTTGCGACCGAAACAACTCATCTACGAGTCCAGAGACAGAAGCCTTTATTAGGACACCCCCGGAGTCGAAGTTTGGCATTTTTAAACATTATTAAGCTCATTAACGTATTTAATCCTTGGCCCTTTATAACAATCACAACATCGGCTGCGAACCGGCAAGATGTGATAGTCTATTATGACCTTGGAATTTTTCCTCTGCCTTTATTAGAAGTCTACAACATCGGCTGCGAACCGGCAAGATGCAGAAAACTTTTTATGGCTTTGGATTATTAATATTATTCATTATTCATATTAATTAATTATTTGCCAAACCCCAAGTCCTACGGCTTTTATAACAATCCCAACATCGGTTGCGAGCCGGCAAGATGGAATAGTCTATTACACCGTAACACTGGCAGTACCTTGATGTGTACCCAACTTTCATAAGCAAGGATCCTCTAAGGAAGAAATAAAAACTAATTATCGCCAAAACTAAAATAGCTTTAATTATTCATAGATTTCTATTTTTAAGGTGAAACAAGCTTATGGGAACAAAAAGCCACAAATAACTTTGATGAGCTCTAAAGAGATCCAACTACTCCACGTTTAGCAATCTAACTTATAAACAACTCTATCATTTCTCGTTCTTCGCAAATTTAAAATCTTAAATAATAAGATCCGCGAATGCTTAGCCAAATAATCAAGCCATGCATATATAAAGTCAAATACGGGAACTTGCAAATTCTTAAAAAGAATTCGCGTTTTATAGCTCCTTGTGTAAAAGACTAGCACGTGCTTATAGATTATAAATGGTTAAGGAGACAAGCTAGGGCTCAACACGCCCGGTCAAGTCAGAATTTTATTCCTACTCTCACTAGCGGAAAATCAACAAAAATGTCAAAACTTATTATATTTTTGCAAAAATTTTTAAATTTTTCTCATTTTTTTTTGGATTTTTTCAATTTTTGGAGGAAAAACGGGATTGCATGAGAAAACGGCAAAAATTGCAAGGCAGAAATCAAATCGAAAGATCACCCCCCCCCCCCAGACTAAAACGAGACATTGTCCTCAATGTCTTAAAGGTAAGGGCTCTCCTACATAAACCTAAGGCCGTTTATTAATTATGCCAAAAGATAGATGTAAAACGATAAGATTTTAGGATATCGGATGAACAACGAATGATGAAACTCGAGTAGTGTGAAGGAAACTACGAGCACGAGAGTCTTCATCATCGGGCATTCCTGGATAAATCACAGAAAACACGAAACACAAGATACGGAAGAGGAGACCTCTTCATGTTTATTAGAAAAGAGATAAGAAGATAGAATGATAAGCATGGGGTGCCTCCCACGAAGCGCTTGTTTTTGGTAACCGAGTCACATGAGCTTGACTCGACCCCGAATTTATTTGTCCATGGGGGAGCATGTGGAAAAGATAATCTTCATCGGACTTTCGTTCAAGATGTTTGGATAAACACTGAAGCATATGAAAGTTCCACTCCGATGAGATACCCGCGGTATTTTAGAAAGAAAAACCAGAAATGGTAATACCGGGTCATAGATGGTATCCTCACTCCCAACGGAGTGAAGGATGGGAGAAGCCATAGCATATGTGATGAAGAGCATAAAGATGTTGATGATTATCATAAAAAGCTCTTCATCATCAGCAGAAATTTTGTCAAAAGTCTCGGGCGGGAGGGTCGGGATGAAATCTTCATGAGAAGGTATACCTCCCCCCAGACTAGAATCTTCCTCCAGATCAAAATAAAATTTATCATATTCCGGAGGAGATAGAAAGAAAGAAAGTTCATCAGAGAACTTGTCGAGATAAAGATCATTCATATCAAAATGAAATGATTCATATTCGGGAGGAGAGATATGAGCATGAGAAGTGGTACTGCCACTTCTCGTCTCCTCCGAATGATCAATATCAAAGAAGAACGTTTCAAGAGATGGGATAGAAAGATTGAGATAAGAAGTGGGATTGCCACTAGCCGTGTCAAACGTAAAACTCTCATATTCGGTACAAGCATCCTTGAGCTCGAGCTCCAAAGGATCAAACGGCTTTTCTTCAAGAATATCTTCTTTAACTTCTTCCGGGGGAAGGGAAAGGAACGGTTCATCAATTATTTTTACTGAATCATCTTTCCCCGGATCACTGTCAGTCTCAACAATTTCTGGAGAAATTGGAGTTTTATCAAAGAACACCTCGACCTCTTCTCTAGAGATAATATTTTCATCCATCGTAGGAGAAAGATGGGAAGAGTCGGAATTAAGAATCTCGATGTGATAAACTTGTTCTGGAGGTGGGTGATGAACTCAAATAAGTACATTTTATTACTATCATTTATCCTATTAATTTGACTTGTTTTATTATATTATGTATGAGGATTGATACTTAATCGTTTACTTTTGTAATTCTCAGGTAAAAACAAGCATTTGGTGAAACTTAGCGATTTTGGATTAATTATGGAGCAAAACATGCAAGAAGTTAAGAGTCTACTGAAATGAAGAAGATCAAGACTAATCTGCTCCAGATGCGCCGCATCTCACTCATTACATACGGCGCATCTCTATTAAGATTCCACCAGATACGATCCAAGATACAAGAGGACATGCGCCGCATCTAATCATGGAGTTACGCCGCATCTTCTGGCGGTGTTCGAATATTCCTGAATATTATAATCTTGGACCCCACGCGAAGTTAAGTCAATGCGCCGCATCTACTTACTAGATGCGCCGCATCTTCCCTCAGACAGAAACTATAAATACCCCAAGACCAGACGAATTTCGGGGGAATATATTAGATTCGAAGACCGAAGCAGCAGAACCCTAGGACGAATTCAGTCAAGGAGGCAGAACTAGACACACCAAACGAAGATACAAGAGCTGTAAGAAGGTGCTGCATGTGTTTAATTCATTAAGTAGTTTTGTTTTATTGTGTTAGCAAACTTTAATTCATCAGGATTGGTGGCTTGTGTAATGTGACAACGAAAGATTGCACTCCCTTTAATACTTGCTTTCCCATCAATTAAAGTTTATATGTTGATGTCTTTGGTTACTACTTATTAGTGCATTGATAACCTCTGTGTTTATTAGTGGCTTGCGGGCATTTGACTGCGGAAAATAATGTGGCTCCCACGGTTATTACTAAATTGATCACTTAGGAATAACTTTTAGACATAAGTAATCATTAAGGGTTTACTCGCCGATAAGAATAGGACCAACGAGAAAGGGTTAACTACATACACTTCATATAAAGCTATCAATAAAACAAGTGACAATCTACTTAATCATAAGGACAGCCCTCTTATTGTCTCGAGTATTTATCTGTGTACGTGTGTGCTACTTGCTGATTCGTGCCTATTGGTTTATTTTATTATTTAATTGCAAACAAATCGTTCCAGTCTCTCAGGCTGAAACCCCCTTGCGTTAGGATATTAAAATACTGATTAGAATAACGAGATAATACGTTCCACTCTTAGTGATCGACACTCTACTTACCATTATATTCATACTGACCGGGTACACTGCTCGTTAAGTGTGTGTGTTATTGATAAGTCGGCTAAATATAAATTTAAAACTTGAGTAGGCATTAAAACTGCTAAACCGCAACGACACATCACGCAGCACATCAAGTTTTTGGCGCCGTTGCCGGGGAGTGAATTGTTATTATCTGTTAATTTGATTAGTATTTTAATTAGGTTTTTCTTTTTATTAGATTAATTGCATCATTGTATTATTTTGCATATTTGTTGTTTTGTGTGTTATTTGTTTGCTTTTATTTTTGTTTTTGTGTTTATTTTGTTTGTGTGTTTTAATTTTTGTTTTTATTTTTTCGTATTTTTTCTGTTCTGCTATCGTTGTACTGTGCTAAATCAAACGATACGGCGCATCTGATCTCTCAGATACGGCGTATTGCGTTTAATTTTTTAAATACAACGCGTTTAATTAATTCGATACGACGCATCTTTTCCCCAAAATACGGCGTATCTGTTTTTAATAAGAAATTTTTTTTTCTAAGCGATAAAGTAATACGACGCATCTGCTTTAGCAGATACGGCGTATCTGTTTTTGATAAAAAAAATTTTCTAAACGTTAACGCCATACGACGCATCTGCTTTCGCAGATACGGCGTATCTATTATTTTAATTAAAAACAGTTTGCGAATTATTAAACAGATACGACGTATCGATCTCTGTCGATACGGCGCATCTTCTGAATCAAAAATCTCGTATTTTTAAACGTAACGAAAATACGGCGCATTAACTTTCGTTAATACGACGTATTTAATTTTAAATAAATATCGATTTTTGATTAATTACTTCGATACGGCGCATTCATAAATTCTAAGCGGCGTATCTATTTTTCTGAATAAAAGTCTGATCTAATTTTAACGATTATAAGATACGGCGTATCCAACTATTTGGATACGGCGCATCGTCTGCAGATATCAGCTATTTGTATTCATATATCCGTTTCTATATTCATTAATTTCTCTTCTAGCGAACAAATCCTACTGATGATTTTACCTTGGATGACAGATTTTGCTATGGAAGACATGTTAGTTAACGGATATCTTGCTAAGGAATGCTTGTTTTCAGATTCATTCAATGTGCTCATGATCGATGCAGATTTATTCTCTTGGGAGACTCCTCTTGAAGCTGCTTTTAAGGAATTCATGCGTTTATGCAACATTGACAAAGAGGTATTCTCTTATGATGTATTTGTGAGGTACACTGGAGAAGAATTGTCGCTCTTATGGCCTATCATTGAAGCCGAAGGATTGAACTGGACTACTATCGAAGAAGATGATGGGAAATTCTATCTTGCATACATGGACTCAAGCAACAACAGCTGTGGTGGAGGCAACACCCAAATCTCTTACATGCCTTATTCCGAACAGTACTGGGGATTAAATGAGAAATATCTGGACAATGATGGAATTTATGCTTTGGCGGAGTTACTATTTCATGGCAGGTTGGTAAGATTGATAGACCTCTCCCTCAATGATTGGCTAGAACTCAAATATGGTAGTCCGGAATTTGCCCCTGCAAATGAAGTCAAGCAGATTATGACTTCATGGTTGACTCGGAGTTTTAAGAAGCAATTTAACGAGTTCATGGAGATAAAAAAGAATATGATTGGAAAGGCTTGCTTTGACGTTAACCACGATCCTAACGATGTTGATTTTTCAGAATGGTTGGCTAGTAAGTTTAATAACCATAAGAGCATGGATCGAGCTACTAAGGATGCATTATGGGTATATTGGATGAGAGGAGAAGACGAAGAAGTAGAAAGCGATTATGGGTCGTCACTTCATGATTCAACAATCAATGAGGGCATTGAAGAACTTTTCAGAATTGACATTGATGTGTTCGATTATGAGACACCCTTGTGCAAGCAGTTCAAGGAATTTAACTACCTTCTTCGAGTCGACGATGATGTGCTAACTGGAGATCTACCAGGATTTAAGACTTATGATGATTTCAAAAATACCTGGTGCTACGAATGGAATGACCAAGTACCATGGGTTTGGGATAAACCATGGGAATCTGAGCACATTAATCACACTTGTACACCCTTCGTTTTCAAGGACGGGAGTAGTGTTTGGCCGACCTGTGATTATAAAAGTGACGGAACCTGTAATGGGGGAAGTATAATTGGGATGAAACGGGTTGGAAACGATGTAACCTTTGAAGATTATGAGTGGTACGATAATGTTGAAGACTGCCCACAAAAGGCGGAGGCTTTGCAAGAAAATTGTAGAATTGAACGCTTGAAAGGACTCAAAGGAACATCGAATACTACTTTCTGGGAATGGGTGCATGAACAATTTGATGATTTTACGAAGCTTAGTCGACGGTTACAATGGGATTTGGAAAGAGAATGGGAGGCGATTCAAGACAATAAGTCATTAATTGAAGAACTAGATGATTATTTGATTAAGGATCCTTATTTCGAGTTCGTTGATAAAGACAATGAAGAGTTTACCAAAAGGAAGTGTCGACTACTTGGGATTCCTTACAATGAGCCACCCATGATTATTTCTGAAAAATTTAAAATCATCAAATACTCTTTAGGTCCTGATGAAGAGTATACTGCGGCGAAGACAAAGAGTTATATTAGATTAAGTCGAACGGAAGAAAACATCGCAGAGATATATGGGAAAATCTTTCGGATGAAGGAAGAAGGATGGACCGTGACAAGGACTAAATAAAGAGCTGAACGTGAGTCTAACTTGAAGACTCTGGAATAAAGACAAGTGCTTACCGGGAGACAACCCGGAGAATTTTTATTATTCTGTTTTCTGTGTCGAGTCAGTCAGGCCGCACGAGGATACGGCGCATCTCAATCCTGAGATGCGACGCATCTCCTGCAATGGTCATATCTTATTTTATTTTTTCTGCATTTTTATTTTCGACTTCAAAACTATTTATCAGTTTATTTTAATGCGGCGCATCCCTGGTTAAGGATGCGGCGCATCTTTATTCTGATCCGTATTAATTCCAGGCTCGATACGGCGTATCTTCTTCCATAAGATACGGCGCATCGACTGACCTGACGATTTTCAGTTTTAATTTTTAAGTTTTATTTTTCCTAACTACTAATGTATTATGCAAGTTTGAACCTTTCTTATCTTAGGTGTGTTTTAAAGTGTTAGTGGTATTATAGTTTCCTGGATTTCCTGTGGATACATCAAGTATGAAGCTTAAACGTTCTAATCCACAAGAAAGATGATTTTTGCTCTTATACTAATGGAGGATCATACCGAGCAAATCTCAGGGGAGTTTTTCTGTTCTAATTCTTTTATTTTCCAGTTTTTAACCTTTTATACAAACAACGTGGACGTTGTTTAACTTAAGTGGGGGGATTGGAGAATTAGAACACTTAACAATTACTTGTCCTAAACTTTTTCAAAAATTATGCTTAAAATGTGCTTAATATATCAAACTTAAAAATTTTTAGCATGTTTTTGTTTAAGATCTAAGTTGCATAGCTGCACACATGACGTTATTTTCAAAAATTGTGATTTTCAAAAAATCACAAATCTATGAGTGTGCCGGTGACTTGTAAACTTTAGAACTTGGCTTGTATACTATTCGAGACCACCATAATAAGTATTATATTTATATAATTGGAATGACTTGTCTAAATTGGTAAAATTCTAGGATTACACCCAAATAGCCTATGTTATGTGTTATTAACTAACTACACTGGTTAGTTAACCCCCGTATAAACCCTTTTGTTACTCTCATTTTTAGAGTAAGATACCCCTAGAAAAACACTCAGAGCCATTCCTTTCGTTTCTTACACCTATGTTTAAAATGTTTCGTTACACCCTTACACCTTAGCCTACCCTGTAGATTAGAATCCGTGGTTGGTTAATTGCTATAGGCAAAGTGTGTTTCCTTACATTACCTGTGTTCGCGTGCGTAATTCATTATCTATGGTTAGGTCGGGAAATTGCACAATGCAATTGGAGTGAAAGTAAATATTGTATATCTTTGAGTTTATTTTTCGTGTGTTTACTACTTTCACTATTACCGTTATTTCTGAAGTCATGAAAAGTATGGAAAAATTATCCAGAATTATCATTATAGTGATGTGGTGAAATTTTACACATCTATGTTTATGTTTGAAAAAAAAAATCGAAAAAATAAGAAAAGAAAAAGAAAAAAAGAAAAGTTGGAAGTTTGTTTTAACCAACTTATGTAAAGTTATGTAAGTGGTCGATATCACCACTATTTGTTGTACTATATCTATGGATTGAATGGGAATTGGCAGTTATGGGAACGCCAATTAAGGTTTATTCTTTGATTAAGATCTTGTTGAGTATAATTCGTGTCTACCTAAAGCGTGTGTTTCAAGTGTTAAAGCGTGAGTTATTCGATGATATGAGTCTTATTCATGGGATGATTGGGATAGTGATTAACCACACTTAGGATTTTAATTTATTTGTTTTGTTTATTTTTCATTTTACACCAATTTATATCCCAAATGTTATCCATGCCCTTTATTATTCTTTATCCAACCAAACCTTTGATTTATTGAGATTAGGGATTTGAGCAATCTTAAGTATCGTAGTCGTGGATTCGGCTATGTATTTATGATTTTGTCACCCTTTTTGATATATTATTATTGGTGAAGTTTGGACCTATCTTTAGCCTATTCGAGTTAAGGATTTGAGCAATTGCAAGTATCGTGTTCGAGGATTCGATCATGTATTTGTGATTTTGTCGCCTTTTCTGGAATTTGAGATCGATAGTGAAAGAGAATAATTAACCCTTAAGCCTACAAACCCTTTTTACCGCTTTAGACTTGTTATTCCTTAGCTTTAGTGGAGGAGATGTGTATACTTGCCAAGCTTATGATAGAATATTCGTCACGACTGGACAGTTAAACGATTAGATTTGCTTTTATCGATTTATTTTATTTTACTTCTAATTCGTTAAGTGTTTAGTTGTGTGATTATGAAATAAACGAATACATGCTTAAATATAAAAATAAATCCTAACATCTTTTAGGATACATTTTCATAAGAGAAATTCTAAGGTTTACTTGGGGACAAGTAAAGTTCAAGTGGGGGGATATTTGATGAACTCAAATAAGTACATTTTATTACTATCATTTATCCTATTAATTTGACTTGTTTTATTATATTATATATGAGGATTGATACTTAATCGTTTACTTTTGTAATTCTCAGGTAAAAACAAGCATTTGGTGAAACTTAGCGATTTTGGATTAATTATGGAGCAAAACATGCAAGAAGTTAAGAGTCTACTGAAATGAAGAAGATCAAGACTAATCTGCTCCAGATGCGCCGCATCTCACTCATTACATACGGCGCATCTCTATTAAGATTCCACCAGATACGATCCAAGATACAAGAGGACATGCGCCGCATCTAATCATGGAGTTACGCCGCATCTTCTGGCGGTGTACGAATATTCCTGAATATTATAATCTTGGACCCCACGCGAAGTTAAGTCAATGCGCCGCATCTACTTACTAGATGCGCCGCATCTTCCCTCAGACAGAAACTATAAATACCCCAAGACCAGATGAATTTCGGGGGAATATATTAGATTCGAAGACCGAAGCAGCAGAACCCTATGACGAATTCAGTCAAGGAGGCAGCACTAGACACACCAAACGAAGATACAAGAGCTGTAAGAAGGTGCTGCATGTGTTTAATTCATTAAGTAGTTTTGTTTTATTGTGTTAGAAAACTTTAATTCATCAGGATTGGTGGCTTGTGTAATGTGACAACGAAAGATTGCACTCCCTTTAATACTTGCTTTCCCCTCAATTAAAGTTTATATGTTGATGTCTTTGGTTACTACTTATTAGTGCATTGATAACCTCTGTGTTTATTAGTGGCTTGCGGGCATTTGACTGCGGAAAATAATGTGGCTCCCACGGTTATTACTAAATTGATCACTTAGGAATAACTTTTAGACATAAGTAATCATTAAGGGTTTACTCGCCGATAAGAATAGGACCAACGAGAAAGGGTTAACTACATACACTTCATATAAAGCTATCAATAAAACAAGTGACAATCTACTTAATCATAAGGACAGCCCTCTTATTGTCTCGAGTATTTATCTGTGTACGTGTGTGCTACTTGCTGATTCGTGCCTATTGGTTTATTTTATTATTTAATTGCAAACAAATCGTGCCAGTCTCTCAGGCTGAAACCCCCTTGCGTTAGGATATTAAAATACTGATTAGAATAACGAGATAATACGTTCCACTCTTAGTGATCGACACTCTACTTACCATTATATTCATACTGACCGAGTACACTGCTCGTTAAGTGTGTGTGTTATTGATAAGTCCGCTAAATATAAATTTAAAACTTGAGTAGGCATTAAAACTGCTAAACCGCAACGACACATCACGCAGCACATCAGTGGGACAAGAGGTGTGCTCTTAGAGCTAGCAATTTCCACCGCTTCCGTTGTAGTCTCCGATTCGTCTTCATCATCGTCGTCAAGAATACTCTTAGAATTTACAGCACAACACTCAAACCACTTGTTCGATCCAGGATTGATTTTCATGGCCTTGAGCTCAGCACGTTTTTCTGACATGCTCTTGACCGTGAATCTTGAAAGGTTTGGATCAACTCTTTTAGGAGCAATTACGGGATCGGACTTTTGATCAACCGTAGCGACATTGCATTTGTCGGTTTGAGGTTTTGAGTTTGGATTAATATTGAACGTAACTTTTTCCTTATCGACCCGCAAAGTAATTTCTTCACCATAGACATCGATCAAAGCACGCCCGGTCCTCAAGAATGATCTTCCGAGAATAAGAGGAACCCGGGGGTCGGCGTCAAAATCAACTACCACAAAATCTGCTGGAAAATGGAACTGCCCCACTTTTACAAAGACATCATCGGCTACACCTTTAGGAAGGGTTATGGACCGATCCGCAAGCTCGAGGGTCATGCAAGTGGGTGTAAGTTTGGGCAAAGAAAGTTTCTTCCAGATGGACAACGGCATTAGGTTGATGCTCGCACCAAGATCGGCCAAGGCGTGGCATTCAACCATTCCCGGAAATTCACATGGGATGAGAAATTTTTCGGGATCTCCAAGCTTTTCCGGAAGCTTTTTGAGAATGGCCGCGGAGCAGTTTTCGTTCACTGGAGTTTTTGTCATTTCAAATAATTTTTCTTTATTGCTCAACAAACTTTTGAGTGTGGAAGTGAATTTAGGCATCAAGAGCAAAGCATCCGCGAAGCTTATATCAAAATGTAATTCTTGGAATATTTGAAAGAATTTTTCCATTTGACTCGAAGCTTTATCACGGAGCTTTTGATCATTCATTCTTGAAGGGTAAGGAAGTGTGGTCTTAACGGGAGCTTTTTCTGGCTCAAGCACAACTTCTGGTTCAGATGGGTGGACAACCGGAGGTTGGACGTCTTTGGTTCCTCCGTTGTTAGTAGGAGGTTCCATGTCCTTGGTCACCTCGGTCTCACGGACGACTACCTTGGGAGGTAGAGAAGAAGAGGTAGTCGGAGCCGTGGGTCCATCATATGAAACACCGCTCCTAGTCGTGATCGCCTTAGCATCGCCCATCGGGTTGGCGATTGTGTTACTTGGAAGAGTAGTAGTACCCGAACCCGAGGGTCGATCATTTAAACGTTTGTTCAATTCGGTTATTTGATTAATCATCATTCTATTCATTTCCTCTTGTTTCTTTTGTTGTTGTTGGTTTTGAAGAATGAATTGTTTTAATAACTCATCCGAGGGCGATGGGTTTGGCACAAATCCTTGATTTTGATTGTTTGGAAGATTTGGCCCTCGGTTGTTTTGATTAAAATTCTGATTGTTGTTTTGAAAATTTCCCTGATTAAAATTTCCTGGGTTTTGAAAATTTCCTTGATTCGGGGCTTGGTTATAATTCCCTTGGTTTTGATAACCTTGATTGCCCCGATTTTGATTTTGATTATTTGGAACATTACGGTTTTGCACTTGCTGATTTTGATTTGGTGGGAAACCGGGTGGTCCGAGGAAGTTGTTAGAACGGTAGCTGAGCAAATTACGGTCACCTTGGGGTTGGTAACCGTTACCACCCGTGTTGTAGGTTCCCGTAGCAGCATAAACATTCTCTTGAGTGTAGCCACCGGAGGCTGGGCACTCGAAATATTGGTGAGGACCACCACAAGTTTCACAACTATGGTTAACAACATTGATTTGATTGTTGTTGTTTTGCGTTGAAATCTGATTTTGATGAATTCTCAAGATAGCCGTTGACAAATCATTCATTTGTTTAGAAAGAGCGGCTATCTCGGAGGTAGAGGAATCAGTGCCAGATCTTGTTGACTCATTCCTCTCGACAGAGGAATCCCAGAAATTATGGTGGGTGGTCATATTTTCAATGAGATCATAGCACTCTTCGGGTCGACGTTTCATAAACGTACCACCGGCAGCAGCATTAATCGTATCACGGTGTCGTAATGTCAGACCATTATAGAAGGTATCTATAATAGTGACCAATAACATATTGTGGTTCAGACACCGATCAATCGATAACTTGTAGCGTTCCCATGCCTTAAACAATGATTCATCGGGAAGCTGACGGAAATTGCTAATCTCATTCCTTAATTTCGTCACCATCGACGATGGGAAATATTTTGCCAAGAACTTTGTAACCATTTCATCGAAACTACGAATGGAGTTCTTGGGAAGACAATCAAACCAAGCGGTGGCATGATGCGTCAATGAATAAGGAAAGAGATATAGACGGAGGGCGTCATCGGAGACCCCATTTTGTTTCATACTTTGGGTGACGGTTATGAATTTATCAAGATGCTTGTTCGCATCATCACCCGGCAAGCCATGGAATTGGCACGAATTTTGGACTTGTTGAATCATATGATGCTTAAGTCCAAAATCGGCGGCTTGAATATTAACGGGGGCAATCGGGCCACCACGTCCGTGCATTGTGGGTTGGCACAGCTCCTCCATCGTTCGGAGATCGGGAGCTGGCATGTGATTATCACCACCCATCGGCGGGTGTTGATTGTTTGGTTCGTCGGCCATTTCCTCAACGGTTGAGAAATGAACACGGTGATTATGACGAATAATCCTCTCGGGATTTGATAATGGTGAAAGAAGAGGGTGAGAAGTAGAAGATCGGGTGTGCATACACCAAAAACAAACACAAAATCAAAAAGGAAAACCAAATTTGAAAATAAAATATTTTTGGATTTTTATATTTAATGAAAAATTAGATTTATTTTCTTTTTGGTGATCGTTAATCAACCGTACTCGTTTCTTTCAAAACTACGCGCAGCGTGGCGGAGAAGCAAAGGTCCACTCGAAAGTGATTAAAAACCCGCCTCTTTCGGTCTGCAATTTAATGTCAAGACCATCCTTAAACCCCGTGTATAGGTTGTAGCAAAGAAATAATCCGAGAAACGTTTAATTTTCCGATCTCTTTTGTTGTTATTTTGGAATGGTTTACAACGCCCTCTCGAGAGCGAGGATATATTATTAATGGTGAAAACACTTTAGGAAAAGTGTTTTTTTTTAATTATTTTCTTTTTGTATTTTTATTTTTATGAAAACGAAAACTTCCGAAGAAGGGTCTTCAAAACACGATTCTTATGGCGAAACTCCAACTCTTTTCAAGCCCTCCCCGGCAGCGGCGCCATTTTTTGATTAGTCGTTTTTGAGTATTATTTTCCAAGGGTAAAACTCAACGTATGCGTTTTCCCCGGGTCGTGTCCCAACGAAGGTCGAATATCGAGTTTTTGTTACGGTGTCGAATACGTGTGGTGAATGAGTGTAAAAGAGTGATGATTTGTGATTTTACACTACGAACAATGAAATATGAAATAAAAACAACTAATTAAGCTAATGAAACAATTAAACTAAGCATACGAATCTAAAAACGAAAATTTGAATTTTTTTTTAAAAACGTTATGCGACGAATTATAAAACGTAAATAAAAGTGATTTTCTAAAATTTAAATCCTAAAAATATAAAAATAATTTTCCTATATTAAATCTGATAAAATAAAATTTTTGGAAAAAGAAAAATATTTTTTTGACTTTTTAATATTTTTTTATGAATTAAAAACTAATTTAAACTAATTAAATGCTTTAAAAATATCAAATCAATTTGGAAAAATCTGAAAAATTTATGGAAAATCTAAAATTTACTTCTCTATCTAGGAAAAATAAGAACAGAACTTAAATCAGCCCAAATAAGCTAAACAGTGGAAATAAGCATTTTCAAATAAGCCAAAAATAAGCAAAATTGACCCAGAAGTTTCAAGAAGTTCAGAACCCAGCAAACACACTTTATTAAACTCAAATCAACTTATGTAGACCAAAATAGCACTCAGATTTAGTAGAAAAGCACTTAATCAGTTTTGATGGTGAGACAGAAAATGTGGCTAAACAGCCCACTTCACACCCAAATTAAGCAGTCCAATTAAGCAGTAAAATTGAAACTTATGGGGGCAAAACTTCCTCAAAACTACTAGCTACCCAAAGACATTTTAAAATCCAGATTCAAATCTCAAATGCTTATCTAAATTAACCCTTGAAAAAGTGCTTATGGACTGAGTTGGAACAAGCTATAACAGACCAAAGAAAGACCAAGTTCAGACCTGATTTAAGCTCTCTTAATAAGCTCTAAAACTGAATCCCATATTAAGTACTAATAGCTTGCTATGTCAACTACCTACAAACCAAAAATTAAGGTCCCAGCTTATCTGGTTAAGCCACAATTAAGCCAAGAACAGAAGCTAAAGAAGGGTGCAGGTCTGCACCTGTTGTCCTGGTGCAGCAGCCAAGTTTTTGGCGCAAAACACTATCAAACCTTTACCAATGCTATCCAACTTTTGAGCACTTACTTAACCACCTAAATGCTACTTAGAAACACCAAAGTATGGGTCTCAATAAGCTCAGCTTATGCTGTGCTTATTGAGGACAGTTGATGCTTATCTAATGCAACCAAAGATCCAAAAACTTCAATTGCTCAGTACTATCCTTAACATCTAATTACAACAGCAACTTAACCTCAATTCAATACCAACTCAGTTTTAACAATGATCAATAATGTTTGAATGAAGCTAAAACTCAGATCTTAGACACAAATCTCAAACAGAAACACAGATCCAATATGTATATCAGACAATGAAACAGTGAATCACCAAACTCAAACAAATTAAGGTCTAAATGAGATGTAAACTAATACTGAGCTCAAAATATCAAAGTAAACAGATATAAGCAACAATGATCAAACTAAAAATACTACTATTAACTGATGCAATATTTAAATAAAAATGAAATGAGATCTTACAAATCAAAGCCCCCTCAGCATGAACAGAGGGGGTTCACTAAGCTTGCCTGTCTTTTGACAGGCCAATTGGACTCCTTATTGGCTGCCTTTACTCCTCAAATAAGCTGGCTTATTAAAATAAGCTGAGTTTGACTTTGGTTGACTTTGAGACTAAACTGATTAAGTACTAAACTAAAATTTCACTAAAGCTATGTGAAGCTTAAATGAAACTTGAGAAACAGAAACTAAATATATATATATATATATATATATATATATATATATATTTTATATTTGGAATGATGATTTAGAAATTGAAATTAACACAAACTAAATAAGTTGAATTTAAGAACAATAGAATGAAACAACAATTAGTAAAACAGCAGAATTAAATGGAAATCAAATGAAATTTGCATTAATAAAAATTTAAAAATTACAATGGAAATACTTGAACCTGATACAAGCTAAAATTTAAAATGACTGAAAATAAATAAACAAAAACAGAAAATTACAATACGAAAAACTAAAAAAACTCTCTCTTGTGAAGAGAGACCATCCTATTTATAGCCTAACCAGGATCATTCTAGACCTGCCATGTTGGCGATCCGTGTGTGCTTGAGCTCCAATCCACCCTTAGATCATTTCTTTCTTCCCACGCTTGATCTTGACCGTACGATTAAAATGAGTGAGGTGGCACCTCCAATCAACATCACCCACGTGTCCCTGGCAGTTGTCAGATGCTTCTAGAAACCCCAATGATTGGGTAATTATTAATAGGACAGGGTAATTTTGATGGTACGGTAATTAGGGTTTATCCTGGTAATATTTGGGGAAGAACAAATAAGGAGCGGGTAGTGTGTGTTTTTTTTATTTTTGTTTGACCCGAGTAAGTTTATAATTTTGACCGGGTTTTTTCTTTGGTTGGGTCGGGTAGGTTTTCGGGTTTAGTTAAAATGTTTGGATTGGGTTAGGATTTAAGAGGTGGGCTGGGTAAAGTTATTTTGGGCTTGGGGAGTGTAAGGGGTATGGGTTGGGTTTAGATTAATAAAGGTGTGGGCTGTTTATTAGAACCGGGTAGTGTGGTAAAGGGGTTTAAGGGTTTTAATGATTATGATCTTAGGGACCCTTTATGTATTTTCTGGATTCTCCAAGGACTGATTTTGCCAATATTCAAAAGTTGATCTAAGGGTGATTTCTGACATTTGGTGGAACTCTAAGGCGGATTTTGACTTTTTGCATCCCGGCATCGGCTAAAAATAAAACTTCCATATCTCGTGCTCGTTTTCCCGGTCTTTGCTTGTTTTTTGTCCTTTTCTTCGATATTCGTGCCTGCATATACAAAAACACAATATCTTTTGGCATTTTGGTCGGGTTTTTGGTTATTTTGGTCCGGTTTTGGTCAAATAAAGGTATGTGAATAAGCACATACCACGGCTCTATCCACAATTCCTTGGAAAACTAGGTCTCTTTGCTCATACGAATCCACCAATTCGTTCCACTAATGGGTCATGGTTATGAAGCTTTCCTCAAAATTCATCCAAAGGGCCTGACTAAAAGGAATTGATCCAGATAATGCTCGTCTAATAGAAATCTCACATGCATAGAATTCATTAAACCCATCTAACCTTACCCCTAACTCCTTTTGGAAATCACAAAGATCACACAAAAATTCATAGGAATGATAGGAAACAAATCTATTGGTGAAATATAATTGTTCCTCTATTGTCAATGATCTAAATGGAATTTCATCCATCATAGTGACAAATGAAAATGGTTTTACAAACAAAGGGCACAAAGAAAAAGATAGACTAAAGAAATCCTAGAAAAATAAAATAAAAATCTCACTAGAAAGGAATCTAGTGAGTAGACCTAATAAAATAAAAATTCAACCTAAACAATAACTATTCCCCGGCAGCGGCGCCAAAAACTTGATGCGTGGTTTTGCGACCTTACAACAGGTTTTACCTCTCGAGGGATCTCAAGAGGCTTGCAATCCCCACCAGGCAGTGTACCTGACCGATGTAGTATAGTGAAGTGGCAAGTACCGGGGGATTGATCGTTCTCTAGGGGAATAGTGTCGTTAGGATTGAAAAACTACTCTAATAGGTCTAAGGGTGAGGGAAGATTCTTTTTGTATTTTTATATTTTATGAAAGCAAGTAAAATCTCGGTTTTGAAGGAGTGGGCGGAATTAGTTGCTAGTCAACTAACCCAAATAACTACAATTGCAAATAAAATAAAATAACTGAAAATGAAAAGGTTATGGAACTTTTATGGGGAGAAATGTGTTTACTTAGATTTCCTTACTCCCTAACTATCTTTTACCGGTTGATTAGTGTGTATTAATTGCGTGGATGACGGGTGTATTCCTTAATACCAATCGTGGGGTGGCGTACGTACTTCCCCATCTCTACAAGCTCCTACTTCACTCCTATGTCGAGCCGGCTAAGAAGCTCCTAACATGGGATCACTAGAATTCGCTCATGCATTAAATACAACCATAAAAACCTTAGTACGCATTGGTTCATGTTTCTTAAGATGTTCAAGCAAGTTACCGTATAGGAGGTTAGCCAGTTTTCTTAAGCCTAACATCGATAAACAATCATCCAATACAATTAATAACACACTAATAACCAATAATCAATAGTTAGGTTTCATTAGATCTAAGCAAACACAAGATAAATCTAGCCTAGCATGTTAATTAAAAGACAAGAACAAGATATAATCAAACAACACATAGACATATTGAATGATTAAATGATTACTTATCTTCAATTAAACATGGGAGATCCAAGGGTATAAAACCCTTAAAAATGGCAGAAAATTCGTCTTAGGGTTTCTCCTCACAAAGTTGCACACTAATGACTAAAAATTGCAAAACTATATATAGAGTTTAGGGTCTGACGGCGTCACGTTGTAGGAGGTGACGCCGTCACCTAGCCGTGGCTAGGGTTCCCGGATGGTCTTCCTGACGCCGTCCCTTTTTAATCCTCCAAAATCCGCTCTGGCCTATCAAGTGTTGACGCCGTCAGAAATGTGCTTGACGCCGTCTCTCTTTAACTTAAACTGTGATGGCCTTGATCACCTTAAAGGGTGACGCCGTCAGATTTTCCATTGTAAAACTCTCTGGCGCGTCACGTGTATTTTGTCATATCCACCTCTTTTGCCAAGCCATGACGCCGTCAGGAGCAATCCTTGACGCCGTCAAGTGTACTTTTCCAGCAGCTTTGGAGACTTTGTCGTTTTCTTCACTTTTATGCTCCAAAAATGTCCAAAATGCTTCCTTTTCCAGATTTCTTCTCCAAAGTACCTAAAATGACAAAAGGAACGATTTAGGGCAATATTTGATCAAATAAACACGATTTAAGGCTTAAATGACCCCCTAAAAGCGGTACACTTTTCGCTTCATCACTAGTCTAACCAGGGTTGTGACTAGATCCTTGCCCAAAGATTCACCTCTCCTAGCAGGTAATATAGCTAGAAGTGATGAGGGTAGCTCTTCACAAACTGAATTGATGGAAATATGTACCAAGTTAGTTGACAAAGTAAAGACCTTGGAGGAGGAGCTTAAGAAGAGCAATGAGGAGCTGAAATCTCATAAAGCAATATTTTCCAAAGTCTACACCAAGCTAACAAAAAGGGTGAAGAAGCTTGAAGATCAGTTAAAGAAGAAAAGGGCAAAAGTGATATTGGATGATGATTCTGATGATGATGATTCAGATGGTTCAGAAGGGGATGATGAAAATTCTTCCAAACAGGGGAGGAAATTTGGTAAAGATGAGGATAGATCAGGTTCTCAGGGGAGGCATGATAAAGGTTCAGAACAAGATGAAGGTTTTGATATTGGTTCAGGTTCTGGTTATGTTCAAGAAGAAACAGCTGAGACACATCAAGCAGTTCCAAATGTTGAAGCAGTTCAGACTGCTGAGACAGAGCAAGAAACAGCTGAGACTGCTGAGACAGAGCATCAAGCAGTTCCAACTGATGAAACTTCTGCTGAACAAGTTTATGAAAGAAGAAGAAGAGCAGATAAAGGGAAGAAGCCAATGACATCTGAAGAAGTTGCTACTGCTCAAGAACTTGAAAGGCTTAAAAGATTGAAACCAAAAACTCAAGAACAGATAGATCATGATGTAGAAGTTACATGGCAAATGGTAGAAGAAGATTTGGCTAAAGAAGAGGCTAAACAAGCTCAGATTGCTCAAGATGAAGAATTTGCAAGAAAAATGGCTGCTAATGATGTAAGAAACATAGCTGAATTCATGTAAAGAAAAAGATCAAGAAAAGTAAATCAAGAGGAGTTCAATGAACAGCTACAATATTTGTTAGATTCTGATGTGATTGTAAGAGCTCAAGCTTCAATGGTTCTTAAAGATAAACAGTTGAATGAAGAAGAAAAGACAGAGGAGCTTAAAGAATTCATACTAAAAAAGAATGGAGTTGCAACATGGGAAGATCTGATTCAGAGAATAAGAGAAAGGCAGAAGTCAGGATACAAGACAAAGTTGCCAACAAAGAAGGAATTAGTTGAGTCTATGAAGCATTATTTGAAGAACTCAGCAAATTACACTATGAATGACTTCAAGGGAAAATCTTATGCCATAATTGAAAAGGAATTCTATGAAACTTATGCTATTTTGAATACTCCAAGAAGAGGTTTCAAAACAGGTAAAAAGAGAGAATCAGAAACTATGGAATCAGAAGTTGCAAAGAAACAAAAGTCTGAAGAAGAAGGGTTAACAAATGAGAAGATCAGAAGCATGATGATGATTGTTCCAGAGTCTTCTTATATTAAACCTTTACAGGTAAAACATCCAATCATTGACTGGGAAGTGTTCACTGATGGAAGAATGAAAGGATGGAAGATAATCAGACTTGGAGATATTTCTGAAAGATACAAGTTGTTTGAAGATTTACTCAAAGGCTTTGACAGAGAAGATCTTAATCAACTATGGAGCTTAGTGAAAGAGAAATTCAGAGATAAAGATCCTATTGAAGATAAAGATAAAGAACTATGGGTTCAATTGAAGAGAATTTATGAACCAGATGGTGGAAAGTCAATATGGAGATTTCACGCACAAGTCATGGACATCACTTGGAAATTATTTGGAACATGTGGAGTACACATAGTGTCTACCAAGGATGGAATAGAGATCTATATGCTGGTTGAAAAAGATTATCCACTCAGACCAAGTGTTTTGACAATGATGGCATGTGTTAGAATAGAAGCTAATGAAGAATCTGAGATGGCTGATATGCTGGTGACAAAGATATTCAACCTTGCATAAGAAGTGAAAGCTAGATCTAAGAGATTTTCTTGATAGGTGTTTGAAAGAATTTTCAGCATTAAGAAGAAGAAGCTTAATTTGAAGAAACTTAATGATTTGGATAGAAATCATAAGTTTAGGGGAGGATTGTTAGGAAATTAAGCTTTAGCAGTTAAGACTGTTGATGATAACAGTTAGGACTGTTGATGATGGAAGTTAAGACTGCTGAAGAGTTTTGAAGACATAAGCAGTTAAGACTGTTGAGTGAAGAAGTTAGTACAGTTTATGATTTATGTAGTAGATAATTATGGAAAATATATTGTGTATATCGTATAAGATTAGAATGATAGTTATCTTGTAAAGGAATCCTTGGTCTATAAAAGGATTGCCTAGGTTAAGGTTTAGATACACAATACAGAGATATAGAAGTACGAATTAATTGATAGAGATTCAAGGTTGTAAACCCTAGTGATAGGAGATCACTCGTATTATTGTTTCAATAATATTGAATCGTTGAAGTTTATTATTCTGTGTTCATTGTTTCATTCAAATCATAAAAAACACATAAAGTCTTCTAAATGCTAGCTAGTAAATTCCGGGTGCTAGACTACGTATAATTCTTAGTATCACATCTAACACAAGAAGTGTGTGTAGATCCGGTCATCTCTCACAGGGACACTTTCACCTAAGAATTTTTAGAAATGTTGAACAAACTGTGTTGCCACTTGCTCACCTTCTATTCTATTCCCCATATTATCCTCAATGGCACTAATTCTGTTCTTATGGTACCTACTCTTCAGGGTTCTATGTCAAAAAGCATTATTTCTATCACCCAAACTCAACCATTTTACTTTTTGACACAATAAATTCTCTTCCCTTTTTAAAGCAACCATGTAATCACTTAGAATGCAACACTCCTCTTCTCTAAGCATCTTATCATCTGGATCTTTATCAATTTTAGTCTAAACATTCTTCAATTTGTCTCTAAGATTAGCCACATTCTCAAAAACATTCCCTTCCTTCCAAGCTAACTTTTTCAATTGACTTTTCAATCCTTTTAACTTCTTAACTGTCTTGTACATCTGACATCCTACAATTTCCTCTTTCCAGTGTTGCTCAACCAAAGGTAAAAACTCTTTTTTTTTCAGCAACAAAGTTAGCAAACTTAAAAGCTTTCTTTTTTACTTGTATAGCATTAGGAATATTAAGTAAAGTAGGACAGTGATCAGAGATAAGTGATGCATGCGTATATCGTTTTAGGTTTAGATTATATTATCAAGTTTTAAACTTATATTTAGCCGACTTATCCTATAACACACACTAACGCGCAGTGTACCCAATCAATATGGCTAGTTGGTAAGTAGAGTGTCGATCACTAAGAGTAGAACGTTAACACCTAGATATCTATCAATATTTTAATCCTAAGTTAGTTCTAATGCCCTAATCTAATGCAAGGGGGGGTTTCAGCCTGAGAGACTGTCATGATGTGTAGATTAAGTAAATAGTAAATAAAATAAGGAAGCGAATGGCATACACGTACATAGATAGAAAACAGATGCAGATAAGAGGCCTGGCCGATAGTAGGGAAACTTGTCACACGTTTAATTGCTTAGCTGTATAAGATGAGTGCTAAATATATTCTCTCTCAGTGAAATTCTTAACACAGGCGTGTAAGCACCTAATGATTACTAAGTTTATGTATTATTTATCCCTTTTACAGGCTTACATTAACTATGCAAACGATGCTAATGAAGTAATTGCGCGAACCTACGTCGACAAGGCGCGATAAACTCAATATGTAATCAAAGCACATGCATTAAGAAACCAAATAAACATCAAATACTCTTTATACAAGCTGGAAACAATTAAATCCGATCAAATAGTGAAAAAGACGCTAACTCAACGATTAACAGATTGTTAATACAAGTAAACGAGTTTTCCTATGAATTAAAATACTAGCAGGACCTTGTTACTGCTCTGAATTCATCCTTTAGGTTGTGTCTTGTGCTGCCAATTCGTCCAGTTTTCTTCCTTGTTATGTGTCTTGAATGTGGCTGTCGAATGGGGTATTTATACTTTCTGATGACAAGGTCGATATGGCGTATCCATTAAGTTGATACGCCGTATCTAGGTAACTTCGCGTGGGATCCAAGATTATTATATTCTGGAATATTCGTACACCGTCATAAGATACGACGCAGCTTCAATCTTCGTACGGCGCATCATCCTTCAGAATCTTAGATTACCTGGTGAAGTGTTGATCCCAGCTATGTACTTGATCGAATTCCCTTAGCTTGTAAAGGTTTAGTTATGCTAGATAAGCTAACACAACTTGATCTATGGTAAAAACTCTTTTTTTTCAGCAACAAAGTTAGCAAAATTAAAAGCTTTCTTTTTTACTTGTATAGCATTAGGAATATTAAGTAAAGTAGGACAGTGATCAGAGATAAGTGATGCATGCATATATCGTTGTAGATTTAGATTATATTATCAAGTTTTAAATTTATATTTAGCCGACTTATCCTATAACACACACTAATGAGCAGTGTACCCGATCAATGTAGCTAGTTGGTAAGTAGAGTGTCGATCACTAAGAGAGGAACGTTAACACCTAGATATCTATCAATATTTTAATCCTAAGTTAGTTCTAATGCCCTAATCTAACGCAAGGGGGTTTTCAGCCTAAGAGACTGTCACGATGTGTAGATTAAGTAAATAGTAAATAAAATAAGGAAGCGAATGGCACACACGTACATAGATTGAAAACAGATACAGATAAGAGGCCTGACCGATAGTAGGAAAACTTGTCACACGTTTAATTGCTTAGCTATATAAGATAGGTGCTAAAATCTATTCTCTCTCAGTGGAATTTTTTACACAGACGTGCAAACACCTAATGATTACTAAGTTTATGTATTATTTATCCCTTTTACAGGCTTACATTAACTATGCAAATGATGCTAATGAAGTAATTGCACGAGCCTTCGTCAACAAGGCGCTAAACTCAATATGTAATCAAAGCACATGAATTAAGAAACCAAATAAAAATCAAATACTCTTTATACAAGCTGGAAAGAATTAAGTCTGATTAAATAGTGAAAAAGACGCTAACTCAACGATTAACAGATTGCTAATACAAGTAAACGAGTTTTCCTATGAATTAAAATACCAACAGGACCTTCTTACTGCTCTGAATTCGTCCTTTAGGTTGTGTCTTGTGCTGCCAATTCGTCTAGTTTTCTTCCTTGTTATGTGTCTTGAATGTGGCTGTCGAATGGGGTATTTATACTTTCTGATGACAGGGTCGATATGGTGTATCCATTAAGTTGATACGCCGTATCTAGGTAACTTCGCGTGGGATCCAAGATTATTATATTCTGGAATATTCGTACACCGTCATAAGATACGGCGCAGCTTCAATCTTCGTACGGCGCATCATCCTTCAGAATCTTAGATTACCTGGTGAAGTGTTGATCCCAGCTATGTATTTGATCGAATTCCCTTAGCTTGTAAAGGTTTAGTTATGCTAGATAAACTAACACAACTAGTTATAGAAACTGTGTTGAATTACTAAGGTTTATGCGGAATCTAAACAATAGTATTAAGAAGAACAGAAATCACAATAGTAAACAAACCAACAGCTTCAATGTATTAATACGAATACTCTTAAAGTATTAGGGTTACAAAACCTTGAAGCAATGAATAATATATGTATATAACTTTATGCCCTAGATCCTCCTTTTATAGACTAAGGAATCCTAGTCGGCTTACAATTACTTTCTATACAAGATAAATCTTTAAAGAATCTTTTCTATATTTATCTAACCGACTATAAAAGTTTATCTCATTAACAGCTTTAACTAAGACTCAACAGTCTTAACTTTAACTCTAGCAGTAGTAATCTTGCAGCAGTTGAAACTCTGAACTAGCAACATTAACCTTTAGTCTGGCAGTAGTAACTACTTAGTGTATTTTCTTGTAAGTCTTCAGCATCACCAACAGTAGTAAAATACACCAGCAGTAGTAATATTCATACCAGCAGTAGAAACATACTTAGAGCATTTTCATTTTAATCACCTGAGTAGTTATAATCACATGAGCAACTTTATCCATCTTGAGCAGTATTAACATCTTGGAAGCTTTAATTCCCAACAATCCTCCCTTAAACTTGATATTTTCATCTAAAATCATCAAGTTTCAATCAAAGCTTGAACAAACAATAGGAGGATGCTTCCAAACATATTAACTCTTCTTCTTTTCCTTGGGAGTGAGGATTCTCTCCATTTTCTTAAGGAGCTGATAAGCTGTTTCATCATAAGGAGAATCAAGTTGAAGTCTGATATTTCCATTCAGCATCTGATGAACAATGTCCTTTTGATATTGTAGAGGATAATCTTTATCCACAAGTATATAAATTGTTAGACCAAGTGCATTCAGAACATGAACTCCAGAAGAGTGATAGAGCTTCCAAGACAAAATTGTGTTATGTCTAGTCTTCTCCATTCATCATCCTCATGATGAGGTTCAAACATTACCTTTAAGTATCCTTAGAAGACCCTATCTAAGATTCTTTCTGGCTTTTTAAGACCAAATTTATCCTTAAACAGCTTCCAAAGGGTCTTCAAGTCCTCTCTATCAAAATGATGCAACATCTGTGGAAAACTAATAAATCTCAGAAAACTTCCACCAACTCTTTTACAATCCCACCATGCTGTCTTTCCATGTAATCCTGAATTCCAACCAATAATTGGAACTTTGATCTTTAGAAGAACAACATCAAATAACCTCTTCTTCTTTAACTTTTGCAAGTTCTGTAAGTGCTTGCATTTTCACTATATCATCTTCAACTTCAGCTTCTTGCTCTGACTCTTGCTCATCTGGCTCATTAACTTGCTCTTGCTCTGGTTCTGTTATAGGTTCATCTACTTTTTGCTTTTTAACAATTCCAGGTTCTAACAAATCACCTGCTCTCTTATAACTAGAGCTTTCTTGTACTCTTTCCACCACCACCTCTGTCTCCATAGGTACAAAGCTACTTATCTCCCTTTTTGCATTCTCATAAAGCTCTTGAATCTTGCCATCATCAAAATGAGTTAGAACATTTAGTTTCTAGCCCTTCATGTTCTTCAGATAAGTGCTCATAACCTTTCTTCTTTGAGCTCTGGTGGGTGGTTTATTCTTCTTATCCTCTAATCTTTGTGCAGCATAAAATTTTCTTTTCTATTCAAAGAACTCTTTTAGCATCCTGGCCCTTTCATCAATGGAATACTGTACTTGCTCTTCTTTTTGAAGCTTTGAGCAAGCTCACAATGAGCATCACATTGGGCTATTTCATCATCCCATTCATTTATCAATGCTAATCTTTGAGCTTCTTTTTCAGCTGTAATTCTTCTTTGCTCTTCAACAATCTTATTCTCTTCAGCAAACTCCGCAGCTAAAGCTTCTGCAACCTCTTCATCATGTCTCATTTGTGCTGCTCTTGATAGTGGTTTCACCACAGGCTCTTCAATTAAAATTTCCTTGCCTTTGCACTGTGATGATGGTTGTGAAGCTTTTGTTGTTGTTGTTGTTGTTGAAGATGTTTCTCTAATAATAACACCTTTGACTGGTGGTTTTGACTTCTTTAACTCAATCATAGCTTGAGCCAAAACAGTCTCATTATCCATAACATCTTCACTAGCAGCAGTAGAAATAGTATCTTTGACAGCAGTAGTAATTTGTGGCTCAGCAGTAGAAACATTTGTCTCAGCAGCAGAAACTGTCTCACTAGCAGCAGTAACATGCTCACTAGCAGCAGTAACTTCTTCATTAGCAGCAGCATCAACCGTAGTCTTATCTACTTCAATAAACTTCAAAATACCAATACTTTGAGTTTCCACCTGCTCTTCCACTACTTGTTCCTCCTGCTCTTCTACAACAACTTTAGCAGCTTCATCCAAAACCACTTCATTACCCATCATATCAGCAACAACAAAATCATGATCTTCAACCTGCTCTTCAACGTCAAAATAAATATCCTTGTCTTCCAACTGCTCATTATCAACCCCAGTTACCAAATCCTCCCCTGAAGCTTGGATTTCATTCCTCCCCTGTTTAGGAGCATCCTCCCCCAAACTAGCAGCTTCAGAAGAACTAACTCTTTTAGCAGTCCCCACCTTATGAATTCTTTTAAGCTTGTGGGTTCTTGACCTCTGTACCCCTTCTAGAAACCTAACTCTTCTCTTCAACATCATAATTTCATCACCCTGAGAAGCAGTTGTTTGTTGAAGGTCAAGAACCTATTGTGACAAGTTAGTACAAGTAACCATCAATTCATTAATTAGTTTCATACTACCCTCAGCACTTCGGAGTGTGTTACCTCTCCCGAGTGGTGCATCATTGGGAATGCTAGACTCAGCCCCAAACCTAGTTTGAGCACTTGAGCCCCCCATGGTTTCTGGGCGCCTGGGGATTCCTTCACCTGAATCAGTTCCATGGGAACTTGATTCATTAGAAGTTGCTTTGGATTGGGTCTTAGTGATGTTGCTACTGGCATGTACTGCATCTAAGCTAGTAACAGTAGTGGTAGCCCTTTCCAAACTACCTCCCAACTCCTGATGGGTAGCCTCATCGGCATCTATACCAGCATTAGCCTGATGTAGCTGAGTGCCCTTTTATGTGAGCCTATGTGTATAGGTCTGTTTAGGTTGGGTTGTGGATGGTAAAACTGTGGGTGTGTGATGTGTAATAGTTGGGTTGACTGAACCTTCACCCTGGTTTTGAGGTTGGACAAGTGCCACCATATTAGGAAATAATGGTATCACTTTCCCAGATAAATCTTTACCCACCCTTCTCATGTTTGCAAACAGTTTCTTTGTAGGCAAGGGTGCATCAAATGTTCTTTTGTGAACCTTCTGTTGAGAAAGTTGTTGATCCAAAAACCATTTCAAAAACCTTGATATAGAAAATAGTTGCTTGATTTATCCAAGTTATTAACCAAACCTCCCAAAATCATTTTAGAAAAATTAAACTTTTGTCCTGTAGTTAGGCATATTATAGCAGAAGCCATGTTAGTGCCAAACTCATTCCAGCCAGTTGTTTTAGGGCTTAAACAATGTAAGAAGGTACGGATTAAAAATTTCCATTGAGGTGAGAAGAGTCCTTTGTAAAATTTCAAAAAGTCATTTTTCTTCTCATACCCCATTTTTTCAAGACCATCAAAAATTGCAGAGTTTAAGAGACACTCAACACCATTATCATCTGCTAGTTGAAGTGATTCTCTAACAGATGACTCAGTGATGAGTATTTCTTGGTCATCTACATTAGCCTTTAACTGTACATATCCATTAATAGTTATGGCCTTAGCAATAGACCAAAACTGGTTAATGTGAGAAATGTATATAGTAGGATTCACAGTTAATGCAAACCCTATAAGAAATCAATAATTTCTGTGAACCCTTCAGACTCTTTGTGTTTATCAAGAAAGGAAACCATGTTATGACTCTCATCAAATTGGCGTGACGACATTGTGAGTTAGGGTTTGTGATTTGGGGATTTTGAAATTAGATGATAAAAATGTGTTAGGGTTTGTTATTAGAGAGAATTATGAGTACGTGAAACTGATTAAGTGATCCAATTGGGGATTTAAACCCTTAAGTGAAGAAGTTACATAATCGTCCCTGCACTCTCAGACATAGCAGCATAAACCTATCAGTAGTAAGTTAAGCTTAGCAGCACTAACTTATTCCCAGCAGCATTAAGTCAGTTTTCCACTCCAAACAACTCAATTATCAGCACTCCAACACTTTTCATTGCTTATCCTGCAAAAGATTAGTCCAAAAACACAGAAACACAAACAAAAACACATTTTCCAATAATCACATACTCAATTATACTTAGCAGTTTTAAGTATAACAAGCAGTATAAACTAGCAGTTCTAAGTATAACTAGCAGTACTAATTACACTTAGCAATAGAAACAGTTATTGACATATATAGCAGTACTAATCCCTACAAAACATTACAAAAACACAAGGAGATAAGAATTTTCAAACATTTAACATTCCAATACTGGCAATCAGAAATTGAAATCTACCCACATCAAAAGCTTTTGTGAGCAAATCTGCAACATTTTTGTCAGTATGAATTTTAACTATTTGGATTAACTTCTTTTCATAACAATCTCTTATAAAATGATGTCTTATCTCTATATGCTTTGTTTTTGAATGATAAACAGTATTTTTAATTATGCACATAGTACTGCTATTATCAATAAATATTTTGGTATGCATAAAATTGGACCCATAATCCAGTAATTGATTTTGAATCTAGAGCACTTGTCCACAGCAACTTGAAGCAGCCATATACTCAGCTTCTGTTGTGGAATTAGCAACCACAATTTATTTCTTGTAATGCCATGAAATCAACCTTCATCCCAGAAATTGACAATCTCCTGTTTTGGATTTCCTATCTAAGCTAGCTTTAGCATAATCACTATCAGTGTATGCTACCAAATCAAAAGGTGAAACTTTTGGATACCAAAGGCCCAATTTAGGTTGACATTTCAAGTATCCAAAAATTCTTTTCACAACATTAAGATGTGAAACTTTTGGTGTAACTTGATATCTAGCACAGGCATACACTGCAAAGATTATGTCAGGTCTTGAAGCTGTACGATACATCAATGAACCAATCATTGATCTATATAAGTGAACATCAACTTCTTCACCATCTTCATCTTTGAGCAGAGGCTTGAAAGTTTCTATTGTTGTCTTTGCAGGCTTCACATCAGTAAACCCGAACTTCTTCAAAATTTCAGCCACATACTTATCTTGACTGATAAATATGCCATCCTCCTTCTGCTTGACTTGTAACCCTAAGAAGAATGTGAGTTCACCCATAGAACTCATCTGAAACCTTTCATGCATAAGCTTCTCAAATTGAACACATAAATTGAACACATAACTCCTTGTTTGTTGATCCAAAGATAATATCATCAACATAAACTTGAACTAGCAAGATATCATCTTTGTGTCTTCTGATAAACAAAGTCTTGTCAATCTTCCCTCTACTGAAAGATTGTTGATGCGTGGGTTTTGCAACCTTACAACAGGTTTTACCTCTCGAGGGATCTCAAGAGGCTTACAACCCCACCAGGCAGTGTACCTGACCGATGTAGTATAGTGTAGTGGTAAGTACGGGGGATTGATCGTTCTCCACAGGGAATAGTGTTCGTTAGGTGTGAAAGGCTACTCTAATTAGGTCTAAGGGTTGAGGAAGATTCTTTTTATGTTTTTATAATTTTATGAAAGCAAGTAAAATCTCGGGTTTTGAAGGAGTGGGCGGAATTAGTTGCTAGTCAACTAACCCAAATTACTACAAATGCAAATAAAATAAAATAACAAAAAATGAAAAGTGGTGAGAAACTTATGTGTAGAGAAATGTGTTTACTTAGATTTCCTTACTCCCTAACTATCTTTTACCGGTTAATTAGTGTGTATTAGTCGCGTGGATGACGGGTGTATTCCTTAATACCATTCGTGGGGTGGCGTACTTACTTCCCCAAACTCTACAAGCTCCTACTTCACTCCTATGTCGAGCCGGCTAGGAAGCTCCTAACATGGGATCACTAGAATTCGCTTGTGCATTAAATACAACCATAAAAACCTTTAGTACGCGTTTGGTTCATGTTTCTTAAGACGTTCAAGCAAGTTACCGAATAGGAAGTTAGCCAGTTTTCTTAAGCCTAACATAGATAAACAATCATCCAATACAACTAATAACACACTAACAACCAATAATCAATAGCTAGGTTTCATTAGATCTAAGCAAACACAAGATAAAATTAGCCTAACATGTTAAACAAAAGACAAGCATAAGATAGAATCAAACAACACATAGACATATTGAATGATTAATTGATAACTTATCTTTCAATGAAACATGGAAGATCTCAAGGCAAAAAGCCCTGAAAAAGTAGCTAAAATCGTCTTAGGGTTTTATCCCAAAATTCCACACACTAAGCTCTCCTTTATGACAAAAAATTAGAAAACTATATATAGACTTTGACATCTGACGGCGTCACCTTATGGATTGTGACGCCGTCACCTCGCCGCTTTTAGGGTTCCCGGATGACCATCTTGACGCCGTCCCTCTTTAGCTCTACCAAAATCCATTCTGGCTTATCAAGGCTTGACGCCGTCGGATCAAGAACGTGACGCCGTCCCCTTAAGATTTAAGCCGTGACGCCCTTGATTTAGTTAAAGCGTGACGCCGTCAGAATTCTCATGCAAACTCACTGGCCCGTCATGAGTAAATTTCACATCCAACTTTTCTTGCCAAGGCATGACGCCGTCCCATGTTAATTGTGACGCCGTCAAGAGTAACTTTTAGCCGATTCTTGAGACTTTGCCGTTTTCTTCACTTTAATGCTCCAAAAACGTCCAAAATGCCTCCTTTTCCAGATTTCTCCTCAAAAGTACCTAAAATGACAAAAGGAACGATTTAGGGCAATATTTGATCAAATAAATACGATTTCGGGCTTAAATGACCCCTTAAAAGCGGTACACTTTTCGCCTCATCAAATACCCTTACACTTGAGATTTGCTTGTCCTCAAGCAAATGCGCTTTTATTCTAATCAAAATACAAGTTAGGGGTCATTTAATGCAAACATAAAAGTAATTACAACAAATAATCGTTCCACTTCAATCATAATAAGCACGGAGATTATATACTAGCACCTCACAAGTAGTGTTTAGATACTCACATCTCTCAAGTGTCATCAAAATAAATCTCATAAATGAAAACGGAAAATATCTCTCACTACCTGTCATAGCAAATAGATTACCATAGGCTTGGGAAAGGATCGAAAACCTCCTCCACTAGGCGTAAGCACCTAAGATAAACTATCAAAGAGGGCTTTTAAATGGGTTATAACGTTAGGTGTAGGGAAAAGGAAAACACGGTTTTGTTGGATACGGGATATTTTACTGGTGGCGAGTTAAAGATCTTGATCAATTACATGTACTATACAATGTTGCTAAGCCAAGACTAGACTCGATCTTAAGCTAGAAACAAAATAACATAAACATAAAATAAACATAAAATAAAACGGGATGGTAGTCCGTATGTTTTTTCTATTTTTCTTTTTCTCATTTTTTTGTATTTTTCTTGATTTTTTCGATTTTTTTTTTTTTTTTTTTTTTTTTTTTTTTTTTTTTTTTTTTTTTTGCATACACTTTTACCCTACCATCCAAAATAATACATCATAGGGGCGTTGCATCCCCTTACACTTGAACTTTTACATAACTTTACAAATACTAATCTAATGACTCGAATTAAGATAATTGAAAAACTTGGAGTACTTTTAAAACATTTAGCACATATGGGGGTAATAAATGATGTTCTTCCCCATTACTCCATTACACTAGTACTTTACCCATGAGTCCCAATCGTCCCAAAACAATATGTACAAGGATATGACTCGACTTAGCAACCATGTAATCAACTAGATAATTAACTTGGGTTTAAACAAATGTTGTCACAATAATGCACTAAAAATGAGTGCATACAAGGTAGGCTAAGGCGATTTGGGTGTACATTTTAGTGGGGTGTAACAAATTCTTCCTTTAAGTAAAATGCTTAAAGGTTGAAACGAAAAGATAGGCTCTGAGGGGTGTACTAGGGGTATCGTGTACTAAAAATGAGTACAACGCAAAGGGTGTGGGAGAATTACTTGACCAATGTAGCCAATGTAATTATAACAAAAACACAGGTGTAAAACAATGGGTTAATCCTAATGCCTCTTATCATGTAGTAAATCTAACTACACGAATGTAGTCTCACTTGTGGCCTTGGAATGGTCCTAACGCAAGTTCTAGAATCTAAGTGCTACCGGTACACACATCATAGCATAAATGCTTTTCCTACCAATTCTAGGGGTGAACCTCACATATTTGGGGGTGGAAAAATTTTTTAGTGGTACGGTTTTTGTGCTAGTCATATAACTCCTATCCATGAGACGCTTATTAGGATCAAAGTTTCACTCCTATATGTTGTAAAAAATTTTAAATTTGGCACTAAAATTACCTTAACAAGTATTTCTCTCAGTTTTATTACACATCTACTATTAAACAAACAAAAATCAAGCGTAATAGCATTCTCTAATCGTACTTTTACCCTCCCCTTACACTTAAGATGAACATTGTCCCCAATGTTCAAATAACAAGATGTAAAAGCATAAAGTAAAAGAATGAAATCAAATACTCCCCTGATTCGCTCGTTGGATAATGAAATTACACGGTTAAATCTTCCTCCAAAGAGAATGTTGAAGCTCCATGACTAATGCATCGCCATAAGCTTGATTCAAAACATTTCCTTGTCCAAAATAACCTGTTGAACCTGAGAAAACAAACACGAAAACCTGCATAACATCGGCGGGATAAAATCTATATATAAGGATATAATGCTTGTGGAATGATAACTTTGCAGATTCCTGGAGATTATAAGTTGGAGATTTTAATAAAAACTTTTTTAAAAACAAAACTTTCAAAAATTTCTGGAAATTAAATCTGACGCCGTCAGGTTATAAACCCTGACGCCGTCAGAAATGACCTGACAAAAATTCTCATTTTAAGTTTCCGGAAAATTTCTGGAAAAACCTTTACCTTACTTCCTGGAAATCCTGCAAAACATCATTATGACTCGATACAAGCATTTGACTCAAACAAACACGAATATGTATGTTAATTTATTATTATTACGATTCATGTTAATTCGTGTTCTAATAAACCGATTTAGATTTCCCTTACACTTATCTTTTGCAAAATACCTTTATATGTAGTTAAGACGAAGTTAAAAACAACATAAAGCATTTTCACAATTTTAGTCTTGAACATGAATCAATAAGAATAAAAATTAAACACACATACGGAAAATAAAATCAAACAAACAAATAAATAAACACACAAAGCAAATAAACCATGGGCTGCCTCCCAAGAGCGCTTGTTTTTGTTCGAGTCACGAGCCTGACTCTACCCTTATTTAATGGATAAAGGAGAGGTTTTCCCTACACTTAGGATTAAGTGCGGGTGATAGTAGCGATACACACCAGCTCGGTAGGAGTATGCCACGTGAGGAAAGAGTGGTGGATGAATTATATGCTCAAAGGGGTGTGCTCCTTTCATCATAACCTTGCCTAGTTCACTTTGGTCAATGGGTGATTTTGAGTTTCCTCCTAAAAAGGGATCATCTTCTATCAACTTCGAGAGACTCCTAGTTGGGAATCCATCTTGACCTAATAAACCCGGTTTAAACCCATAGTGTTTCTTGTGATCTATCATGAATGGGTGATGTAAGTATATAAGGTCATGGTTCACTCCTATATTAGCTTCCTCACTACAAGGCTTAATGTCTACTACCTTAAACTTAAGATTACCCGGACTACATGGTTTGATGGGTGGATCGGGACCTAATTCAATTCCTAAGTTCACATTTAAGGATGGAAGATTAGGTAACGGTTTTGGTTGAGGCTCCGGTTCATCAAAACTAGGAACTTCCATAGAACTAAAAGAAAGGTTATGACTACAAGTATTCAAACCTATTTCTTCTAGTTTTGTTTGGTCCAAGGGCTCTACCTCTATTGGGGTTCCTATAGTCTCTTCTACTTCTTCCGGGTAAGTCATGGGTGGTGTGTATGCCTCAAATGATGGTAGGACTTGTGGGGTACTTGGTGAGCTTATGTTACTTACCTCATCATTTCTTATGTCAAGATCACCTATATCCTCATCATGTGTTTTAGTAGGATCTAACCCTAACATTTTCCCAAGTATCTCAAGTGCTTCTCTAGGCATCTTAACTTCTATATCCGAATCATAAGGATCATCCTCAATGTTATGACTGCTATATTCAAATTGCCCAAAAGATTCATCATGTGTTTCTTGAGATTCATCATCATCGATCATAAAACCTAGGTCTTTTTGATCAATGTGATCATGTTTGGCTAAATCCTCCATCACATCAAGGTCACCTATGTGTTTGTTTTGTACTATGGCATTACATGACAACCACTTAGGTATCTCAACACTAACATATTCATCCCCAAACAAACTTGTTTCATGATCCTCGAATTTTGTGGTCAATTGACTTGTACTAACGTTTGTTGGGTTGTCTACTATATAATAATATTGGGCACACTCTTCAATAGCTTCCCATGCTTTCTCAGCACTTAATTCCCTAATATCCCTGCCGGCAATATGGTAAATGTACCTTTGGGCTTGTCGGTCGACATGATTGTAAAAGAATTGAGTTAGGGACCAAAAATCGAAGTTATGATGAGGGACTTTTTGGAGTAAATATTTAAAACGAGTCCATGCATCATAGAGAGGTTCATCTTTATGTTGTTTAAACATCAAGATGTCATATGGAGTGGGTGAATTACGTGGTTGGTAGTATGGTGGATTCGCGTTCTCCATAATGGTGAACGGAAGAGTCAATGGAAATTACGAACAAACACACAAAGAAATAAGATAGACTAAAGAAAACCTAGAAAAATAAAATAAAAATCTCACTAGAAAGGAATCTAGTGAGTAGACCTAATAGAAATAAAAATTCAACCTAAACAATAACTATTCCCCGGCAGCGGCGCCAAAAACTTGATGCGTGGGTTTTGCAACCTTACAACAGGTTTTACCTCTCGAGGGATCTCAAGAGGCTTACAACCCCACCAGGCAGTGTACCTGACCGATGTAGTATAGTGTAGTGGTAAGTACGGGGGATTGATCGTTCTCCACAGGGAATAGTGTTCGTTAGGTGTGAAAGGCTACTCTAATTAGGTCTAAGGGTTGAGGAAGATTCTTTTTATGTTTTTATAATTTTATGAAAGCAAGTAAAATCTCGGGTTTTGAAGGAGTGGGCGGAATTAGTTGCTAGTCAACTAACCCAAATTACTACAAATGCAAATAAAATAAAATAACAAAAAATGAAAAGTGGTGAGAAACTTATGTGTAGAGAAATGTGTTTACTTAGATTTCCTTACTCCCTAACTATCTTTTACCGGTTAATTAGTGTGTATTAGTCGCGTGGATGACGGGTGTATTCCTTAATACCATTCGTGGGGTGGCGTACTTACTTCCCCAAACTCTACAAGCTCCTACTTCACTCCTATGTCGAGCCGGCTAGGAAGCTCCTAACATGGGATCACTAGAATTCGCTTGTGCATTAAATACAACCATAAAAACCTTTAGTACGCGTTTGGTTCATGTTTCTTAAGACGTTCAAGCAAGTTACCGAATAGGAAGTTAGCCAGTTTTCTTAAGCCTAACATAGATAAACAATCATCCAATACAACTAATAACACACTAACAACCAATAATCAATAGCTAGGTTTCATTAGATCTAAGCAAACACAAGATAAAATTAGCCTAACATGTTAAACAAAAGACAAGCATAAGATAGAATCAAACAACACATAGACATATTGAATGATTAATTGATAACTTATCTTTCAATGAAACATGGAAGATCTCAAGGCAAAAAGCCCTGAAAAAGTAGCTAAAATCGTCTTAGGGTTTTATCCCAAAATTCCACACACTAAGCTCTCCTTTATGACAAAAAATTAGAAAACTATATATAGACTTTGACATCTGACGGCGTCACCTTATGGATTGTGACGCCGTCACCTCGCCGCTTTTAGGGTTCCCGGATGACCATCTTGACGCCGTCCCTCTTTAGCTCTACCAAAATCCATTCTGGCTTATCAAGGCTTGACGCCGTCGGATCAAGAACGTGACGCCGTCCCCTTAAGATTTAAGTCGTGACGCCCTTGATTTAGTTAAAGCGTGACGCCGTCAGAATTCTCATGCAAACTCACTGGCCCGTCATGAGTAAATTTCACATCCAACTTTTCTTGCCAAGGCATGACGCCGTCCCATGTTAATTGTGACGCCGTCAAGAGTAACTTTTAGCCGATTCTTGAGACTTTGCCGTTTTCTTCACTTTAATGCTCCAAAAACGTCCAAAATGCCTCCTTTTCCAGATTTCTCCTCAAAAGTACCTAAAATGACAAAAGGAACGATTTAGGGCAATATTTGATCAAATAAATACGATTTCGGGCTTAAATGACCCCTTAAAAGCGGTACACTTTTCGCCTCATCAATTGTCCAACAGGTATGTTGACAATGTATAATACCAAGCTCTAGGATTGAAGCTATTAGAAACAAGGCAAGATTAGTAGCTCGGGGATACACTCAAGAAGAAGGCATTGATTGTGATGAAGTCTTTGCCCCAATTGCAAGAATTGAAGCTATAAGGTTGTTCTTGGCTTATGCTTCATATAAAGACTTTATAGTGTATCAAATGGATGTGAATAGTGCTTTTCTTTATAGGAAAATTGAAGAAGAAGTATATGTCTCTCAACCACCTGGATTTGAAGATCCTGACTTTCCTGATAAGGTATACAAGGTGGAAAAAGCAATCAAACAATTTTGTGCATAGCCTCCGCCCAGCTTGGATCCTGTAATGCTTTATGTGCATTCTTGGGTTCTACTTGTGATAGAAGACAAGTAAACAAACGATTTTGAAGGTCTTTATGATTGTTTCTTTGATGAAGAGATCTTGTAAAGAAACCTTGTTCCTTCAAATTTCTTCTTGTTTGAATAGCATAATTTACATCTCCAATTATTTGTTCTTGAGGATGAATCTTGTGAATTCTGGTAGTTGGAATAGGAATAACAGGGATCGTATCATCCAAGTTGTTTATGTCAGCCTCTGCACCAAGTACATCATCATCAGTATCAGGATATATATCTTCCAATGCAGGCATGTTAGGATCAAATGGATATTCATCCTCATTATCAGCAATGCCTTCCTTGTCAGCATTATTAGCAGTTTTATCATTGTTAGTGCTGTTAGTACTGTTATCATTACGAGCAGCATTAACATCATTAGAACTGCCAATATTATCATCTTGGACATATTCATCAAACATATTTTCTTTGCTTGGAGGTTCATCAGTCTGCTTTTCCTCCTCATTTAAAGACTTAACACCATCTTCTTTATCATCTTTTGGATCTTCAACATGATCATCTTTTTGTGAACTCTTTGACTCTTGGGTTGAGAAAGGTGGATCAGCAGTCCATATGGGTAGCAAAATGTACTTCTGTGCAGGTTTAGTCTTCTTCCTAGCTTGTGTACCTGCATCAGTATTAGCTTTTTTACCTACAACAACTAGTTCATAATTCATTTTTTTGGTTAGTGCATCAATATCAAACAGCCAGTTTGGTCCACTTCCTGCAACATTAGGTGAATTCTCACTAAACCTAACATGTAAGTTCTCTTCCACAATCCTGGTTCTACTATTGAACACTCTAAAAGCTTTGCTATTCATTGAGTATCCAACAAATAAACCTTCATTAGCCTTGCCATCAAACTTGCCTAAATGATCTATGGTATTAAGGATAGTAACAGGACACCCAAATGGTCTTAAAAAGTCTAACATTGGTTTTCTACCATGTAAAAGCTCATAAGGGGTCTTGTTATGAGGCTTAACTACTAAACTTCTATTCTGCACATAGCAAGCAGTATTAATTGCTTCAGCCCAAAAAGTAGTAGGTAACTTAGAATCAGCTAACATTGCTCTAGCAGCCTCAATTAGTGTCCTATTCATCCTCTCAGCAACACCATTCTGTTGAGGAGTTCTAGCTACACTAAACTGTCTCATAATACCTTTCATCTCATAAAACTGGTTCATATCCCTATTCTTGAACTCAGTTCCATTGTCACATCTTATTACCTTAACTTTATAATTAACTAGGTTTTCTATCCTGGTTATGAAAGACTTAAGAATGCCACTGGTTTTATCCTTAGTTGCTAAAAAGAAAACCCAAATAAACCTGCTAAAATCATCTGTGACAACTAGGCAATACATATTTTTCATTAAACTTCTTAATACAAATATCGTCTAAAAACTTTATCTATATTTTACGATCTTTGCAATATTTTGTTAACGACAATTATAAACTTTATTTTAGCAAAACATAAATATGGTTAAAGTCTTTTACATATAAAGTCTTTCATAAACACAAATTAAACATCACTTAGGTAGCATATACATTTTACAAAATTTACTTTCATAAACTAGTTATTCTAAAATTGGAAATGTACTATGACATCATGGCATGCATCATCTTTGAGATCTTTGGAAGATTTTGAAGATCATTGGAAGATATCATGAATATCTTGTTTAGATCTTTACTCAAAGAATCCTTGGAAAGATATGGAAATATTTTGGTTAGATTTGATGAAGATTCTTGAAGATTTTTTTACAGGTTCTGGCGGAACCAAACGCATACACGGACGGAACCCACTATTTGGTTTCGTCCCATCCGTGGGTTGCTCAGGCTGTTTGCCTATAAATAGCAAGCCACACATTGATGTTTTCTCATCACTTACAAGCATAAACAACATCATATATTCTTTCATTCATATCTAACTCATTCATATTTCATTTTAGTGAACTTCTTTGTAGCAAGAAGATCAAAGCATTACAAGCTTCAACAAAACATTGCAAGGCTTGTTAGTTTGACATTGTGTGAATTGTTGTTGTTCATACATCATTGTTTGTACCAAAAAATCATAAATCCTCTGTAGTGATCGGTTAGTAATTTAGTCCTCAAAATACATAGTGTGACGGGAGTGGTTGTACCCTTGTAAAAGAACTCAACATTTAGCTTTGTGTCAGAAATATTGTGTAAGCGACGTGTAAGGTTTTCTCCGCCGGATAAAGGAGCTTGTTGATTAGTGAAGGATACTCTCGAGTTGGATACTCGGGGAGTGGAGTAGGGCAAGGAAAAAGAGTCCTTGTAGACCGAACCAATATAAGCCATCGTGTTATGGTTTGATCGTTTCTTTCTTTACTTGCACTTTACTTATCGTTTATTATTTACATTAGTTGAATTCACACAAAGTTTTCAAAGTAAATTAAAATTAAAAATGGTAAAACTATTCAACCCCCTTCTAGTTTTCCACACTTCTCACAAATGTGGGTCCAAATAAATCCATGTGCAACATATGTAAAGGCTGATTTATTGAGTTCACTGCCTTGGTCTTACAAGAAGCTCTATGTTGCTTTCCCTTCTGACAAGCAATACAGGTTTCAACATTTTCAAAAACTTTTGAAGGTAAACCTCTTACAAGGTTTCCCTTAACCAATTTATTCATTGTTTTGAAATTTAAGTGTCCAAGCCTTCTATGCCAAAGCTTAGATTCATCAGATGTGGCCTTTGCAAAGAGACAAGTCAAGCCTCATTTGGGAACCATATTCTTTAAATCAACACTGTATATGTTGTCTGTTCTAGGAACTTTAAGTAAAACATGACTTTCATCAGTCAACTTAAATTCAGCAGACAAGACAAAACATTCAGTTTCAGTAAAAAGAACACTGTTCTTTTTGTCACACATTTGTGAGACACTAAAGAGATTAAACTTAAGCTCTTTTACAAAGTACACATTATCAAAATCTAATTTACCAGTTTTTATTGTACCTCTTCCTGTGATTTTCCCTCCTTTGGGATTACTCCCAAAGGCAACATATCCTCCATCAATTTCTTCAAAATCTGTGAGATATGACATGTTTCCAGTCATGTGCCTTGAGCATCCACTGTCAAATACTCCTTTATCCTCTAATTCCACCTGTAGATTGCCCTGCACATAAAGTAAGAAAATCAGTTAATTTTGGGGACCCAAGCCATTACTGACTTGGATCGGCCTTGTGAATCAATATAATCATACTTCTTTAAAACTATTGATGCACTACTGTGTCTGGAGACATGATCTAAAACTTTAACTTTTGGTTTCCAGACCCAACAAGCTGAGGCATTAACAGCATAAAAATGGTTTCCCAAAACAGTATCAGTTATTGCTTTTGGCATAGCAGTAGAAACTACTGCTTTTGCCTTAGCAGCACAAAATGTTGTATTCTTTTGAATAGGCCTTTTTACAGATGAATGTGTTGTATTTGAAAAGTGTAACCTGGATTTAGCACCATTCACTGTTCTTTTGGTGGAAGCAGTATCAACTTGTCTAGCATTATTAGTTAATACTGCTGATTTAGAAATATTTTGCTTGGCAGTATTAACTGATACATGCACAGATTTCATTAACACTGCTCTTGGAACTATATTTGTTTTAGCATTTTGGTGAGTATTTTTAGAAAAACTTTGGTGATTCACCCTCCTAGCATAGTTCCAAACAGGTTTTTGATAGTAAAAACAATTATCCTGTAAATGTTCAAAACTACCACAATGATAACAAGCATTATTAAACAATTGCCAATCACTTCCTAGTCTTTGAGATATCATGTTATTCCAATTCCTCTGATTCCCTCTAGGATTGTGTGTGTTGCTCCTAGGTTGCTCAATGTAATCAACAATTTTCCTAGACAACTTATCACCAAACCTAGGTTTGATAAACTTAACCTTTTCTACACTAGGTTTAACTGTCTTACTTTCAACTTTAGGTGTAGACTCAAACTGATCCTCATCATCATCAGACACCCAACCTTCAGTTATAGGTGCATCAGAATTCTTCTTTTCAACTTTAGGCATCTCCTCATTAGACTTACTATTTTCACCTACAGACTTATCATCAGACTGAGTTAAACAAGACAATTCAGGTAAAGGAGGTGGAAATTTGCTTGTAATAGAAGGAGGAACTTCATTATAACCTATACCACTACCTTTCCTCATAAGTTGACACTAAATTATCTTATTTACACCTTCATATGCAAACTCAAGCTTATTCACTTTACAATGATGTTTTTCTTTTTCCTGATGAGCTGCATCCTTTTCTCTTTGAACATGTTCTAACCTCTTAGTAAGTTCTTGAATAATGTTCTCTTTAACATAAAGTTTGCTTTCTAAAACATTAACCTTTTCTACATACTCAGTCTCATTCTGCTTAAAGAATTCAAGTCTTTGCTCAAAAGACTTTAAACCTACTTTATAGCCTAAATTATCAAACTCTAACTTCTTTAAATCTTCTAATAATTTTTCATTCCTAGCCTTAAGTTCCTCAACAGTATCTAAACAAGATTTGTAAGAACAACCAGAATCATTAGATACCTCAGAGTCAGAACTTGAAGAAGAATAAGAATAGGCCATGAGTACAAAGTTTGATCCTTCTGCTGCTTGGTCACTCCAATCATATCCACCCAAACCATCACAAGAAACCAAAGCTGCAGAATTTGTAGGTTCCACAGACACAGCTTTCCTTGAGCTTTCTCCATTCTTGCAATCTTGACTTCTTGGTGCCCTGCACTCTCTTGCAAAGTATCCTTTCCTGTGACAGTTATAGCATTCTACCTTTGACTTATCAAACCCCATGTTGTCCTGCCCATTGACTTTAAGCTGCCTTCCTGTTTTCTTCAAGAATCTCCTTACCCTCATTGTCAACATTGCCATCTGCCACTTCAAATCCATCTCTTCAAGATCATCTGGATGAAGATGTTCTAAGTCCTCATGTACAATCTGAGAACTGTTAGTATGACCAGCCAAGAAAGCACAGATAACAACATCACTCAAGTTATCAAAGTTTGTAGAACTAGCAGTATTTACTTGAGTACTAGCAGTACTAACACCATGAGCAGTATTAACTGCTTCATTAGTACTGCCAGAACTGTTATTGGAGGAGGACACAAAAGCCAAGTTTTGTGTGCTTGAAGATGAGCTAGATGACCCTTTGACTTCAGGTTCATACACTTTTAGATTGTTGTACAGATCATCTATGCTCATTGTATCTAGATCATCCTTGTTTCTCCATACCACAGCATGTGTATGCCATTCTGGTGACAAGCTTCTTAGAAACTTCTGATTTATATCTTCTTGGGGAATTATTACTTCCACAAGTGCTAATTGACTGACAAGTTTCTGAAGTCTGTCAAAGATCTGATCAAGATTCTCAGAACTTGGAGCAGCAAAGTTCTCATATTGTTGCTTCAAAAGATTCTTCCTAGTCTTCTTAGTAGCAGCATTCCCTCCAAACCTCTTCTCAATAGTTGCTAACAAAGACTTAGCATCTTTGAAAGGATTGAAAGTCAGCTGATGTTCATTAGGAATGCCCATCATGAGAGTGCTTCGGGCTTTAACCTCCAATCTTCTTTGTGCCTTTTCTTCAGCAGTTTTAATAGGCACAACAGTTTTACCTCCAGCAGCAGATACTTCAGTTTTTGGTAGGGAATCACCATTCTCTATAACCTCCCATAGAGAATAATCAACCATCTGAATGTACTGCTCTATTCTCATTCTCCATAGCTCATACTCACCAGGCTTGAGGATTGGAACCTTTGATGCAGTAATCATATGTGTAGATTCTGAGTCCATGTCTTCAGTAAGATCTGAACAACTTTGAGCTTAAATAGGTTCTTCTTTATCACAGCTTCTAGATCACAAGCTTTGATACCACTTGTTGATCCCAGCTATGTACTTGATCGAATTCCCTTAGCTTGTAAAGGTTTAGTTATGCTAGATAAACTAACACAACTAGTTATAGAAACTGTGTTGAATTACTAAGGTTTATGCGGAATCTAAACAATAGTATTAAGAAGAACAGAAATCACAATAGTAAACAAACCAACAGCTTCAATATATTAATACGAATACTCTTACAGTATTAGGGTTACAAAACCTTGAAGCAATGAGTAATATATGTATATAACTCTATGCCCTAGATCCTCCTTTTATAGACTAAGGAGTCCTAGTCGGCTTACAATTACTTTCTATACAAGATAAATCTTTAAAGAATCTTTTCTATATTTATCTAACCGACTATACAAGTTTATCTCATTAATAGCTTTAACTAAGACTCAACAGTCTTGACTTTAACTCTAGCAGTAGTAATCTTGCAGCAGTTGAAACTCTGAACTAGCAGCATTAACCTTTAGTCTGGCAGTAGTAACTACTTAGTATATTTTCTTGAAAGTCTTCAGCATCACCAACAGTAGTAAAATACACCAGCAGTAGTAATATTCATACCAGCAGTAGAAACATACTTAGAGCATTTTCCTTTTAATCACCTGAGCAGTTATAATCACATGAGCAGCTTTATCCATCTTGAACAGTATTAACATCTTAGAAGCTTTAATTCCTAACATGAAGTCTTGAGATTAATACGCCGCATATATGGAATGTAATACGGCGTATCTGGAGTAAAACAAGTCAGATCTTCTCGTTGACCAAAGTTTCATATACGGCGTATGGGATAATTCCATACGGCATATGCTTCAAAGTCAGGCAACGGTTTTCATAATCATCTAAGTCTTTATGTACGGCGTATCTGTCTAGAATGATACGACGTATCTTCCTTCAGTTTAGTAGAATTTTCCATCTTGATCCATTTTGCTCCAATTTACATCTAAAATAGCTAACTTTCACCAAATGCTTTTTTATAACTGAGAGTTACAAAGGTAAGTGATTAAGTATCAATTCTCATATAAAATAATATAAAACAAGCGAATAACATAGGATAAATGATGCCAATAAAAGATAGTTATTTGATATCATCAAATATCCCCCCCCCCAGTTGAACTTTACTTGTCCTCAAGTAAACCTTAGATTTAAACTTATGAGAATGTATCCTAAATATAGTTTAGGATTTATTTTTATAGTTTCAAGCATTCATTCGTTTTAATCATAATTGCACAACCAAACACCTCACGAAACTCAAATCACTCAACTAATCTATTTGGTAATATTTAAGTAATTCGCTCAATTGCTCGGTCGTGACGAATATTATATCACAAGCTTGGCAAGGATACACATCTCCAATACTACAGCTAAGGAGTGACAAGTCTAAAGCGGTAAATTGGGTTATGATAAGGCTTAAGGGTTAAACCTGGCTTCGTTCAAACATCTCCTACACAAACTTAATAGATCGCTGGCGTGAGCCCTCGATTCCTCAAACAACGGATGGGCACTAGTGTGTATTCCGGTTCGCTGGCGCATTATTTTCATAACGGATGGTCACCAAGACACACTCCAGATTGCTGGTGCGTTATTTGATTAGACTAAAACTCGGATGGTCATTGCCTTGTTCATGCATTTGACATTCTCACTTAGCCATTACCATATCCGGATGCTCGAAAGCTAACAACGAATACAGTAACTTGGTAAAGGGTAGGGACTAAACATTGGGAAATACATAAATTGGTGTAAAAATAAAATAAGCAAACAGGTAGATTAAGTCCTAACAAGTGTGGTTGATTACTTCCCAATCATCCCATGAATAAGACACAAATCATAGACTAACTCATGCTTTAACACGGAAACTCACCCTTTAATAGGTAGACATGAATTAAACTCAATAATATCTCATTCAGAAAATAAACCTTAGTTGGCGTTCTCATAATGGCCAACCCCCTTGCAATGCATAAATACAACAAGCAGTAGCGATATCTCTACTAGTGCATAACTTTACATCATTGGTTTATCAAACTTACCAACTTCTTCTTTCTTTTTTCTTTTCTCTGTTTTCATTTTTTTTAAACATCAAATACTAAATGGTGTAAAATTTCACCATATCACCATCACAATAAATCTGGATAATTTATCTCCATACTTTTCATAACTTCAGACATAAAAGTAACAGTGAAAGTAGTAAACACACGAAAATAAAAAATACAATATCTACTTTCACTCTATTGCATTGTGCAAATTCCGACCTAACCAAAGATAATAAATTTACGCAAACGAACACAGAAAACGTGGGGAATACACATTTTACCAAAAGCAACTAACCACAGACTTAAATCTACAGGGTAGGCTAAGGTGTGAAGGTGTAACGAAACATTTTTAAATTGGTGTAAGAAACGAAAGGAATGGCTCTGAGGGTTTTTCTAGGGGTATCTTACTCTAAAAATGAGAGTAACAAAAGAGTTTATACGAGGGTTAACTAACCAGTGTAGTTAGTTAATAATACATAACATATATAGGCTATTTCGGTGTGATCCTAGAAATTTACCTAGTTAGACAAGTCACTCCAATTATATCAATAATACTCATTATGGTGGTCTCGAATAGTATACAAGCCAAGTTGTAAAGTTTACTACAAGTCACCGGCACACTCATATTTTTGTGGAATTTGGGTAAAATATTGGGAAACGGATAAGGCTAAAATTCTCACAATTTGGAAATAAGGGTTATGTGTGCGGTCATGCAACTTAGATTTAACAAAAACATGCTAGAAAATTTTTAAATTTAAGCATATTAAGCACATATTAAGCAATTTTTTGAAAAATAAGGACAAGTGACATTCTAATTCCACCCCCCCCCCCCACTTAAGATAAACAACGACCTCGTTGTTTAAAATTGAAATTAAAAACAGGAAATAGAAAGAATTAGAACGAAAAACTCCCCTGAGATTTGCTCAGTATGATCCTCCATTATGCGTTTGTGAGCAACTTTTTATTTTCTGTGTGGAATGGCGTCTGTATGCCAACATGGCTACAACACACAGAAAATTCAGAATGTATTTAAACCACCATTTCCTTGTAAACAACTTGTGTTAATTTGAAAATCACAGCTAGTGCATATCTTGTTAATCGATAGTTAGTAAAAAATAAACCTAAAAATTAAAAATTAAAACTGGAAATTTCATCAGGTCAGTCGATGCGCCGCATCCATGGTAAGGGATGCGCCGTATCGACCCTGGAATAAAATACGAGTCAGAAATTTGATACGACACATCCTTAAACAAAGATGCGCCGCATTAATTAAGTGACAGAATGTTCAAAGTGCAGAAAATTAAATGCAGAAAAATAAAGGATAGATATGACCTGTGCAGTCAATACGCCGCATCCATGGGAAGGGATGCGCCGAATCGATGTGCAGGTCTGACAGACTCGATAACAGAAAATGGTATAAATACGGGTTGTCTCCCGGTGAGCCCTTTTCTTTATTCCAGAGTCTGCAAGTTAGACTCAGCTTCAGCTTCTACTCCAGTATTTCTGGTTCAAACTCGACAACTTCGTTATCCACGTATTAAAATAAATACACCGTATTGATGGGGATCAATGCGTCGTACGTATTAATTTTCAAATTTGCTTGTATATAAAAATAAATACACCGTATACGCAGATGCGTATATGCCGTATGTTCGTTACGTTTCAAAATACAAGTTTTTTGATATTATTGCACCGTATCAACAAAAAATCAATATGTCGTGTCTCGATAGTTTAAAGAATTCGAACCTGATTTTAATAAATAAATAGATACGTCGTATGAGGAAAACTCATGCGTCGTATGGCGTTTAGGGTTTTTTTTTTTTTTTTTTTTTTTTAATCTGATTAAAAACAGAATACGCCGTATCTAAAGGGATAGATACGTTGTACTCGAATTATTAAATAAGATACGTTGTATATAAAATAAAAATGCAATACGCCATAACTAAATAAATAGATGCGCCGTATCGTTTAGTCAGCAAAATGCAGCAGACAGTAATTATGCAGAAAAAAAAGAAAAACGAAAAACAAACAAAAATTACAGAAAACAAATAAACATGAAAACAGAAAATTTGCAGAAAAATACAATGAATGCAATTAATACAAATACACAACAAATTTAGAAAATTAAAAACTAATTAAGTCAATTATAAATTAAAACATTAACAGATATTCAAGTATTAAACAATTCACTCCCCGGCAACGGCGCCAAAAACTTGATGCGTACGTATATCGTTGTAGGTTTAGATTATATTATCAAGTTTTAAATTTATATTTAGCCGACTTATCCTATAACACACACTAACGAGCAGTGTACCCGATCAATGTAGCTAGTTGGCAAGTAGAGTGTCGATCACTAAGAGTGGAACGTTAACACCTAGATAGCTATCAATATTTTAATCCTAAGTTAGTTCTAATGCCCTAATCTAACGCAAGGGGGGTTTTCAGTCTAAGAGACTGTCACGATGTGTAGATTAAGTAAATAGTAAATAAAATAAGGAAGCGAAAGGCACATACGTACACAAATAGAAAACAGATACAGATAAGAGGCCTGACCGATAGTGGGAAAACTTGTCACACGTTTAATTGCTTAGTTGTATAAGATGAGTGCTAAAATCTATTCTCTCAGTGGAATTCTTAACACAGGCGTGTAAACACCTAATGATTACTAAGTTTATGTATTATTTATCCCTTTTACAGGCTTACATTAACTTTGCAAACGGTGCTAATGAAGTAATTGCGCGAGCCTACGATGACAAGGCGCGATAAACTCAATATGTAATCAAAGCACATGCATTAAGAAACCAAATAAATATCAAATACTCTTTATAAAAGCTGAAAACAATTAAGTCCGGTCAAATAGTGAAAAAGACGCTAACTCAAAGATTAACAGATTGCTAATACAAGTAAACGAGTTTTCCTCTGAATTAAAGTACTAGCAGGACCTTCTTACTGCTCTGAATTCGTCCTTTAGGTTGTGTCTTGTGCTACCAATTCGTCTGGTTTTCTTCCTTGTTATGTGTCTCGAATATGGCTGTCGAATGAGGTATTTATACTTTCTGATGACAGGGTCGATAAGGTGTAACCATTAAGTTGATACGCTGTATCTAGGTAACTTCGCGTGGGGTCCAAGATTATTATATTATGGAATATTCGTACACCGTCATAAGATACGGCACAACTTCAATCTTCGTACGGCGCATCATCCTTCAGAATCTTGGATTATCTGGTGAAGTCTTGAGATTAATACGCCGCATATATGGAATGTAATACGGCGTATCTGGAGTAAAACAAGTCAGATCTTCTCGTTGACCAAAGTTTCATATACGGCATATGGGATAATTCCATACGGCGTATGCTTCAAAGTCAGGCAATGGTCTTCATAATCGTCTAAGTCTTTATGTACAGCGTATCTGTCTATTTTGATACGACGTATCTTCCTTCAGTTTAGTAGACTTTTTCAACTTGATCCATTTTGCTCCAATTTACGTCCAAAATAGTTAACTTTCACCAAATGCTTGTTTATAACTAAGAATTACAATAGTAAGCGATTAAGTATCAATTCTCATCTAAAATAATATAAAACAAGCAAATAACTTAGGATAAATTATGCCAGTAAAATATAGTTATTTGATATCATCAATAAGGTAGGGAAGAAAAATAGCATGAGCATGAGTAAACATAGCAACAAAAGCCTCATTCTCCATAATTCTGTCCAACTTCTTCAAAATTCCACTTTTAATCCCAGCTTTGACCTTGTGTAGGTTTTTAGTCCAAGTATAGAATAAGCCTGAACTGTTGATGTCTTCCACTTCAATATTATCGATGCACTCTCTAAATTCTTGCATATCAGGAGACATACATGAACTACCAGCAGAATGCTCATTAGGAGCAAGGGTCACATTCATATCCCCAAAGATAGCCCATGTCATATTCCCTACTATCCTCTTATATATGCCTAAGTCCTTCCATAGGATCCTTCTATCAACTCCTCCATTAGCAGCATATATAAAAGTGCAAAACAAATCAATATTACCTGTAACAGTTTTCACTCTACACAGAATTGATTGTTTAGCAACATGGATCATACTCAAATTGATTCTATCTTGATTCCACCCAACCATTCTCATATTATCTGTCCATTCCCATACTCCAAAAATTCTATCTCCTATTCTTTGCAGTTTATGAGTTTTAAGATGAGTTTTGAGGACTGCACAAATACTAAGCTTTTCATTCTCTATAAAATTCCTAACTTCATTTTGTTTATCAGTGGTACACTACCTTCATTTTGTTTGGTAGTGGTACTAAGCCCTCTGATATTCCAGCTTCCTATTTTTAAATCCATTTAAACACAATTTTGATCCTCCAACACATCCCTATCCTTCCCTCTTAAAATATCCCTCTCCATACATTGTGCTATTCCTAATTTACCCTGATACACATCACTTTCTTCACCTGAATACCCTACATCCACCATTACCTTCTTTCATTTGTCTCCAATTTGCTCCTTTCTCTTATTAAAATACCCTACCATATCAATGTTCCACTTAGTTAACTCTTCCTCTGTAGGTTCCTTTTTTTGTCTTATAAAATCTTTCACTATTTCCCTACTCCTTATATCCTCCAATTCAGACTCCTCATTCACATCATATTCTCCAAAAACTGAGTATTTATTTGCAGATTTCCTTAGTTCATATACAACTTCATTACCCACTTTCCAAGCTTTCTTTTCAGGAGTTTTGGTACCCACAGTCTGTTCATCTTTCTTCCCCTTGTCCATCTGCACATTAGAGTTCACACTTCTGCTATTATTGGCTCCATTTGTATTGGTTTTAGGTTGGTAAACAAACTGTGCAGCAGATTTAGGCTGCACTTTTTTCCCATACTCAGGTTGCTGATATTGCTTATTCTGCCTTCTGCTATCCCCCTTCCACCATTCTTCTTATTCCTGACTTCCTCAAACCCATCATTAGTACTCTCCTCTTTATTTCCAGTCATCTCCTTAGGTTTGCTAGTCTCTTCCACGGTGCATTTCTTTCCACAATTCTGATCAGTATGTCCAAATACATAACAAGTAGCACACCTAGGAGGATTCCAATCAAATTCAACTTTCACTTTCTTCCTGCATAATTCCTGACTTCCTCAAAGCCATCTGTTATTACTCCCAACAATAACACCACTTCACATTTCATTTCATCGTCACATCAGTTTTCTCTCTCCTTTCACACCTTCTCATTTTTCACTCTCAATAACTCACACTACTTCCCATTTCAACCCATTTTTTTTATTTATTAAAATGCCCACTTATAAAAACATACCCCACACACACATAAACCAATAATATATAATATAAACACAAGAGGAGCCCACAAATGCACATATTCATATGCGGTGAAGGACTCACCATTGGTCCTCTTGGTTTGTGTGTTGCCGGTGTGAGCAAACACCTCCCATTGGTGTTGCCGCGTGAGGGTTGTTGTTGTCGTTGGCTTACCAACACCACTAGCACTAGCCTAAATACCATACACACTCACAAAACAAATAATAAAACTAATAAAAACACATGCAGCCCTGATAGGGTTAGAACAGTGAAGAAGAAGAAGAACACAAGTTTAGAAAGAGAATTTGCTAATTTCCTGACTGATTTGATCAGCCTTTCATTCCAAATAAATAGCAAGGAAAAATACAATTTAGTCCCCATACTCAAACATAATTAAAAACAAACCCAAACAATAGAAAAAGATAAATATGAATCGTATCAATACTCTTCGCTTAACAACTTTTTGTCCTCAAAAAGTGAATCCAGGACCCTGGTCTTCATCTTCAGTCGCTTGTTTCTCATCATAACTTTGTGGGAACCACGGCGGACGCCACTCGACTCGAACGGTAGCATTCGGAGCCGTTGTCATCAAGCGCCACAATGGCCGCCCTTCACGCTTCCACACAAAATTTGCAATCGTTACTTCATTGTTCACATGGACTGGCTTCTGTGACTGTAACGGTGTCGGGGCCGGTGTTGGTGTCGTCGATGTGAGTTTAAAGGATGCGGTTGAAGGTGGTGAGGCTGCAGAAGCTGGTGGTGGTGGTCTCGGTGCAGGCGATGAGGGTGGCGGTGTGACTTTTGATGCATCTGTTGGTTTATTTAGAGTTGGTTTTGGTGAAGGTGCTTGTTTGAGGGTTGGGTTTTGAATGTTACTACGGTGCGGGTGTTTTTGTGTGGTCAAGAGCGGTGGTTTCGGAACAAAAACCAGAGAGAGATGGGCTGATTTTGGTTGTGTGGCTGCAACAGATGTTGAAGGTGTAGGGGTATGGAGGGCTTCGGCTGCTGGAGGAGGTGATGGTACGGTTGTGGTAGTGGGTTTATCACGAACCGCCTTCAAGATCTCATCCTGTTGCTTGAGCGACTGCTCCTGCTGCTTCATGAGGGCTGATAAGGTAGCTTGGATGTCGAGGATGGCCTTGTCGTGGGACTTGAGGGTGTTGTCGATCTCCTGGTTGCGAGTGTTGGTCATGGCTGGTTGGAATAGAAATCCGAAAAAAAGGGATCGAGATGGCTCTGATACCCTTGATAGGGTTAGAACAGTGAAGAAGAAGAACACAAGTTTAGAAAGAGAATTTGCTAATTTCCTGACTGATTTGATCAGCCTTTCATTCCAAATAAATAGCAAGGAAAAATACAATTTAGTCCCCATACTCAAACATAATTAAAAACAAACCCAAACAATAGAAAAAGATAAATAAGAATCGTATCAGGCCCACACTTGCACAAGTACATAGGAGGTGAACCATTCATCGTTCGTCCTCCTTGCCTCGGTGAAGGCTCTCCCTCCCAGCAGCCTTGCCGCGTGAATAAGCCCCTTGCCGGAGACCACTGGCAACAACCTAAAGACTAGTAGAGTATCCGCACAAACACATTTTCTTTTGTTGTTGGTGACCCGAATTTTTCTCGATGATTGTTAACGCAACTCTTAAGTGTTTAATTGTAATGTCTAAAATGTCATGAAAAATGTTCGTAATATTTTTTTTGCGACAAATTAAGTTTGAGGTCGTCTTGGTCAATTTCTTGTTTCAGTTTTTTTTTGTGAATTCATTGATGTCGTAAATTTATCTTTTTAGAAAAGTACACAACTTGTAGCTTTGAAGCATATAATATAAGGTTGTCATTTTAGTAGAAGTTTATCAGCTTTGTTCGCATGAAACAATAGCCACTTGTAGAACATTCAGGCATTTAAAAGTATTGTACAAATTTTTTTTATTCTACCAATGTTTTAGTTTTTAATGTATTTTGAAAGTTAATCATGGTTCTCTCATATTGAAAGACCACTAACACAACAACATAGTGGTAAGGTTTTGATTTTCTCACAAAAGTTCAAAGGTCTCAAACCTCATTAGAGCAGCCGGTGTGGACTTGTCATCCCTCGCCGTGCTTACCTGGCATTTTGCTCGTCCCTCGCCATGACACCGGGGTGGCTCGTCGAGGAAGGGAAACTCGTCTGCACGACGAGGCTTATTTTCTGACAAGTGGGGTATTTTTTATATATCAATTTTTTTTTTTCAATTGTGTTATGTTTGTAGCAGATGAAGAAGAAGATGGGATATTACTATATATATTATAGCACATGTAATACGACGTCGCAGAGTCTACATTGATGAACAGTAGCCACTGGGCTGCTACAGTAACCGGCCCATTTTTTTTTTTTTTTTTTCCGTACCAACCGGCCTCGAAAAATTATGAAACTTGCACCATTATTATATTATAGCACATGTAATACGACATCGCAGAGTCTACAGTGATGAACAGTAGCCACTGGGCTGCTACAGTAACCGGCACACTTTTTTTTTTTTTTTTTTTTTTTTTTTTTTTCGTACCAACTGGCCTCGAAAAATTATGAAACTTGCACCATTATTAACGAAATAGTTTTCCCAACAAAACCCGCAAAAAACCCGCGAGGCCGCAACGTGGCCGACCGTCGCCCGACTCGTTTTTTATATAGCAGATGAAGAAGAAGATGGAAACGGGCCAAAGATGATAGTTGCAAATGTTTTTTTTTTTTTTTTTTTTTTTTTTTTTTTTTTTTTTTTTTTTTTTTTTTTTTTTAATGTTATTTGTATTATTTGATGTATTGTATTTTTATTTTTATGAAATGAATTTAGTTTATTTGGTTATTTAAATAAAAGAAATAAAAATAGATAGTGGTGGGGCCCAAATGAGTAAGTTGTGGTATGTAATGGGAAGGGAGGGTTGTAAGTTGTGGTATGTCATGATAACGTAGCACCCCGTGAGGCCCGAATGAGGAGTTTTACCCATGTCATGATACCTTGTGGTCTGAGGTGTGTATGTTTGGAGGTGTTTAGGAAAGGGTCACAAACGATCCCAAGATTAACCAGATACATCTAAGTTTAAAAAGTTCGCCCCTCGAAGTAACCTAGATTGGAAAAAGCTCATCCTTATTCTTTCATACTGAACGAGTCATGTGTTTACTTTCTTCTTAAGGGGGAAAAATGTGAGCCTAAAACCCTAGTCCCTCTTAATTGAAAGTGACATTAAAACTTCACTATCTCCTATAAAAAGCTAATTAAGACCATTATATCAAAACACTTAATTTAGTAAACATCTCCTTAATTCACTTAGAAATTTGACACATTAAACCCTTTTGTGTTTTGTTGAAACAATTGTATTATTAATCTATAAAAATAAATTTCGAAAGACATAAACACAAAAGTCAATATGTCCGAGTGGTTAAGGAGACAGACTTGAAATCTGTTGGGCTTCGCCCGCGCAGGTTCGAACCCTGCTGTTGACGTTATTAATTTTTTGTCTATCTTCAGTTAATAATCCTATTTTACTTTTTAAGCTTGAATCCAAGTTTTTTTTTTTTATACTTTTAGTTCCAGATTGGCATATTTTTCTTTTGTTTATTAAGCTTGTTTTCTTATTAAGGCTTGAATCCAAGTTTTCTTTATACTTAAGGGAATGTTTGAATCAGCTTATTAGATTGTGTTATGAGCATATAAAGAGGTTTTCATAAGCCTAAATTGTTGAGAGTTCTTTGCCTCTTGGGTTTATTTGGTAAGAGTTGTAGCAAAAAACAATTTTACTCGATAGTCAATTTACATAAATAAGTTAATACAAACACCAAACTTATGGCTTATTATACGACTAGAAAAAAAACAAAATGAATATACAAATTGTTCTTGTTAAATATTTCTTCTTTAATACTAGTAAAATAAAATAATAAAATTAGGAGGCATCAGTTCTCCAAGGTGAAAAAGCATCATAGAAATATCAGACGCAAATTACTCATACAAATGAGATTCATCACATGCCTCAAAAACAATTTTAAAAGGTAAAATTTGCGATCAGAACCTGTCGGGATTCAATGTTTAACATCAATCAAATTATTATTATAAATAATAATTTGTCAGTGGATTGACAGACCATTGAATTTTATCTTCACCTCGCAAAACATCTTGTTTTAAAAATCAAATCAAAACATTTTAATGTTAAACAAAAGGATTTATAGAAAAGAAAAGAAGAACTAGCAAGTATGAGAAGGTGGCTGGGTGGTGAGCAGTTTATAAATAGAGCGAGCAATGCAAAACCCTGATAATCTAAAACCCTAACGGAACGCTTGGGCCCTCAGCCCATTTATTTTGTTTGGTAGTTTTATTGGGCTTATTATGTTGATTTGATTCTATCCTATATACGAAAACTGACTTGAAAGTATAACCACTATCACTTTGTTTTTACGGAAATGATAACACCAGGTTGTAGTTAACGACCAAATCTCCACAAAATTTGTTGATATTAAGACATGATCAAAAGTAAGCTTCATATTTTTCGATAACATAACCAAGTGTATTGTATTTAGAGGTGCACATTTCGGTTTTTTTTTTAACCGAACTGGTTTAAAAACCGGTTTCGGTTTTAGTCAAATAGTCAAAAACCGGTTTTGGGAGAGAAAATGTCCGGTTTAAATAAAGAACCAGTTCGGTTTAAACCGGTTTTACCCTGAACCGGTTCGGTTTAAACCGGTTTTACCCAAAACCGGTTCTCAAACCAGTTGAGAACAAATAATGCAAATCGGTTTCTAAACCGGCGGTTCGGTTTTCCCTAAACTGGTTTTCCAAAAACCGGTTTTTTGGAAAAACCGGTTTCGGTTTTTTTCCCGGTTCGGTTCATGAACCGGTTTTTTTGTGCATCTCTAATTGTATTTGTATTTGAGATATTCTAGGCTAATGAATTTGAATAATTTTGTCTGAACATTGTATAATGGCTAAACATAAATTTCGGTAATTAGTTGTTAACAACAACCCTAAAGGTTGTTGGTTGTTAGCAAGACCATCTGTAGCATGTTATCACTTTACGTATGTAAATTAGTACCATGTAGTGTAGGAAGTGACGAGTTCGCTCAAGTGACTGGTGGGGATGTAATGTGACTATTGATTGTCATTTAATATACCAAGATTGATCATGGACATGGGTTCCCACCATTACCGGCATTATTATCTTTTTCCCAATACTTAGAATCTTTAGTCACTGTTGTTGGGGTCTCTTTTAACTATTTGGTTCAAGCAACCACGTTCCATGTTTTGCATCTCGTTACACAGTATAGATGATTGTATTGTCATTACCTTTGATCGTTACATCAGGCATGTAATTTTTCAAGCTAAATAAGGTGTTTGGGATCGAGTTTTTTAAAATAATTTCCAACTTAATGTGTTTTTTCTACACGATAAGCACTAGTGATGTCTAAATGAAATAAACGACTTATGCTTATTGGTTTTTGGTTAAAATAAACACTCTTGGCATTTCTTTTGAACTATGTGTGAATATAGACAAGAACGGGTAAGGAAAGGTTCTTATCATCCCCTAATCACTAAGACCGTAAGATCTCAATCAAGTTTGTAAGATTAAGAGATGATTCTAGCTGATCGAGTGGCGGCCCACCACCTGCTACCACTGCTATATATCGTCGGTGAAGGAATGTATGTCCTTACAGTTGTTTGATTATGGTTCATTTGGGGAAGCAGGTATGTGATTGAATATGACTTCAAGTAATAAGTGAGAACTATTAAAACAACCATGACATCTACCTTGAACAACAGACAACTTGTCCCAAGTGAAATCCTGTCCTCCTATTACTAAAGTACAATTTGCAGGTATGTGATTGAATATGACTTCAAGTAATAAGTGAGAACTATTAAAACAACCTTGACATCTACCTTGAACAACAGACAACCTGTCCCAAGTGAAATCCTGTCCTCCTATTACTAAAGTACAATTTGTTACTTGTCAAGAATTAAATTCAACTTGACAACTTATCTATAGAAGAAGTTATCAACATTGGTGGAATTGAGAGAAATAGAATGAAATATTCAAATGCCATATTGGCGGGAGAAACTGTTATTAAGAAGAATAAAGTGAATTATATCAATTGAGTTACAATTCAGAAAGAAAATTCCGCATTGCTGTTGATTCGTCGGACTTATCCAATAGACTAATCTATCTTCTAGAAATATCTAACTAACTAACTAGTAACTGTACAAAATATTTAAAACTACATTCTACCACATTGTACTTGAGCTTTATGAAGCAGCCTGTGACTAGAAGGAGTGTTTAGCATAGTCTTCATCTTGATTGTGTCGACTTTGTGAGAAGAGCTTTTGTTAAGACTTTGGGAAGAGCTTTGTAAGACTTTGGAAAGTCTTCATCTTGATTGTGTCGACTTTGTAAGACTTTGGGAAGAGCTTTTGTTAGTACATCTGCAGCTTGTGCTCTGGTAGGGATATAAGAGGGTAAGATATGGTTGCTCTTGATTTTGTCTCTCACAAAATGGCAGTTCAACTCTATGTGTTTGGTCCTGGCATGCTGTATTGGATTGATGCCAGGGCTATAACAGATGCATTGTCACAGTGAATGTTGATTGGAGTTGGAATGTTGACATTGAGGTCTTTAAAGAGGCAAAGTAACCATGTTAGCTCACAGGTGCAGTCTGCTAAAGCTCTAAGACCATATCAACAATGGTGGAATTGAGAGAAAATGAATGAAAGATTCAAATGTCATATTGGCGGGAAAAAATGTTATTAAAAAGAATAAAGTGAATTACATCAATTGAGTTACAATTCAGTATTTATAGACTAATCTACCTTTTAGAAACATCTAACTAACTAACTACTAACTGTACAAAATATCTAAAGCTATATTCTACCACATTGTACTTGAGCTTTATGAAGCAGCTTGTGACTAGAAGGAGTGTTTGGCATAGTCTTCATCTTGATTGTGTTGACTTTGTGAGAAGAGATAGTTTGACTTTCTTGCTTTGTTGGTGTGGCCTCTTTAGAAGTGTTAACTATGTTGCCTAAAATTAGTAAAATTTTTTATACTTATGTAAGAGAAATGAAATATGGCTTTATTAATTTGTGTGGCAATAAAAAGAAAATTCAGTTGATAGTTTGGGCCTTGCCTATATGTTATAGTTTGGTGGTTTATTAGAAACACGTCTAATCTATTAAATCAAAATATGATTTTGGGGGATAAAAAGTCGGTATTAAAGAATGTCTAGTGATATATATGTTTGGCTAGTTTTACGTCTTTTACTTTTCTGAGTTCAGTAAAATAAAAAACAATAATGTAGTTAGCTAAAAATTTGGTTTACCATAGGAATGGTTGTCGACATCTATTATTTAAGTAAATTAAACATCTATGGTCTCCTTGATTCATGCAAAAATTAATGGTGTTTGCTAGGAGTTTTAACCTTTACACAAATTATTCTCCATTTTACCTAGTTTGTGGAAAAAGATACATCATATCGCCTAAAACAATAGTGATTGACCATTAGCGATAGAGACTCGTTACCAATAGTGATTGACATGGCTACAATGTCGGCACATTGAGAGCGTCAACTTGCAAACTTAACGATAACTTATTGCATTATACTAGTACTTCTTTGCGGTAAAGTTCTCTATAGTAGGGCTGAGCATTTCACCCGAGAACCCGACCCGACCCGACCACCCGACCGAAACCGACCCGATTCGACCCGATCTGACAAAATTCGGTTTTATGTCGGGTTATATGTTTCTCGACTTTTCGGGTCGGGTCGGTCCGGTTCTGGCCAAAACCGACTTAAAACCGAAAACCGACCCAACCGAACCGACCCGAGTAGTTTCGGTTTAGGATTTTTGCGTTTTTCGAGTTTCGAGTTTGTCGGTTCGGATTTGGACCGATGCTCAGCCCTACTCAATAGTGCATCACATACCAATTCTATTTAGTTGATATTAGGATGAACAAAATCAACTTTAGACAGCTTTCACAATTTACATGTCTCATATCTTAGTCAAGAATTTTCTTTGCAAATGAAAAAACATATCCTGGTTAAATCTCTGATGGTTAACATTTATTTGTCAAGAAAAATTGTGTCAAATATGAAGCGGGAATAAATCAATCATTATTCAAGTCTTGTCTAGGACATGTTCTGTGATAGTTAGTTAGGTGAGATAAAAAAATAATAATTATGAAATATGAAGACGACATGAAGAAAGCACAACACAGGATGACATATAACACTCATGGAAGAAATGGTAAAAATTCATTACTCAATTTGATTAAAGATCAAGACGTGAAGATATGAAAACACATGGTCAGGGCCGTCTCATGATTTTCGGTGGCCCTAGGCAATAACGACAAAAAGACCATATTACACTTGTAAACTAAAGCGAAATTGCATATAAACTTGAATCATATGACTCATATATGTTTAATATTATACGTATTTATATGCAAAACTAATAAAAATGCGGCCCTTTAAATGAAGGCCCTGTGCGACGGCACCTATTGCACACCCTTCCGAGACCCCTCTGCACATTGTGCAAGTTGTCGAAAAAGTATGGTAATTACTGGTATGAAATGTAAATAGATAGATCAATATTCAACAATGGATAAAGAAGAAGATAACGTGAAGAGATTAATACAAAGCCTGGTATAAATGTCAAAAACGATGATTTAAAAGTCACCTTTATTTAGCTAGTTATGTTGAAATATGTTAATGCCAACAAGTTTGAATCAATTTGCAAAACAATTATGGATATATATGGTTATATTTGTACGTTTACTCATGATTAATTTGTTGTTCTATGTTAGAAAAGTGACATAAAGTCTAAAAGACGTTCAGTAAATTTTATATTTAGTTTTTTTGTATGTTTTGTAATTTGAGTCGTTTATAATTTGGTAATTAAGTCATAGGTTTCTTATAAATAGGAATCAATGACATTAGTTTTCTTTTTTACATTTGAATTTGAATTTTGTATTTGGTACATTTGTATTTGTTTGATAATTTCAGTAAAGCTTCCGTTTCGTTTGTTGATTTTTTTATTTGTTTCATCCTTTGAATTATCGACATTTTATATTGATTTGGATGCATTTCAAAAAGAAAACGCTATTATGAACGTTTAATTAATTTACTACTATAGATGGGTGATGTCTAACGGAAGTGGTAGCAGCTCCCGGAATTGGAGATCTCATCCAAGAGGTCGTGTCTTGATGACTTAAACTCTATATACACACTTCTAAATGGTGCTCAAATAACCGTTGGTTTCCCATATAGATGGTTCTGGAATTATGATTCTAAGGGTATGTTTTTAGTTAAGTGATTAACATCCTTAATTAATAATCATACTTTTTCTGATGATTCTTCAAGGTAAACCTTTGCGTTTGGAGAGCTACTATTGACAGAGATCCTACCTACCTTAATCTTGCTAAGAGAGGTGTCGCGCTTGCTTCTACAATATGTCCGTTATGCAAAATGGAAGAAGAATCTGTTTCTCCCCGGTTCATAACATGTTCATTCTCGAATACAATATGGAAGAAATTATGGAGCTGGTGGAACATAACACCCCCTCATGTTGTCGACCTCAACGCAATAGCGCGTAACTTGGTTGTCTCAGGAGGTGGAAATAGTAGTATCGCGAAAGCCTTCCATGGTGTTTGTTTCATTCTTGTTTGGATTATATGGAAATGGAGAAACTGCTATGTTCATGCATGTGAGGATCAAAAACCAAATATTCTCGCTGAAGATATTTTTTCACAACTTTGGATTGCAAGTTGATCTTCAATGGTAACTAATGACTGGGAAGCTTGGATATCAAACCCGTCAAGGTGCATATCTTAATAGGCTGTTTTTTTAGGCGCTTGTATTGGGTTTGTTTATCTTGATTGTTGTTTTGTTTGTCTTACACATGGTGTAATTTTTTGGCCCCTGCTTGAGTCCTCTAATATAATCTTTGCGGCTTCAAAAAAAAAGGAAAAAAAATACTACTATCAATTGAAAGGACGTGATATAAACCACGATAACGTTTGAAGAGGGTCTATGCATGTATATATGTTTCATACATGTTATGAATCTTGCGTTAAAACTATCATCAGTCTAATGAGCATCAAAATGGGCAGAAACACCGGATTATATTCTAAAATTCCTACTAAACATTGAATCTTAAGCATGAATCCAATGTCACTTGTCTAATCATATAGGCAACATTTCCTAACCTACGACGACTTTTGATTATGTAACATGTTCTTCACACGTCATTAGGGTCTATTTTTTTTATATCATCACAGCTTGATGCTCTTTTTTAACATGAAGAAAGTAATATATTTTTTGTGCTCTTTTTTAACATGAAGAAAGTAATATAAACGTACGAACACTTAAAGTACCAAAGAAGATTTAGTCAATCGTAGCATAAATGAAATCGATCGATCTTATGCATGCTCGATTGGTTTAGTTAAATGGTTTCAATATTTAACTCATCGTATAATTGTGTGGATATCCCATATTCCCATTTCATTGTAATATAGGCATTTTATGTAGTTTTGGTTAATCATGATTCATGATGTTAGTAACTAATTATATAATTAACCTTGGTCATAAAAACAAAAAAAAAGATAGAAACATGTTAGGAAGGTTGGTGAGTGGATTTCATTGTCGAAGATAGCTATATGTATGGATTGATAACTCATGAAAAAGAACATTTCATATAGAGCATACATCAAGAATCGAATTCTAAACATAATGTCAATTTCAAAGAAAACGTTGATCAACAAGTTGCTAACATTAATATTCCAAAAGCTTGAACTCAATGTACAGTTTATATTGCATGAAGTACTATTTATAGTCATGATACGACTATTTTAAAATTTAAAAGTTTAATTCTGAAAAACTATGGACTTGACACTTGTAAATTTCAATTTGGACTCTAATCCTTGTTTTCATTAGAAGTCAGAATATGTCACATCACTTGACAACAAAATAATGAGAAGAAAAAGTGACATCAAATTACAATTTATTGTGTAGGGTACAGACTAAATAAAATACTTTTTTAATTATTTGGTCGGTTTAATACTTTAAATAAGAAATTGCTATAGTAAAAATAAAAAAACATAATATATTGCCAATTGTGGTTAAAAGATGGAGTAAAATACAAATAAAAAAAGTTATATACCAGCCATATATAGTAGGTTTGAATTGTTAAAGTTGAAGTTGATTATGAATGGGTGAAATAATAATGTATATATATATGCCCATCAGCTGGCGGTTATATATGATCTTGATGTTGAATGATGTGTTACATTATTTTTGTTTGTGGTCTTATATATCAATTCTTACATTTTGTTTTCAAGTGAATACGCAAATATCATATATAAGTTCGATATCATGGGATTAAGTAATGCATGCAACTAGCAAGCTGCAAGTAGATAATACAATAGTAACATTAATTTGTTATTCACCAATGAAGATATATGTCGTGAAAGAAACAGTCGTCGTTTCGTCACTGATATATATATATATTTTTGAACGGATATTATCTATGGTAGTAATATCTTATACGTAACAGTTTTAGATTTTTTTTTTTCTTGTGAATTGTTTGTTTTATGTATAGAAGTTCTAATCATTCGTTAGACACTGCATCATGTGTGATTTTGAATAAGAGGAAAAAGTGAAGAATCTTCTTTTCTTTTCGACTCTAAGAGTGGAGGGAGTGGGAGTCGGTTAGGACTCGGTACCGATCGGCAAACTTCGGTAACACCGCCGCAACCGATCGGCAAAATTCGGCAAACTCGAAATTCGGTAATAGTTACCGATTGATAAAGTGGAGAGAGCAATGCAATTAACGGTCGAATTTTTTAAAAATAAGGCCGTTGGCCACTTATTTAAAAAAAAAAAAAAAAAAAAAAAAAAAAAAAAAAAAAAAAAAAATCTTTTTTTTTCTACATTTCCACTATATATTCAACATTCCAACAACATTTATACCTTCAAATATCACCATTTTTTTACTAAAAATCACAAAAACTCTAATACCCTTTTGTTTATTTTTAAGTATTATGTAATGTTTTTTTTTTTTGTTATTAATAAAATGTTATGTTTTAATTTTATATAGTTTTTGTTGGATTTTATGTATTAAAAAAAAAAAAAAATGTGATGTGGCAAATTGGTGAAACCGCCGCAATCAAATTGGTGAAAATTGGGGTGAATTGGTGAAGTGTGAGTTGGAAGGTTTTTATTGGGTATTGATGATGTGAAAATTTGGCAAACTTTGGTGACCACTCCCTCCACCCTAATACTCCTGCTCGAGTCCTTAGCTTGTTTTTCTGTCTTTTAGTTCTAAAAGTAGTTGCTTTGGCTTCAACCACTCGGACTTTTGATATTCCAATTTCATTTTTCATCACCAAATCACCTATGTGTCTAGAAGAATTAGCTATTCTTAGCATATAGGGTTAGGGAATTTCAGTCTTATTACTCAAACAAGCATAGGAACGTACGCATGCATATTCATAAATATCAATAGCACGTACGTAAGTCTAATCGTGTAACTTAAAGATAACTGAAAATGGGAATGATCGCTGTAACTTAAAGATAACTGAAAATGGGTAGACCCGTTTTACCATTTTGCGTATTTATTTGTTTCTTGTTATGCAAATACACGCATGAAACTATCTATCTATGATTGTGATTTGTGAGCCCCCCCACAAAAACACACTCGACTGCCTCATTGTTGCTATCACACTCTTGGAGCATATTGGCATTTTTCTTTGTATCGTTTTTATTTTCTTGAAATAAGGTACAAATGTACTGTTTTTTGGTTCCCACCACCCACCTTCCTATGTCGTTGTCATAAGTACTTTTTGTATTTGATTTTGATTTGTGTTGTGTATTTATTGACAGATTTCTGGTCCATTATATTACCCCTCCAGTTTTCAGATATTTATTCACAGATCATGATTGCGTTCTTGAAAGTGGTCATCTGAATGCTGTGTTTTTAGTAGCAGATGGTTATTTTCTAGTGTTTAAGTATAGGAAATTGGTTTTGATTATTTAGGGTCACCTGATTAAATCATAACTAGAAATCTCTCATTTTATGTACAAACTCCGGTAATATGTATAAGTATTAATTTTATATATATATATATATATATATATTTCCCAGAAATGTGCTTTGGGCTAATGATGGGGTTATCAAAATAATTAAATCAAATATGTGGCTATCATTGATTAACAAAATAATTAAAATTAAGTGATTTACAAATGTGTGGCTGTAGGGTTAGGAGATTACTGTTATAACAATTGTTCATGGACTAAAAAAATAATTTTTTTACTGTTTATCGTCCCTAATTACAAAGTGTTTGAGATAAAAATCCATTATATTACCCGGTTCAAGCTACAAAACTCCAGACCGTCATTCTCCTTATAACAAATAACAAACACCTCCTAGAGAATTCCAGAGCTCACTCATTCTTCTTCTCCATATGATTAAATCCAACAAATTAAAGTAGAAAATTGTAGCAGCGCCTCCATCTCCATCTGATCAGTTGAGGAAATACCCCGATTGTTGAGGAAAAAATCCCAGATCCACTTTTCTCACTATTAACCAAAATTTACTCTCTAATTGCATCTTCAGGCATACACATCATTTTCATAACTTAAATTTAATCTTTATGTAATACCCATTTGATATATGTTAGTTAACGTAATTATTTAGATACCCTTTTATTGATTTGTGATAATTTGTTATAATTGATGTTAAAAATAAGTGCTCATTTTAATAGTGGCACTGGCACATAGGCTTATTTAGTATAAGCCACAAACACAACTTGATAAGCCCATAAGCTGGAAAATTGAGCTTATTGCCTTTCAAAACCTTGATAAGTCGATAAGCTTAGAAAATAAGCTAATCCAAAGTTATGGTTGTTATGAAGTTTTTAAAAATTTAAATAAAATAGATAGTTACAGCAGTTCAATTTCTTGCCTTTTTTTCTTCCCAGATGCATTTTTTAACTACCATACCGTTAGTCTTATTCAGTTGTTATTAATGTAATCGAATATGTGGTTGGTTAATATATTTTTGCACAAATAGCGTGAGATCTATAACATTTTTATTCAAGGCAAATTCTCACAGCTTATTGAGCTCACAAGCATTTTAAAAAATGTTTTATGCAGGCCTTATTCAGGATTCGGCGCCTTATTTATGCAAGGCGAATTTTCATATTCAAACCGCCTCATTTGTAACAAGTCATCTCCTCTCCTAAAAATATTGAAGAAAGAAGCCAATTTGGCAAAGAACTTCGAGGTAACAATATCCAATTTATTAGAAAAATTAAGCCATTTCAGTTAGTACTGTTCTTTGCATTGACAATACTAACTTTCAAGATTACCTTGATGTAATTTCATTTCTAGGATTTTCGTTAAAGATGACTAATTTTTATTGTGGTTATACAAAAAGATGTTATCTTTGTTATATATTGAGAATAAACCATTAAGGGGGTATTTGTTTTTAGCTTATTTAAAAAGCTTATTTGTTGTGCTTATTGAAAAATTGAGCTTAGAAAGTTCATAAGCTTATCAGTTTTTCAATAAGCTCATAAGCCTATCAATCGGAAAGACAAAGGTTTATTATTTTGACAACCAAATGCCACAGAAACACCAAGTGAGGCTGCTTCTAACAGCAGCCCAGTTTCTAGAATCGTTTGTTTAGATGAACCCATGAATTACTTATGAAGGACATTTATTAATTAATATCTATTGTTCAAATATATATACAAGGAAAAGATTTCTTAGCAATGTGAATGGATGCACATATGCTATATCTATATTAGTGATTTCAAACCTCAATCACGTTAGCTGCAAACTCCTTAGAGTAATTTGTCTGTATAGGTTTACGATCGACGTTTGGCTTTTATTGTTGAACTTACAATGCGCTCTTTTTATTTCTAGAAAATGGAAGCTAATAGCAATGTTGGGTTGGCTGCATGAATTTACATGAAAACTGTGGCCGTGCTTCCTCAGCTCCAATGGGTAAGTACCGTTTCCGTCTGTGATATACTTGGATTCACTTACTAATAAATAGTGGTTTTATTTTCAAGTGTTGGGGCTGGAATCATACGTGAGGATATACTGACTTCTTCCAATACCATGCAACACACCGATACTTTTGATCAGCTTCAAAGATTATGATACACCATTTATGTAATACGATATCAAGTGGACAGAATCATGATCGTGGGTATGCTCTCTCTCTCTCTCTCTCTTTTTTTTTTTTTTTTTTTTTTTTTTTTTTTTTTTCTTTTTTTTTAAACTTTTTATTTACGGTTTCTAATTTGGTTAAATATTTTTATTTTTATTGTGATCAAGATTAGGGTTTGATTATGTTTGTGTTTTTTTTTAAACAAAGGGGGCTGAAGAAACTAGAAAGAACAGTTTTACGGTTGACAAGAATTTGATGATGTATAAGTGCGTATGCTGGCTGATCTAAAAGAGGTAAGCTTTATTTTGTGAATTTGATACGAATGAGTTTGGTTAAGATTAAAAGTAATAGAAATATAATCAATCAATGTTTCCTTTTCTACAATGATACTTATTTGTACTAAATATTTACTATTCTAATTAACATAACTCAATTTTGTAGGTTTATTACGGACCGGACGAACAAAAGAATAAAAGTTCTTGATGGAACCACGTGAACCAGAATTATGCTTCTCACAGAAGATTGATTACTTGCTGTTTGGGTGATGAAATGGGGGCTGGGTGCATTTGGTATACCTTAAATGGGTGGATTTAGGTAATGAAATGGGGCTTAAATGGGTGAGGGATTGGGGACTGAAGTGGGTACCTCAAATGGTTGTTGGATTGCGGCTGAAATGCGTGTGTTTCAAATATACTATTGCTAGAGCTTCATTTCAAAGGATATTTAACAACATGAGGTACACTTTCTTATTATCTTTTTGTAACACCCCGTGCCTGCTTACTTCAAAATTTGAAACTTTACGCGCGGGAAGACTTGAACCATAACTGACCCGCTGTACTCTTTCATAAACTGACAAAAATGCATACACATTCAGCCCTTGAGGCTATTTTTAAATGAAAGTACATTCAATTACCTTCGAAACGATAGGTAACACGACCCATTTCGACTTACGTATTAAAAGATATGAATTTTTGAAAACTGCCAAAAATCTGCACAATCTGCCCAGAAATCTGGACAGCCTGCTGTCCCGAAAATACTTTCAAAATCCCCGGCCGGAAACCCGACCTCCCGAACTTGAAACTCAACCAAACTTTCCAGATTTATTTGGTATATGAATGGGCTCATTTTCATGCAAAAACATTTATCTTACGACACCCCGAAGGGGTACTTTACAAATTAGACGGGTTATGCAAAATAACCCGTTTTGACCCATTTTCACAACAAACCACTTATACCACTTTCGTTTTACACCAAACTAGACCAACTTCATTTCTTTAACATAACAAACGCGTGCCAACGACACTTGACCCGTTTACTACTCAAAATGGGTACGTTTACACTCAAACCAAACGCCCCTTTAACTTTACTCAAAAACACACAAACCATACTTTGACTTATCAAATGATTACCAAATCGTCATACAACTCTTGACATACACTTGGCCATGCGGCTACGCTTTAACAACCAATAAAAGACCAACGGGGGTACAAACTTTACACGTGAGCTCGGTATTCTACCTAAGCTCCTAAATACATATTACCTTTAATCTCACATATCCAAATCCTTAATCCTTATATTCAAGCCATCCATAAGAACATGCCGACCTACAAAATGGTTAGACAACTAAACCATAAGCACAAAGGCTTGGTAAGTAAAACAACCATAACATATCATTATACTTCAATCCACATAAGCATCATATACATAAACACTTACTTCATGGCTTACATACTCAAGTCTCATCTAGAACATAACATCAACATATTCCATAGCATCATCTCATCACATAAGCCATAAACATGGCATCACATAAGCATAGCACAAGTTCACATCACTTGTCATACAACATACATAACACGTATGTTAGAAATCCATATAACACATGTTACCATTATTTTACTTACCTTAATCCAAGCTAAACATATCAAGAACATCATCATCTTCATCCTTTATCATCACCATCATCATCATCATCACTACTTCCTAAACCATAATCATCATCGAGACTCATTAACACAATATATCATAATCAAGGGTTATAAAACCCATCTAAGCTTACCCAACATCATCTCTATATCATCATATGATCATATCAATATCATATGATGAAAACCCACTTAACTCATTAACCTTTACCATAATAATCATCATAATAGGCATAATACTTACTTGGGAAATCATTGCTAGTGAAGGCTATGAGCATTAAACCTTCATCTTCTTCACCTTTGGACATCATCTAACCTTCCCTCTCTTTTCTCCTTCCTCAGAACCGAACCTCCCAAAAGACTCAAGAATAATATGGAAAAGTCTACAACTTTCCTGGATATATTAGCTATAACACAAGTTTGGGTCAGTGGCAAGAATGGCCCCTCAAGTCCCTTTTCTTCTATTTTGGCCACACTTAACTTTATAACACATTCAACACTTTATAACATTAGCCCCTTAATTCTCTTTCTTTCTACTTTGGCCACATATAAACTTTCCGTAACCATACTACACATTCTTTGACTATCGGGTTTGACTATAACGTTACGTTCATTGACTAGCCAATCACATAAGGCCTTTATACATTTTCATCTAGGGTGGGGTCCCAACACCCGGGAAACGGGTCTAACACTTTTTAACATACATATGCAGGAAAGAAATATCAGAATATTTGACATTCAACATCAAGGTAAATGCAATTTGAATATGGTGTTGTCTCGAAGGTAACCATCTGATATAGTAGTTTTTCTGTTTAAAAAATACAAATCTGTTTTGCAATATGCATAAATAACTTTTATCATATTGCTCAAATGGATTCTGTTTTTTATGCAGACATATGTTCGCCAACTGGAATGTACTACAATTAAACTTGCACAGAGACTGGTCACACTCAGGTATAATGTCTTAGCTAATGCTGTTGTTTCTTAGTACGACTTCATTTGGCCTATGTTCCAAATTCAATGTTCAGGCAACTCAAAAGCCTTATTCTTTAACTAAATTTCTGTATTAGACAAACAGGAAACCTGAATTCACACACTGTCACCTACTCAGAAAGCTTGCTATATTTAAATATTGTCTAATGTAACAAACAAAAGCTAAGTATTGCTAAAATTTGTATGCTTAAATGATTACATTCTATCAATCTATTTATATATATAGTATTCAGATTTATTTTAATCAATTTGACTTAACGAATGATAGGTTAGTTAATATGGTAAAATATAGATTGATATTGATTTCTCAAAATTAATGTCCACTTTCAGTTTAAATCAATCAAATTGTGAAAGTATTAAAGTGGATGTTTAATTTGGGATGGAGGGATTACATGTTTTGAAATTTTTGATGCTACTGGATCCATATATATATATATATATATATGATTTGCTTATGTACGTGAGGTGTTAACTTATTTTGAGAATGTTGAGTTCTAAATCAATATTGGATCCCGCATTAACTGGTCTTGGACATGATAGTCAATGCATAATCAAGCCAATAACTAAAATTAATGAACCTGCATCAGAAGTTGCAGTTGGAATGGGCAAGTAGTCTGCGAGTTTTGTTGGGAGATGGATGAACTTGAGGTGAGCCATAAGCTCATATATATATATATATATATATATATATATATATATATATATATATATATATATATATATATATATATATATATATATATATATATATATATATTTTTTTTTTATTATTTTTTTTTGTGGGGGGCTGCAGCTAACCTGAGATGACAACAGACAACAATACTGTTCAGCGAGGCACTAAAAAAATGACTTTCTGGCCGAACTTCGTGCTATCAATCGCCGCCTACATCAATGGTAAGCCACCTCTTTATATCGATAATACCTTTGCCTCAACTGGAATAATTATAAACAGGTACAGCAAAAGCTTTGTACTCAATAGAATAATGTTTATGTTTGCATTACCAACTTTGCCGCTGGCATTTCAGTAGACCAATAAGAGGTCTTCTGCTTATCCTTGCGTGTTTTTGTTTGAATAACGTATGGTAAACTATTACTTGCGCTTTTGTTCTTGGCATTGTGTTTAGGATTGCGTTTACACCTGATGTTTAAATCAAGACACTTTACTTTATCTTAGAAGCTTTTTCACCAACATATAAGATTTATTCAGGATTTTAATATGAACAACGAACCACACAGATCAAAAAGAAAAAAACCTGAATTTTGCATCTAAAATAAAGTTAAAATGGATCATGATACTGATAATTAAGGTAGTGATTAAGAATTTCATAAATGTAGGCTTATGAGTAGTTGGCTGCGAGACTGTCAAAAGAGACTGGGATGCACAGAATCAAAGCGCCACATTATCAAAAGGTAACATTACCTATATGACTAATTAGAATTTTCTCACAACCATGGTAATATATAGTTATGAATATTCGTAAACAGATTCTTGGGGGCCTCGGCCATTGAACTCAAAAAAATGTGTGTTTCAGGTCAAACCAGTTACGAAGACAAAAACAAGCTGTGCAAACATCAAAGGAAAAACATCAAACGCTATGTGCTAAAACACTCCCGTCTTATGTATCTGTATGGGACCATGGAAGTGTATTGCATGTTATACACTACGTACCATTTGCTATATATCATTTGTTAGTCCCCACCAACTCATACAATAATCATCCTTCCTAATGTAAACATAAACCGACACCATTGACATAGCACTCCCGTCGCAACGCGTGGGCTACCCTGCTCGTTAACTATAAATTAAAAGAGAGACTAGAAATTTTATTGATCTAATAAACGAATATTAACACTCAATAGAAAGTTTGTCTTGTATATTTAAACAAAATAAACCCTAATAAATATAATGGGCGGAGACTAAGATGGTTCAATACTTATTAAGCTAACATCCCTCTCGAATTTACAATGCTACAATGATAAAATGATAATTTGACAAACAAGTTTTTTATATAACTGAAACAAATGCTAAGTAGAGTGTCCTATGGTGCAAAATCGTTGCTAAATGAAGTCTCGGTCTAATGTTGTCAAAACATAACAAAATGTAGAATCGGGGCAAGACCAGACAAAAACCATAGTAGAATAAAACATAACTAGATTAGAATTAGAATCAAACTCACATGCATAAAAGTAACCATATTAAACAGAGCTAGAGCATAACCAGACAGAACCAGATGCAATATCATACAGATTTAGATGCATAATATTAAAAGTATAAGCTAAAATATGTACTTGGATGAATGGTGATACAAATTATACCCATCAGGTATTGGAAAAGGTAAATAGTTTTATGTTTTTGGATATATTTTGTATTTGTTTTATTCTCACAGGGACTGGAAGTGTTACAATCTGGAAGATAAGGACTTAAGTGCAGAAGCTAGAATTTGGAAGCCCTACTTATTCTTTTGTTTGTTATTCACCTTTTCTTTTTATTATCTCTGTGTGTTTTCTTTTTCGTCTCTCTCACTCTCATCTTGTAAGTTTAAGATAATCTATTTGTATCTTTGTTTCTTTCCTTCCTGTAATCTTAGTGAACTCAAAACCTATAGCCACATTTGAAGTGATTGTTAGATGTTGTGAGTAAAAATGATTGGGAGGTTGGTTGTATTCATATCATTGTGTTTTATGTGTGTCAAAACTGATCTTTGTATAAATTTCTTCATGGTATCAGAGCCTGGTGGCTTTGATACAAAGATTGATTGTTTGTATTGTTTTTCAAAATTTAGGGTTTCAAAAATTTTTGGGGGCTTTTGTGTTATGATTTCAGATATGTGTTCTCCTTGTTGTTAACTGTATGATTCGTGGTTGAATCGTTCAATTTGGGTTCAAATTGGTTGTCAATCATTGGTATCAATTTTTAGGGTTTCCTAAAAATTGGGGTTTTTTGGTATAGTGTTCTTACGAATGGTTAACAAGTGTTAATCAATGGTTTCTTGGTTTAGACCTTTAAGATCTAAGTGTTCTTGGTTGATTTTCAAAAGTTAGGTTTATTGTATCAACCTTAACTTCGGGGTTATTATTTTATTGTTATTTTTATTATTAATCTGTCATTTATTAATGTTGTTGAATTTGTTTTATTCAATATTGTTTACTAATTGTTTGCTTTGTTTCAGTTTCTGTTATTCCGTTGTGCACTTGGATTGTGGTTTCTTGAGATATCTTATCTGTTGGTTTGGAGCTTTTACGTGTCTGTAACACCTCTCACGCCTTCTCATAGATTTTTTGTTTAGGTTTGTAGAAATTGGTGGTTAGGTCAAGGGATGAGGGTGAGCATCATGATGACAGTGTATCAGCAGAAGCAACCTGTGATGAAGTAGAGGATGCAATACCTGATGAAGATGAAAATGAAAATAAATCTGAGGGTGATGATGATTTTTATCAAGATTTTAATGATTTGTTTCAAACCCCTATTGTGACTCCAGGCAGACAAAACAATCTTAGAACTTATGTTAGAAGGTCGTCTAGGAAGACTAGTATGCTTGCTAAACTAAGTGATTTTGAAATTAATACTAAGTTCAAATATAATATTGACAAACATGTTAACTATTCTAAGTTAAGTCTGGAAAATTACAATTTTTCGACCAATCTAAATAAGATTAGTGAGCCAAGTTCTTACAGTGAGGCTTCTAAAGACATTAGATGGATAAATGCTATGAATCTTGAAATGGAAGCTCTTAATAGGAATGGAACTTGGGTTATAACTGATCTTCCTGTTAGCAGAAAGGCAATAAGAAGTAAATGGGTTTACAAAGTTAAACATAATTTTAATGGTGAAATAGAAAGGTTTAAATCAAGGTTAGTTGCAAAAGGTTATAATCAAAAATAAGGTATAGATTATGAAGAAACATTCTCTCCGGTTGTTAAAATTGTCACTATTAGATGCATTCTTGGTATTGTTGTTTAAAACAATTAGCCAGTTTACCAACTTGATATTAATAATGCATTTTTATATGGTGTTCTGGTAGAGGTTGTTTATATGGTCTTACCTGAAGGTTTTTTGGCTAAAATTGATACTAGGGTGTGCAAGCTGGTTAAGTCATTATATGGCTTGAAACAAGCCCTTAGGAAATGGAATGAAAAGTTACTTCTGTGTTAATTGAGAATGATTTTGTAAAGCAAAAATGATTTTTCATTGTTCATAAAAAGTAATGATGGAGTTTTATTGCTTTACTTGTATATGTAGATGACATTGTTGTCACTAGAAACAATTTGGATGAAATAAACAAGTTTAAAGCTTTTTTGAGTTCCAATTTTATGATAAAGGATTTGGGAAAACTTAACTACTTTCTGGGTATTGAAGTGTTGGATTCAAATAACAGTTTATATTTGACACAAAGAAAATATTGTCTTGAGTTTTTGTCTGATTTTGGTATGCTTGCTTGCAAACCTTGCAGTACTCCTATTGAGTCTAAGGAAGGTATAGTAAAGAAAGGTCAGGTCTTTGTTGATAAACCTCTAACTGGTATAAATAACTATCAAAAGTTAGTTGAAAAACTCATATATTTAACACATACCAGACCTGATATCAGCTATGTTGTACATGTTCTTATCAACATATGCATGCACCACTTCAGTCACACTTAAATTTAACATATAGAGTGCTAAGATACTTAAAAGAAGCACCTGGAAAAGGTATTTCTTTTAATAAAAGTACCGGTATGGATCTAAATGTGTTTGTTGATTCAGATTGGGCTAAATGTAAAGCCACAAGAAAATCTGTAATTGGTTACTCTGTTTTTCTAGGTAATAGTTTGGTTTCTTGAAAAAGTAAAAAGCAGTATGTTCTTTCCAAATCTTATGTTGAGGAATAATACAGGGTAATGAATAGTGTGGTTTGTGAAATTATATGGATTATAAAAATTTTGGTTGAGTTAAACATAAAAACTTCTCTCACAATTCCTGTAAATTGTGATAAGAGTTCTGCAGTTCAAATTGTAGGTAATCCTGTATTTCATGAAACAACTAAACATTTTGTAATAGAATTATTCTTTCTAAGGGAAAAGGTTTCAGCTGGAATCGTTAAAACTGTGATGCGAGATTTGCAAGACCTCGAAACGAAGTTTTACAATCCTCTAGGCAGTGTACCTTATCGTTATAGTGTAGTATAGGTAAATCCGAATGATTGATCGTTCTCTAGGGGAATAGTGTCGTTAGGTCAAGATGTATGACGAGATAGGTCTAGAGGTGAGGGATGATTCCTTTTGTATTTTTTTTATATTTTATAAAAGCAGTAAAAATCTCGGGTTTTAGAAGAGTGTCCGGAATTAGTTGCTAGTCAACTAACCCAAAACTAATGATAACTGAATTAAATAAAAAGAAAAAGTACAAGTGGTGACGTCTTATAATAGGGAAAAGCGTGTTCACTTAGACTTAATTACTCCCTAGTTATCTCATACTGATCTGTCGAATTGTCACGTCCTTGTTTTAGTTGAAGCGCTGTATTCCTTAATATCGGTCTTGGGGAGGTGCCGAAGTCTCCAACTCTATGAATCTTAGTCTCCCGTAAAAACCTTAAGGTGCGTTTAGTTGGAGGAAAACACCCTTGTTTTCCACAAAATGTTTTGTAGAAAACAAGGAAAACAGAGATCACGTTCAAATTAGCGTTTCCCAAAAAAATATTTTTCAAAACATAAAATTTCTATTTCCAACTCTAATAAACAAAACCACAAAACATTTTTCCCCCCCATTTTCCTATTTCCTAATTCTACTCTATTTCCATTAAAACAACATAATCAGACACTCCAGCCATACCCTAACGCCAAACACCACCCTCCCACAACCCACATCAGCATCACCACCCTCGCCGGCATCGCTCCAACCTTTTTTACGTTTTCGTCCGATTCTTTACGTTTTCGTCCGATTCTTTACGTTTTCGTCCGATTCTTTACGTTTTCGTCCGATTCTTTACGTTTTCGTCTGATTTATTACGTTCTCGTCCGATTCTTTACGTTTTTGTCTAATTTTTATGTTTTCGTCTGAATTTTTACGTTTTTGTCCGATTCTTTACGTTTTTGTCCGATTCTTTACGTTCTCATCCGACTTTTTACGTTTTCATCAGATTCTTTACGTTTTTGTCTGTTTTTTTACGTTTTTGTTTGAATTTTAACGTTTTCGTCCGATTCTTTACGTTTATCATACGATACTTTACGTTTTCGTCCGATTCTTTACGTTTTTGTTACTTTTTTTACGTTTTCGTCCGATTTTTTACGTTTTCGTCCGATTCTTTACATTTTCGTCCTGTTTCTTTACGTTTTCGTCTATTTTTTTACGCTTTCGTCTGATTTATTATGTTTTCGTCCGATTTTTTATGTTTTCGTCCGAATTTTAGGTTTTCGTTTGATTCTTTACGTTTTCGTCCGATTTTTTACGTTTTCGTCTGTTTTTTTACGTTTTCGTCCGAATTTATACGTTTTCTTCCGATTCTTTACGTTTTCGTCCGATTCTTTAAGGTTTCGTCTGAATTTTTACGTTTTCGTATTTTCTTTACGTTTTCGTCCATTTTTTCTTTACGTTTTTGTCTGTTTTTTTTTACATTTTTGTCTATTTTTTAACGTTTTAGTCCGTCTCCTTACGTTTTCGTCAGATTCTTTACGTTTTAGTCTATTTCCTTACGTTGTCATCCGTTTTCTGCTTTTTTTTTACGTTTTCGTCTGTTGTTATACGTTTTTCGCCATTTTATTATGCTTTCATCCTTCTTTTATGTTTTTTTACGTTTTTTTAGGTTTTGTCTTTTTTTACATTTTTTAAGGTTTCGTCTGACGGAAACATAAAAAATGGACGAAAACGTAAAAAACAAAAGAAAACGTAAAAAAACAGACGAAAAAGTAAAAAAATGTACGAAAATATAAAAAAATGGATGAAAACACTATAATTTAGAAAACGTAAAAAAACGCAAGAAAACGCAAAAAAAATTGACGAAAACATAAAAAAAACATAAAAGAGTGGACGAAAACATAATAAAACAGACGAAAACGTAAAAAAACAAATAAAATTGTAAAAAACAGATGAGAACGTAAAAATATTTATGAAAACCTTAAAAACAGGCGAAAACGTATAAAAGAACGGACGAAATCGTAAAAAGACATACGAAAACGTAAAAATTCAGACCAAAACGTAAAAAAACATACGAAAACGTAAAGTATCGGACGAAAACATAAAGAATCGTACGAAAACCTAAAGAATCGGACGAAAACTTAAAGAATCGGATGAAAAAGTAAAGAATCGGACGAAAACATAAAAATTCGGACGAAAACGTAAAGAATCGGACGAAAATGTAAAAAATGGGACGAAAACATAGAGAATCGGACGAAAAAGTTAAAAATCGGACGAAAACGTAAAAAATCGGACGAAAACGTAAAGAATTGGATGAAAACGTAAAAAATCAAACGAAAACGTAAAAAATCGGACGAAAACGTAAAAAAAACCTAAGAAACCGTAAAAAAACTGACGAAAACGTAATAAAACGGACGAAAATGTAAAAAACATATGAAAAAGTAATAAAAAAAAATAGTTATTTTACGTTTTCGAGTTATAGTCACTTGAAGATTTTTTCATATTATTTGATGTTATATTTTACTTTTTTAATTCTTTACTTTCTCGTATTATATTTTTTTAGTTATTTTATAATTTAGCTGGTTAGTTTATAATATTTGTTTTTATGTTTTGAAGATGTTTTTTTTATAATATTACAAAGGTGAATAGAGAATTGAGATATAAAACAACAACACTTAAGACGTTCATGCTTCTTAAGACGTTCAAGCACGTTACCATATAGGAGGTTGGCCAGTTTTCTTAAGCCTAACATCGATATCACCCAATCAAAACAAGAAACAATAGGAAGCAAGAATTATAAACTAAACCAACTAGATCTATTGAAGTTGTCACGCCCTAATTGATGGAGATGGGCACACACATCAACAAGAAATCAATAAGATCTAATTAGTTATATACAAGTTTCACACAATCATAAGTAGACACAAGGTGAATTAGCAACACATAATCAATGAAGAGCAATTGACAATAATGATAATTGAAGATATAGTATAGGATTGAATCAATAAACAAACCATTACAAGATGTTTATGGCATGATTAAGACCCTCTAAGTTGCTGGAAAAACACCTACCCTAACCCTAGAATCGGACTTAGGGTTTGGGGCCTACAAAAAGTGAAGTTGTGATGTTGTATTTATAGCTGATTTTCTGTCCGCATCGATCTGACGGCGTCAGCCTTTACAAGTGACGGCGTCAGCTCCCCTTTTTCACCAAATTGTAGATCTTTTCGTCCCGATTCCGTGGCCTCTTGAATCACCGAAATCCGAGTTCGTATGAGGATTTTATGGCCAAAACAGTAACAGCTACTCCGCGCGCGAGTTGTGATTGTCTTGATAAACTTGTGGCGGTTTCACTAAGGTTCCTTCTCGTGTAAGAATACTTTGACGCCGTCACTCTAAATCATCTGACGTCGTCAGGTCTATGATCCTGACGCCGTCACCTTCAAAAATCCTCTGGCCCGTCTCTCTTTAACTTAACACTTGACGGCCTACATTCATTAACACGTGACGCCGTCAGACTTCCTATGTAAAACTTTCTGGCGCGTCATGCGTATAATTCCACCACTTTCATCTTCAAGTGACGGCGTCAGCATCCAAAGCCTGACGCCGTCAGGTGTAAAATCCTGACTTTCCTTGGTCTTTTTGTTTTCTTCATTCTTGAGCATAAAAACGTCCAAAAAGCTCCAAAATGCTTAATATTCCAGAAATCACGTTCCAAGTACCTAAAATGAGAAAAGAAACGATTTAGGGCAATATTTGATCATATAATCGCGGATTATGGCTTAAATGACCCCCTAAAAGTGGTACACTTTTCGTCTCATCAAATATCCCTACACTTGGGATTTGCTTGTCCTCAAGCAAATGAGCTTTTCCACCAATCAAAATACAAGTTAGGGGTCATTTAACATTAATATAAAAGTAATTACAACAAATGATCGTTCCACCTTAGTCAAAACAAGCACGGAAATTATACACTAGCACCTCACATTAAGTGTTTGGATACTCTCATCTCTCGGGTGTTGTAAATTTATATATGAAAATGGAGAAATATCACTCATTACCTGTCATAGCAAATAGATTACCATAGGCTTGGGAAAGGATCAAAACCTCCACCACATTGGCGTAAGCACCTAGGATAAACTATCAAAGAGGTCTTTTAAGGGTTGTAACGTTAGGTGTAGGGATAAGGAAAACACGGTTTGTTGGATAAGGATATTTTTACTGGTGGCAAGTCAATCATCTTGGTCAATTACATGTAGAATGAGGCGTTGCTAAGCCAAGACTCGACTTAACTTAAACTAATCACGAACTAATAAACATAGAACAAAACAAAACATAAATAAAAGATAGAAGCGGATGGTAGTCCGTATGCTTTTTCTCTCTCTTTTTTATTTTTTATTTTTATATTATTATTTTTTTTTTTTGCATACACTCTTGCCCTACCATCCAAAACAATACATCACTAGGGATTCTTTGTATCATCCCTACACTTGAACTTTTACATAACTTTACAATTACTATTCTAATGACTCGAATTAAGATAATCGAAACACTTGGAGTACTTTTAAAATATTTAGCACAAATGGGGGTAATAATGTTGTTCTTCCCCATTACTCCATTACACTAGTACTTTACCCATGAGTCTCAATCGTCCCAAAACAATATGTACAAGGATATGACTCGACTTAGCAACCATGTAATCAATTAGATAATTAACTTGGGGTTTAAACAAATGTTGTCACAATAATGCACTAAAAATGAGTGCACATAAGGTAGGCTAAGGCGATTTGGGTGTACATTTAAGTGGGGTGTAAACAAATTCTTCCTTTAAGTAAGATGCTTAAAGGTCGAAACGAAAAGATAGGCTCTGAGGGGTGTACTAGGGGTATCGTGTACCAAAAATGGGTACAACGCAAAGGGTGTGGGAGAATTACTTGACCAATGTAGCCAAAGTAATTATAACAAAAACACAGGTGTAAAACAATGGGTTAATCCTAATGCCTCTTATCATGTAGTGAATCCTAACTACACGAATGTAGTCTCACTAGCGGTCTTGGTATCCATCACAAACGCAAGTTCTAGAATCTATAAACTACCGGTACACTCATAAGCACCAACAATGAATGCTTTTTCCTAAAGATCTAAAGGCGAACCTCACATATTTGGGGTGGAAATTTTTGAGTGGTATGGTTTTTGTGCTAGTCATACAATTCCCTATCCATGAGACGCTTATTAAAATCAAAGTTTCACTCCTATATGTTGTAAAAAAATTTAAATTTGGGGCTAAAATTGCCCTAACCAATATTTCTCTTGGCTTTATTACACATTCACTATTAAACAAAACAAAAATCAAGCGAAGTTGTAGTTTCTAAGGCATCCTAATTTACCCTCCCTACACTTAATCCGAACATTGTCCCCAATGTTCTAGACAAAAGATGTAAAAGTAAAAATAAATGAGAATGGAAGAAACTAATACTCCCCTGATTCGCTCGGTATGGATGATGTGATAATATGGTTAAATCTCCCTCCAAGAGAATGAACATGATAAGCTTCACTCCAGAAATATAATCATCCTCTTGATGTGTTGCACGTACATCTTCTTATCCAATAATACCTGTAACCAACAAACACAAAAAAACCAAAGCATCAAACCGAACAAAGAAAAACCACAACTAGATGTATTTCCAGACTTAGAAATAAAAACAAAACAAAGCAATAAAAGGATAGGATACTTGCGGGATGACTTACAAATAGGGATTCATAAAACATGTCCACAAGTATTGACACATAAACAAGATAGAATACATGCTAATCATGAATTGTGAATTTTCCATGTTCGAATTTTGTTCTTTTTAACAAAATATAAACTTTCCTACACTTATCTTTTTTGTAAAATACCTTTATATACAATTAAGACGAGGTTAAAAACAAAATAAAGCATTTTCACAAATTATTCGAAACATGAAAATTTAACAATTATGATTAAGCATATATGACACAAACAAACAAATAAAATAAAAACATCAAACAATTAAAAACATGGGTTGCCTCCCAAGAAGCGCTTGTTTTTGTTCGAGTCACGAGCCTGACTCTACCCTTATTTAACGGAAATAGGGGAGGTTTTCCCTACACTTAGGATTAAGTGTGGGTGAAAGTAGCGATACACACCCTTAGGGTGGAAATATGCCACGTGAGGTGAAGGGGGTGAGTGAATGGCTTCCTTCATCCTAAAACTACTCGGATAATAAGGGTTGATGGGTGGGTCGGTTCCTCTTTTGTCTCCTAGAAATATATCTAAGGATGGAAAGTTGTGTAAAGGTTGAGGTTCCGGTTCATCAACACTAGGAAATTCCCTGGAACTAAGAGTAAGGTTATCACTATAAGTATTCAAACCTATATCCTCTAGTGGTGCTTGGTCCAAGGGTTCTACCTCCATTGGGATTCCTAAAGTTTCTTCTACTTCTTCCGGGTAAGTCACGGGCGGTGCGTGTGCCTCAAGTGATGGTAGGACTTGTGGGGTACTTTGTGGGCTTGGATTATCCACCTCATCCTCCATTTTATCTAGATTACCTATGTGTTTGTTTTGTACTATGATGTTACATGACATCCACTTCGGTATCCCAAAATAGTCATCCCCAGACAAACTTGTTTCATGATCCTTGGAATTTGTGGTCAATTGACTTGTACCAACGTTTGTTGGGTTGTCTACTCTATAATAATACTGGGCACAATCTTCAATGGCATCCCATGCTTCTTCAGCATTTAATTCCCTAAAGTCCCTATTGGCAAAATCGTTAATGCACATTTGGTCATATCGGTCGACACGATCGTAAAAGATTTGGGTTAGGGATGCTAAATCGAAGCTATGATGAGGGACTATTCGGAGTAAGTTTTTAAAACGAGTCCATGCATCATATATGGGTTCATCTCGATATTGGTTGAACATCAAGATGTTGATGCGTGGTTTTGCGACCTTACAACAGGTTTTACCTCTCGAGGGATCTCAAGAGGCTTACAACCCCACCAGGCAGTGTACCTGACCGATGTAGTATAGTGTAGTGGTAAGTACGGGGGATTGATCGTTCTCCACAGGGAATAGTGTTCGTTAGGAATGAAAAACTACTCTAATTAGGTCTAAGGGTGAGGGAAGATTCTTTTTATGTTTTTATATTTTTTATGAAAGCAAGTAAAATCTCGGGTTTGAAAGAGTGGGCGGAATTAGTTGCTAGTTGATTGCGTGGTTTTGTAACCTTACAACAGGTTTTACCTCTCGAGGGATCTCAAGAGGCTTACAACCCCACCAGGCAGTGTACCTGACCGATGTAGTATAGTGTAGTGGTAAGTACGGGGGATTGATCGTTCTCCACAGGGAATAGTGTTCGTTAGGTGTGAAAGGCTACTCTAATTAGGTCTAAGGGTTGAGGAAGATTCTTTTTATGTTTTTATAGTTTTTATGAAAGCAAGTAAAATCTCGGGTTTGAAGGAGTGGGCGGAATTAGTTGCTAGTCAACTAACCCAAATTACTACAAATGCAATAAAATAAATAACAAAAATGAAAATGTGGTGAGAAACTTATGTGTAGAGAAATGTGTTTACTTAGATTTCCTTACTCCCTAGCTATCTTTTACCGGTTAATTAGTGTGTATTAGTTGCGTGGATGACGGGTGTATTCCTTAATACCATTCGTGGGGTGGCGTACTTACTTCCCCAAACTCTACAAGCTCCTACTTCACTCCTATGTCGAGCCGGCTAGGAAGCTCCTAACATGGGATCACTAGAATTCGCTTGTGCATTAAATACAACCATAAAAACCTTTAGTACGCGTTTGGTTCATGTTTCTTAAGACGTTCAAGCAAGTTACCGAATAGGAAGTTAGCCAGTTTTCTTAAGCCTAACATAGATAAACAATCATCCAATACAACTAACAACACACTAACAACCAATAATCAATAGCTAGGTTTCATTAGATCTAAGCAAACACAAGATAAATTTAGCCTAACATGTTAAACAAAAGACAAGCATAAGATAGAATCAAACAACACATAGACATATTGAATGATTAATTGATTACTTATCTTTCAATGAAACATGGAAGATCTCAAGGCTAAAAGCCCTGAAAAAGTAGCTAAAATCGTCTTAGGGTTTTATCCCAAAATTCCACACACTAAGCTCTCTCTTAATGACAAAAAATTAGAAAACTATATATAGATTTTTGGATCTGACGGCGTCACCTTATGCATTGTGACGCCGTCACCTCGCCGCTTTTAGGGTTCCCGGGTGACCTTCTTGACGCCGTCCCTCTTTAGCTCTTCAAAAATCCATTCTGGCCTATCAAGGCTTGACGCCGTCTAAACTTGAACGTGACGCCGTCCCCTTATGATTTAAGCCGTGACGCCCTTGATTTAGTTAAAGCGTGACGCCGTCAGAATTCACATGCTAACTCACTGGCCCGTCATGAGTAAATTTCACATCCAACTTTTCTTGCCAAGGCATGACGCCGTCAAGAGATGATTCTGACGCCGTCAAAGGTAAATTTCAGCCGATTTTGAGACTTTGTCGTATTCTTCACTTTAATGCTCCAAAAACGTCCAAAATGCCTCCTTTTCCAGATTTCTCCTCAAAAGTACCTAAAATGACAAAAGGAACGATTTAGGGCAATATTTGATCAAATAAATACGATTTCGGGCTTAAATGACCCCTTAAAAGCGGTACACTTTTCGCCTCATCAAATACCCTTACACTTGAGATTTGCTTGTCCTCAAGCAAATGCGCTTTTATTCTAATCAAAATACAAGTTAGGGGTCATTTAATGCTAACATAAAAGTAATTACAACAAATAATCGTTCCACTTCAATCATAATAAGCACGGAGATTACATACTAGCACCTCACAAGTAGTGTTTAGATACTCACATCTCTCAAGTGTCATCAAAATAAATCTCATAAATGAAAACGGAAAATATCTCTCACTACCTGTCATAGCAAATAGATTACCATAGGCTTGGGAAAGGATCGAAAACCTCCTCCACTAGGCGTAAGCACCTAAGATAAACTATCAAAGAGGGCTTTTAAATGGGTTATAATGTTAGGTGTAGGGAAAAGGAAAACACGGTTTTGTTGGATAAAGGATATTTTACTGGTGGCGAGTTAAAAATCTTGGTCAATTACATGTACTATACAATGTTGCTAAGCCAAGACTCGACTCGATTTAAGCTAATGAAAGAAAATAACAAAAACATAAAACAAACATAAAATAAAACGGGATGGTAGTCCGTATGTTTTTTTTTTTATTTTTCATTTTCTCATTTTTTGTGTTTTTCATGATTTTTTTTTTTTTTTTTATTTTTTTTTTTTTTGCATACACTTTTACCCTACCATCCAAAATAATACATCATAGGGGCGTTGCATTCCCCTTACACTTGAATTTTTACATAACTTTACAAATACTAATCTAATGACTCGAATTAAGATAATTGAAAAACTTGGAGTACTTTTAAAACATTTAGCACATACGGGGGTAATAAATGATGTTCTTCCCCATTACTCCATTATACTAGTACTTTACCCATGAGTCCCAATCGTCCCAAAACAATATGTACAAGGATATGACTCGACTTAGCAACCATGTAATCAACTAGATAATTAACTTGGGTTTAAACAAATGTTGTCACAATAATGCACTAAAGATGAGTGCATACAAGGTAGGCTAAGGCGATTTGGGTGTACATTTTAGTGGGGTGTAACAAATTCTTCCTTTAAGTAAAATGCTTAAAGGTCGAAACGAAAAGATAGGCTCTGAGGGTGTACTAGGGGTATCGTGTACTAAAAATGAGTACAACGCAAAGGGTGTGGGAGAATTACTTGACCAATGTAGCCAATGTAATTATAACAAAAACACAGGTGTAAAACAATGGGTTAATCCTAATGCCTCTTATCATGTAGTAAATCTAACTACACGAATGTAGTCTCACTTGTGGCCTCGGAATGGTCCTAACGCAAGTTCTAGAATCTAAGTGCTACCGGTACACACATCATAGCATAAATGCTTTTCCTACCAATTCTAGGGGCGAACCTCACATATTTGGGGTGGAAAATTTTTTAGTGGTACGGCTTTTGTGCTAGTCATATAACTCCTATCCGTGAGACGCTCATTAAGATCAAAGTTTCACTCCTATATGTTGTAAAAAATTTTAAATTTGGCACTAAAATTACCTTAACAAGTATTTCTCTCAGTTTTATTACACATCTACTATTAAACAAACAAAAATCAAGCGCAATTGTATTCTCTAAAATCGTACTTTTACCCTCCCCTTACACTTAAGATGAACATTGTCCCCAATGTTCAAATAACAAGATGTAAAAGCATAAAGTAAAAGAATGAAATCAAATACTCCCCTGATTCGCTCGTTGGATAATGAAATTACACGGTTAAATCTTCCTCCAAAGAGAATGTTGAAGCTCCATGACTAATGCATCGCCATAAGCTTGATTCCATAAACATCTCTTTGTCCAAAATAACCTGTTAAGCCTGAGAAAACAAACACGAAAACCTGCATAACATCGGCGGGATAAAATCTATATATAAGGATATAATGCTTGTGGAATGATAATTTTGCAGATTCCTGGAGATTATAAGTTGGAGATTTAAATAAAAACTTTTCTAAAAACAAAACTTTCAAAAATTTCTGGAAATTAAATCTGACGCCGTCAGGTTATAACCCCTGACGCCGTCAGAAATGACCTGACAAAAATTTTCATTTTAAGTTTCCGGAAAATTTCTGGAAAAACCTTTACCTTACTTCCTGGAAATCCTGCAAAACATCACTATGACTCGATACAAGCATTTGACTCAAACAAACACAAATATGTATGTTAATTTATTATTATTATGATTCATGTTAATTTGTGTTCTAATAAACCGATTTAGATTTCCCTTACACTTAACTTTTGCAAAATACCTTTATATGTAGTTAAGACGAAGTTAAAAACAACATAAAGCATTTTCACAAATTACTTTTGAACATGAATCAATACTAATAAAAATTACACACACATACGGAAACAAATAAAATCAAACAAACAAATAAACAAACACACAAAGCAAATAAAACAAATAAACAAATGAAGCTAGCATGCGATAAATAAAACCAATGTAACAAATGTTTTAAGGCAAACAGATGCCTTCCCTAAATTATTACAGACAATATTGTTTCAACACATACAACCAAATATCAAATTGTTCAAACATCAACACATCAAATCACATCATCACTGGTGTGGGGGTCCTTGGCGATAGTCATAGCCAGGAGGAAGATGCCCGTGGTACCCATAAGGAGGGTAATCCTGCTCACGACCCGGGAAAGGGTCAATCTGCAGATGCGGGTCCAACTGATCACGTGTGGAAAGATGCTGCATCTGACGAACCGTGTGATCGTACATCCAGTCGAACCTGTCGTCCACCCTGGTCCTCCACGTATCAACCTGGCCCATCCAGGTCCCCTGGTGAGCCTGCCAGTCCCCCCTGCTCATATGCCGGTAGTAGTCAGCTGTACCGGCCTCATATCCCTCATGCTGCTGCTGCTGGGGCTCCTCCTCCTCCTCATCATCCTCATCATCATCATCCTCAGCTCTGACCGGATGATACCACATATAGGACCCATCATGCATCTCCATAATCACATCCATCTGCTTCAAGGACCTCTCCTTCACCGTCCTGCATACATCACCACTCAAATACCTCATGACCTCGGGCCTGAGGACTCCATAAGACTGGGCCAGTCGGGTGATAAACATCCCACCATAAATCCTGTCACCTTCCCTCTCCCCAACTCCACTATGCATAAAACTAGCAACCCAAAACGGGATGTTGCAGTAAACATCATTAGAGTAGATGGTGTACAGGTAGAAGAGATCAGAACCAGTGACACAGTGGTGAGAGCTGTGACGCCCTGTCAAACTGTAGGTGAGGCAACGATGAGTCAACCGAACCCTAGGATCCCTGATTTGGGATGCCACAGTGGTCGAGGTATACACCCCATCCCCAATAGTCTGCCAGAACATGGAGCACCTAAAATCATTCTTCATCGACTCCCCATGCAACAACCTCTGCATGAACCCTGCCTGAATGGTATCATGCTGATCGTATAACCCAAGTCTCCACCCAAACTCAGCAACAGAACACGTCCTTAGCTCACCCCCCAGCCTGAAATAGATCGTGGTACCGCCCACATCGGTCCTCGCCTCAGCCATGTCAAAATGAAAGGTGGCAAAGAACTCCCGTACCAACTCCTCATATACTGGCTCCTGAATCTTAAACAGTCTTTCCCACTGGGGGCCGGTAAACCCATCCGTCTGAAAACTTTGGAGAAAAGTCTGCTCAAGACCTACTCTCCTCAGAAAGCCCCAGTCAACCACTGCTCCATTCTCGACCTTGTGTAGTAGCAATTGTGCGTATTTGCTTGTAGCAGCATCGTTGTCAAAGATACCCCAACTAAGGACCGTATCCCCAAAGTTTTCTTGTTGAGATCGGGAAGAACTTCCTCGGCTGGGTCTTTGACGCTTACTCATTATCTGGAACAAAGCAGGAGGAATACAAGTGTTAATATGTGAATTAAAGACTTGGTGGCGCATCAGACAGGTCTGACGCCGTCACGCTTTGATAGGTGACGCCGTCAGATTTGATCAGTGTTCAAATCCATAATTACGAGGGAAAAATCAATATTCAAACTTTAGGCTCAATAACCACACACCACTTTTTGCAGAAAAATGGGTGATTGGATCACAGGTTATGGTTCAAATTCGTGGCCTCCCTATTAGTGAATAGACCCAATTGATTGCCAATCATCAAATGCTTTAATCTTTGTTAAATAACACTAATTAAAACACATTATGAGTTCTAAGCATGAATCAATCCTAGGGTTTCACGAGTTGGGGATTTTCGAAATTTACAAATCCTATGAGCAATTAAAGCGAAAAGAATGAGTAAAAATTACTTACCACGTGAAGATTGGAAGCGGGAATTGGCGAATTTGTCCTGGGAAAATCGGAGGTGGGGTTGGAGAGGATATGGTTTGTGGGGTTTGTGATGAAAGTGATGGAATTAAAGTTATTATTGCTGTGCAGACGGGGTGACGGCGTCACGTGCAAATTCTGACGCCGTCATATTAGCGTATTTTGCTACTTTGTGCCAGTTTACAAATGAGCCCCTCGTACTTTAAGAGAGCAGCTAGTCAGGGTCAATAATCCTGATAGCTAGTCTCGTTAACAAGTTCCTCCTGGGTCAAATGTTTTGTTACTGTCACGGGGTGTAGTAAAATGTTGAAAAGGGTCGGTTGACGTCTTATTCGGGTCCCAATTTCCATCAAGGCGAGTATTCAGGGAGTGAGAGGAATCTTCCCAGGGGGTTTTCAAAATGATGGTGTGCTTTAATTGAGTTCTTCTCACACCTGGCTTAAAGCCAAAAGACCGTTTCCTAGCTTCATAAAAGTTAGGGAGCGTGACAACCATGCTCCCCACGAAAATGCTACGATCATGAGAGTTTTTCTCGCGAGAGGATCCAAATAAATAAGAGGGTTTTGAAAGTGAAGGCTCGGGGAAGAGGGTTTCATCATCCCATTCGTTGTATGGTTCATTAGGGACCGGGAGTTCAAAGATCTTCTCGATCTTTTTGTGTGAGGCTTCTTCCCAAATTTTCTCTTTTATTCTCGAGATGAATTTTTCTGCTAGCTCCATGAACATATCTTGGGTGTTTTTCAAGTGAGTTTCTAATTCCTTGATACGTCTCTCTTGGTTGTTCACGAAAGTTAGCATTATCCCTTCAAACTCATCTTGTCGTGAGAATTGATGAAACGTATGTTTACCCATTGTGTTCACGCACTTATCGGGATTTTCATCAGCCGTAGGTGTCTCAGCTTTCATTAAGCTTTCAACCTGCCTTTTTATGTTTTCGAACAGCTGTTCTTGGGTTGCATTCATGCAATTAAAAATCCCTTCTTCCGAGAATGTTGAGTCATTCCATTCTTCCTCTTCGTATTGTGCTAAGTCCTCAATGACTTCCCAGCACTTATCGACACTGAGCCTGCTCAATCTCCCATTGGCGGCGTAATCTATGGCTCTTCTAGTTTGATGATTGACACCATCATAGAAGATTTGGATTTGTAGCCAAGGATCCATGCCATGGTGAGGGACTTTTCGGAGTAAGTCCTTGAATCGAGTCCATGCCTCGTAGAGAGTTTCGCCTTGACGTTGTTGGAACATCAAGATATCATTCCTTAGCTTGGTAGTTCTTCCCGGTGGGAAAAACTGAGCAAGGAAACGAGTGGTGAGATCATCCCAAGAGGTGATGGATCCTGCGGGTTGACGTTCTAGCCACTGACTAGCTTGGTCCCGCAAAGAGAATTGAAAGAGACGCAATCGGGTCGTCTCTCGAGTGGCAACATCAAGGTCTATAGAATCAACGATTTTAAGAAAGTCCTTGAGATGTTGATTAGGATCTTCAGAACGAAGTCCATGGAATGCGCATCCGCTTTGCACCAACCGGATGGTGTCGGATCGCAAGGGTGTGATATTGGCTCCTTGAGTGAGCTCAATGGTGTTTCGATAGCCATGGTGGCTAGGACGGGAATACTCTCCTAAAGTACGGGCTCTAGGAGGTGGTTGTGGTTGTTGTGGTGGTGGGTTGTGGGGGTTAAGGATATTACCATCTTCCATGATGTCGGATGGTATGGTTACGAACAAAAACACGAAGAAAATAGATAGACTAAAGAAAACCTAGAAAAATAAAACAAAAATCTCACTAGAAAGGAATCTAGTGAGTAGACCTAATAGAAATAAAAATTCAACCTAAACAATAACTATTCCCCGGCAGCGGCGCCAAAAACTTGATGCGTGGTTTTGTAACCTTACAACAGGTTTTACCTCTCGAGGGATCTCAAGAGGCTTACAACCCCACCAGGCAGTGTACCTGACCGATGTAGTATAGTGTAGTGGTAAGTACGGGGGATTGATCGTTCTCCACAGGGAATAGTGTTCGTTAGGTGTGAAAGGCTACTCTAATTAGGTCTAAGGGTTGAGGAAGATTCTTTTTATGTTTTTATAGTTTTTATGAAAGCAAGTAAAATCTCGGGTTTGAAGGAGTGGGCGGAATTAGTTGCTAGTCAACTAACCCAAATTACTACGAATGCAATAAAATAAATAACAAAAATGAAAATGTGGTGAGAAACTTATGTGTAGAGAAATGTGTTTACTTAGATTTCCTTACTCCCTAGCTATCTTTTACCGGTTAATTAGTGTGTATTAGTTGCGTGGATGACGGGTGTATTCCTTAATACCATTCGTGGGGTGGCGTACTTACTTCCCCAAACTCTACAAGCTCCTACTTCACTCCTATGTCGAGCCGGCTAGGAAGCTCCTAACATGGGATCACTAGAATTCGCTTGTGCATTAAATACAACCATAAAAACCTTTAGTACGCGTTTGGTTCATGTTTCTTAAGACGTTCAAGCAAGTTACCGAATAGGAAGTTAGCCAGTTTTCTTAAGCCTAACATAGATAAACAATCATCCAATACAACTAACAACACACTAACAACCAATAATCAATAGCTAGGTTTCATTAGATCTAAGCAAACACAAGATAAATTTAGCCTAACATGTTAAACAAAAGACAAGCATAAGATAGAATCAAACAACACATAGACATATTGAATGATTAATTGATTACTTATCTTTCAATGAAACATGGAAGATCTCAAGGCTAAAAGCCCTGAAAAAGTAGCTAAAATCGTCTTAGGGTTTTATCCCAAAATTCCACACACTAAGCTCTCTCTTTAATGACAAAAAATTAGAAAACTATATATAGATTTTTGGATCTGACGGCGTCACCTTATGCATTGTGACGCCGTCACCTCGCCGCTTTTAGGGTTCCCGGGTGACCTTCTTGACGCCGTCCCTCTTTAGCTCTTCAAAAATCCATTTTGGCCTATCAAGGCTTGACGCCGTCTAAACTTGAACGTGACGCCGTCCCCTTATGATTTAAGCCGTGACGCCCTTGATTTAGTTAAAGCGTAACGCCGTCAGAATTCACATGCTAACTCACTGGCCCGTCATGAGTAAATTTCACATCCAACTTTTCTTGCCAAGGCATGACGCCGTCAAGAGATGATTCTGACGCCGTCAAAGGTAAATTTCAGCCGATTTTGAGACTTTGTCGTATTCTTCACTTTAATGCTCCAAAAACGTCCAAAATGCCTCCTTTTCCAGATTTCTCCTCAAAAGTACCTAAAATGACAAAAGGAACGATTTAGGGCAATATTTGATCAAATAAATACGATTTCGGGCTTAAATGACCCCTTAAAAGCGGTACACTTTTCGCCTCATCACTAGTCAACTAACCCAAAATTACTACGGATGCAAATAAAATAAAATAACAAAAATGAAAATGTGGTGAGAAACTTATGTGTAGAGAAATGTGTTTACTTAGATTTCCTTACTCCCTAACTATCTTTTACCGGTTAATTAGTGTGTATTAGTCGCGTGGATGACGGGTGTATTCCTTAATACCATTCGTGGGGTGGCGTACTTACTTCCCCAACTCTACAAGCTCCTACTTCACTCCTATGTCGAGCCGGCTAGGAAGCTCCTAACATGGGATCACTAGAATTCGCTTGTGCATTAAATACAACCATAAAAACCTTTAGTACGCATTTGGTTCATGTTTCTTAAGACGTTCAAGCAAGTTACCGAATAGGAAGTTAGCCAGTTTTCTTAAGCCTAACATAGATAAACAATCATCCAATACAACTAACAACACACTAACAACCAATAATCAATAGCTAGGTTTCAATAGATCTAAGCAAACACAAGATAAATTTAGCCTAACATGTTAATCAAAAGACAAGAATAAGATAAAATCAAACAACACATAGACATATTGAATGATTAATTGATAACTTATCTTCAATGTAACATGGAAGATCTCAAGGCAAAAAGCCTTGAAAAAGAAGCTGAATTCGTCTTAGGGTTTTCTCCCAAAATTCCACACACTAAGCTCTCTCTAATGACAAAAAATTAGAAAACTATATATAGACTTTTGCATCTGACGGCGTCACCTTATGGATTGTGACGCCGTCACCTCGCCGCTTCTAGGGTTCCCGGATGACCTTCTTGACGCCGTCCCTCTTTAGCTCTTCCAAAATCCATTCTGGCTTATCAAGGCTTGACGCCGTCGAACCTTGAACGTGACGCCGTCCCTCTTTGATTTAAGCCGTGACGCCCTTGATCAAGTTAAAGCGTGACGCCGTCAGAATTCACATGCTATTTTCACTGGCTCATCATGAGTAAATTTCACGTCCAACTTTTCTTGCCAAGGCATGACGCCGTCCAGAGTAAATTGTGACGCCGTCAAAGGCAACTTTCAGCCGATTTTTGAGACTTTGCCGTTTTCTTCACTTTTATGCTCCAAAAACGTCCAAAATGCCTCCTTTTCCAGATTTCTCCTCAAAAGTACCTAAAATGACAAAAGGAACGATTTAGGGCGATATTTGATCAAATAAATACGATTTAGGGCTTAAATGACCCCTTAAAAGCGGTACACTTTTCGCTTCATCAAATACCCTTACACTTGAGATTTGCTTGTCCTCAAGCAAATGCGCTTTTATTCTAATCAAAATACAAGTTAGGGGTCATTTAATGCAAACATAAAAGTAATTACAACAAATAATCGTTCCACTTCAATCATAATAAGCACGGAGATTATAAACTAGCACCTCACAAGTAGTGTTTAGATACTCACATCTCTCAAGTGTCATCAAAATAAATCTCATAAATGAAAACGGATAATATCTCTCACTACCTGTCATAGCAAATAGATTACCATAGGCTTGGGAAAGGATCAAAACCTCCTCCACTAGGCGTAAGCACCAAAGATAAACTATCAAAGAGGGCTTTCAAATGGGTTATAACGTAAGGTGTAGGGAAAAGGAAAACACGGTTTTGTTGGATAAGGGATATTTTACTGGTGGCGAGTTAAAAATCTTGATCAATTACATGTACTATACAATGTTGCTAAGCCAAGACTAGACTCGATCTTAAGCTAAAAATGAAATAACAAAAACAAAAACAAAAACATAAAACAAACATAAAATGAAACGGGATGGTAGTCCGTATGTTTTTTTTCTATTTTTCTTTTTCTCATTTTTTTTGTATTTTTCTTGATTTTTCGATTTTTTTTTTTTTTTTTTTTTTTTTTTTTTTTTTTTTTGCATACACTTTTGCCCTACCATCCAAAATAATACATCATAGGGGCATTGCATTCCCCTTACACTTGATCTTTTACATAACTTTATAAATTACTATTCTAATGACTCGAATTAAGATGATTGAAAAACTTGGAGTACTTTTAAAATATTTAGCACATATGGGGGTAATAAATGATGTTCTTCCCCATTACTCTATTACACTAGTACTTTACCCATAAGTCCCAATCGTCCCAAAACAATATGTACAAGGATATGACTCGACTCAGCAACCATGTAATCAATTAGATAATTAACTAAGGGTTTAAACAAATGTTGTCACAATAATGCACTAAAAATGAGTGCATACAAGGTAGGCTAAGGCGATTTGGGTGTACATTTTAGTGGGGTGTAACAAATTCTTCCTTCAAGTAAAATGCTTAAAGGTCGAAACGAAAAGATAGGCTCTGAGGGGTGTACTAGGGGTATCGTGTACTAAAAATGAGTACAACGCAAAGGGTGTGGGAGAATTACTTGACCAATGTAGCCAAAGTAATTATAACAAAAACACAGGTGTAAAACAATGGGTTAATCCTAATGCCTCTTATCATGTAGTAAATCTAACTACACGAATGTAGTCTCACTTGTGGCCTCGGAACGGTCCTAACGCAAGTTCTAGAATCTAAGTGCTACCGGTACACACATCATAGCATAAATGCTTTTCCTACCAATTCTAGGGGCGAACCTCACATATTTGGGGGTGGAAAATTTTTTAGTGGTACGGTTTTTGTGCTAGTCATATAACTCCTATCCGTGAGACGCTTATTAAGATCAAAGTTTCACTCCTACATGTTGTAAAAAATTTTAAATTTGGCACTAAAATTACCTTAACAAGTATTTCTCTCAGTTTTATTACACATCTACTATTAAACAAACAAAAATCAAGCGCAATTGTATTCTCTAAAATCGTACTTTTACCCTCCCCTTACACTTAAGATGAACATTGTCCCCAATGTTCAAATAACAAGATGTAAAAGAAAAAAGTAAGAGAATGAAATCAAATACTCCCCTGATTCGCTTGGTGGATAATGAAATTACACGGTTAGATCTTCCTCCAAGGTAATGTTGAAGTTCCATGACTAATGCATCGCCATAAGCTTGATTCCATAAACATCTCCTTGTCCAAAATAACCTGTTAAACCTGAGAAAACAAACACGAAAACCTGCATAACATCGGCGGGAAAAATCTATATATAAGGATATAATGCTTGTGGAATGATAATTTTGCAGATTCCTGGAGATTATAAGTTGGAGATTTTAATAAAAACTTTTTATGAAAACAAAACTTTCAAAAATTTCTAGAAATTAAATCTGACGCCGTCAGGTTATAAACCTTGACGCCGTCAGAAATGACCTGACAAAAATTTTCATTTTAAGTTTCCGGAAAATTTCTGGAAAAACCTTTACCTTACTTCCTGGAAATCCTGCAAAACATCATTATGACTCGATACAAGCATTTGACTCAAACAAATACGAATATGTATGTTAATTTATTATTATTATGATTCATGTTCATTTGTGTTCTAATAAACCGATTTAGATTTCCCTTACACTTATCTTTTGCAAAATACCTTTATATGTAGTTAAGACGAGGTTAAAAACAAAATAAAGCATTTTCACAATTTACTTTTGAACATGAATCAATACTAATAAAAATCAAACACACATATGGAAACAAATAAAATCAAACAAACAAATAAATAAACACACAAAGCAAATAAAACAAATAAAGCTTGGGTTGCCTCCCAAGAAGCGCTTTTCTTTATTAACGAGTCTTGTAGCTAGACTCAAAGTCACGTACATTACGTGATTTCTTCATCAAAGGTTATGTCTTCCTCATTGATCATTTCATTACCATTCTCTTGATAATGCTTGACTCGTTGTATATTCACGGTGAATTCTCTATCATCGTCGTCAATCAACACAACGGCTCCGGTTTTAGAGGAGCTCCTTACGGTAAAAGGTCCATACCATCTAGATTTAAGTTTCCCAGGAAATAGCTTTAAGCGAGAATTATATAATAAGACCTTGTCCCCTTCTGAAAACTCCTTGGGTCTCTTAATCCGTTGGTCATGCCATCTTTTCGCCCTTTCTTTGTATGTAATGGAAGATTCATAAGCCTCTAATCTCAATTCATCGAGCTCTTGGAGCTGTAAGAATCTATTTGTTCCCGCAACTGTATAATCCAAATTACAGGCCTTAAGTGCCCAATATGCTTTGTGTTCCAGTTCTACTGGGAGGTGGCATGCCTTGCCATATACCATACGGAACGGGGTTGTCCCGATTGGTGTCTTATAGGCGGTTCGAAATGCCCACAAAGCCTCATCGAGCTTAAAAGACCAATCTTTTCTGTTTTGATTAACCGTTTTCTCTAATATTCTCTTTATGGCTCTATTAGTGTTTTCGACTTGACCGTTGGTTTGAGGATGGTAAGCGGTGGAGAATCGGTGAGAGACTCCATACCTTTTCATGACTTTCTCCATTTGTGAATTGCAAAAATGGGTTCCCCTGTCACTAATAAGAGCCTTCGGAATTCCGAACCTAGCGAACAATTTTTTTAAGAAATGAATGACTACCCTAGCGTCGTTAGTCCTAAGGGCTTGTGCTTCCACCCATTTCGAAACATAATCAATGGCCACCAAGATGTATTCATTCCCTCCAGAAGATGGGAATGGTCCCATGAAATCAATTCCCCAGACATCAAAAACCTCACAAACTTGTATATAATTCTGTGGGGCTTCATCCCTCCTAGAGATATTCCCAGCTCTTTGACATGCGTCACAAGTTTGTATCATTCCCTTCACATCACGAAATATTGTAGGCCAATAGAATCCCGCGTCGAAGACCTTTCGTGCAGTAGTGCTTATTCCGTGATGTCCTCCAGATGGACCTGCATGACACTCTTTCATAATTCTGACAGCCTCTCTTTCCGAAACACAACGCCTGATTACCTGATCTGGACATCTTTGAAATAAGAAGGGTTCATCCCAAAAGTAGTACTTTAATTGATTAAAGAACCTCCTTTTTTCATGCCTGCTCATATGCTCAGGGATGACTCTACTTGCTAGGTAGTTAGCATAATCCGCATACCAAGGTTCAGAATCATTTATTGACATGAGCTGCTCTTCAGGAAATGTTTCCCGAATCTCACTCTTGTCAGATTCAGCGAGGCTGGGGTTTTCGAGACGAGAGAGATGATCAGCCGCAAGATTCTCTGCTCCTTTCTTATCACGAATTTCAACATCGAACTCTTGCAATAGTAGGATCCAACGAAGTAACCGTGGTTTAGCATCCTGCTTAGCGAAAAGATATCGAATAGCTGAATGATCCGTAAAAACAACCGTTTTAGAAAGGACAAGATACTGGCGAAATTTATCAAAAGCGAATACCACGGCTAGTAATTCCTTTTCAGTGGTAGTGTAGTTTTCTTGAGCAGGATTCATGGTTTTGCTAGCGTAGTATATTGGCTGAAAGTGTTTGTTAAGCCTTTGGCCTAATACTGCTCCAACAGCATAATCACTAGCATCGCACATGATTTCAAAGGGTAACTCCCAGTTAGGGGTAACCATAATTGGAGCTTGGGTAAGTTCCTGCTTCAATAGATCGAATGCGTCCTTGCACTCTTGAGAGAAGTCGAACGGGGCATCCTTCATGAGCAACTGAGTCATTGGTTTAGCTACCTTTGAGAAATCTTTAATGAATCTCCTATAGAAGCCAGCATGACCCAAAAAGCTACGGATTGCCTTGACAGTTGTTGGATAGGGAAGTTTGGATATAGCTTCAATTTTTGCCCGGTCTACTTCGATTCCACTTCCTGAAATTTTGTGCCCTAGCACAATCCCTTCTTTCACCATAAAGTGGCACTTTTCCCAGTTTAGTACCAAGTTGGTCTCCTCACAACGTTTGAGCATTTTCTCAAGGTTAGCAAGACAGCGATCAAAAGAATTTCCAAAGACTGAAAAATCATCCATGAAGACCTCCATGCTGTCTTCCATTAACTCATGGAAGATTGCCGTCATGCAACGCTGGAAAGTGGCGGGGGCGTTACATAGTCCAAAGGGCATTCGCTTGTAGGCGAAGGTGCCATAGGGGCATGTAAACGTAGTCTTTTCTTGGTCCTCAGGAGCGATAGGGATTTGGAAATACCCCGAGAACCCATCTAAGAAGCAGTAGTACTCATGCCCTGCTAACCTTTCCAATATTTGGTCGATAAAGGGGAGAGGGAAATGATCTTTTCGGGTTGCATCATTCAACTTCCTATAATCGATGCACACACGCCATCCAGTTACTGTTCGTTGAGGTACTAACTCATCCTTATCGTTCTTCACCACTGTCATTCTTCCCTTTTTTGGTACAACCTGTACAGGACTTACCCATGGACTGTCCAAAATCGGGTAAATTAGTCCTGCATCTAGGAGCTTAATGACTTCCTTCTTTACGACTTCCTTTATGTTGGGATTTACTCGCCTTTGAGGTTGCACGGTGGGTTTATAATCCTCCTCCATGAGGATTTTATGCGTACAAAAGGTAGAGTCAATACCCTTGATATCGGCTACACTCCATGCTATAACTCCTTTATATTTTTTTAAAACTCCTAAGAGTTTATCCTTTTGTTCATTTTTCAAAGAAGAGCTTATGATTACCGAAAGTTGATCTTCCCCTTGGAGGAAAGCATATTCAAGGTTGGTTGGGAGTTCCTTGAGTTCTACCGCAGGTGGCTCGATGATGGAAGGTTTAAGTTTGTTCTCGGGTTTACGAAGCTCAAGCTGTTCGATTTCTTGTCTGGGATAGAAGGAGACTGCATTCACATCCATAGCCTTCTCCTCCTCTAAGATGGGTAAGAAAGCTTCATCTCGCAACCAACCAGCTTCCACCTGTTCATCTACACAATTATCAATCTCGTCGGATAGTTCATCGATTTCTTCGATGAAATACAGTTGATTATCTGCTTCGAGAGAAAGATTTATTGTGTCCTTTATGTCGAAGGTTAAGCTATCGGCCCCCACTCGTAAGGTTAGTTTGCCGTCATGAACATCAATAACAGCACGAGAAGTTGCAAGGAAGGGTCTTCCTAGAATGATGGGCACAAGATCATCTTCTTCCATTTCTAGGATGACGAAGTCAACTGGAAATTTAAACTTCCCTACCTTAACCAGCACATTCTCGCATATTCCTAAGGGGTATTTGACTGATCTATCGGCCAGTTGGATGCTCATACGGGTTGGTTTCAACCCAGAATACCCTAGCTTGAGGAACAGGGAATGCGGCATAAGATTGATGCTTGCTCCTAAGTCGGCTAAAGCATTTTTGACTGAAAGAGATCCAATTGAACAGGGCAAGGTGAAACTACCTGGATCGTCCACCTTCTTTGGTAGCCCTCGTTGAGTCACCACAGAACATTCTTCTCCTAAGGTTACAAGACCCTCGAGCCCTTTCCTGTTGGTGAGCAGCCTCTTGAAGTATGTACTATATTTGGGCATATGATAACATGCATCAAGAAGGGGTATGGTGACGACCGAATTCTTCAAATATGACAAGAATCTTTTATTATCACTTTCGACCTTTTGATTCTTGAGGCGAGATGGGTATGGGACTTTAAGGGGCTGTTTGGCAGGAGTAGGTGGGGATGGAGTTACCGGAGGGGTTTGCTCGGGATTTTCATCGTTCACATTATCGTTCTCCTCATGAGGGGTGTTGGGTTCCATGACGTTAGATGGTTGAGCTGGGTAGGGTGGATCCTTAGTAGTTGTTCCAGCACGAGTGGTGATGGCGAGTAAAGGGTCTCTTTGCGGTTCGCCAAGGCCGTCGAGAGTGGCGTTGAGTTCTGCGAATTTGGCCTTCACGTTGGCTTGTTGGCTATTGATAAAGTTGTCAAGACCATTTAGTTGCAGATTCTTTTCAAACGTGAAATGCCCGAGATCATCCTCAAAAGTGCTCCTAACCTTATAGTCAGGATATTCTCCTCCTCCCTCTTCTCTCACAAGATTTCCCCAAGGGGTGAAATCATTGTTTTGGTAGAAAGTTAAGAGCGAAGGATCATCGAAGATGTCGTGGCTTGACAAGCATGCTTGTTCGGTGGTGGTATCATCCCCGCATTCCTCCACTTCATGCGGGCCACCACATTGATCACAGATCAAGTATGGGTTTGATAACCGCTTAGTTGGTTGCGACTTGTCTAGATAAGATACCTGATCATTCAACCTACTCACCCGGCTAGCAAAAGGAGGCTCTTTCATGATCTTGGAAACGCTCATGATCGAATCGGGTTCATCCCAGGTATCGTCTTGATCATTCGCGTATTCCTCAATTCTATTCCATCCTTCCTCAACGCTTAGTTTGGCTATTTTTCCTTTTGATGAATTATTAATGCCCAATTGGTCGTTTTTGGAGACACTGTCATAAAAGATTTGGACAAGAAGCCAGAGTTCAATGCCATGATGAGGGACCTGTCTAATTAGATCCTTGAATCTAACCCAAGATTTGTGAATAGGTTCTGCTGGTCCAACATGGAAGCGGAGGATTTCGTCTCTCAACTTTGAAGTTCTTCCTATGGGAAAGAATTTCTCATAGAATTTTGAGATAAGCTGTTCCCATGTGAAGATGGATTCGGAAGGAAGTTGGTTATACCAGTCTCCGGCTCTTTCATGAAGGGTGAAGGGAAAGAATCGCAACCGGGAGGTATCTCTAGTGGCTCCGTCCGTATGGAGGGTATCCACTATTTTCAGGAAGTCCTTGATGTGTTGGATTGGATCTTCAGTTTTCAATCCGTGAAACTTGCATACACTTTGGACCAGCCAAATATCAGTTGCACGCAAGACCCCATCCGTGTGTTCATTTGGAAAAACGATAGCATTGGAAAAACCATGAGGGGTGGGAGAAGAGTAGTCCTTGAGACATTTAGGGATTGGGATTTCGGGAACTTCCATATCGTGATTGGGTTGAGGGCTAGGAGGTGTAGAATGATGATTGGATTCTTCCTCGGAGAGGGCATCATCAAAATTGATCGTGGATGGTTCAGCCGCTTGGTGGAGTCGCCTTAATTTACGCATTTCCCTTTCGGGTTCAGCATAGGGTGTGGCAAGAGTCTTTATCGAGCTTCGGCTCCTAGTGATTCTAAGATTAGGGGGGTCATCATCCAAAATTAGGGAATATCCTCCTAAAGTGCGGGCTCTAGGAGGTGGTTGTGGTTGTTGTGGTGGTGGGTTGTTGGGATTAAGGATATTACCATCTTCCATGATGTCGAATGGTAATGGTTACGAACAAAGAAACGAAGAAAATAGATAGACTAAAGAAAATCTAGAAAAATAAAATAAAAATCTCACTAGAAAGGAATCTAGTGAGTAGACCTAATAGAAATAAAAATTCAATCTAAACAATAACTATTCCCCGGCAGCGGCGCCAAAAACTTGATGCGTGGTTTTGTAACCTTACAACAGGTTTTACCTCTCGAGGGATCTCAAGAGGCTTACAACCCCACCAGGCAGTGTACCTGACCGATGTAGTATAGTGTAGTGGTAAGTACGGGGGATTGATCGTTCTCCACAGGGAATAGTGTTCGTTAGGTGTGAAAGACTACTCTAATTAGGTCTAAGGGTTGAGGAAGATTCTTTTTATGTTTTTATATTTTTTATGAAAGCAAGTAAAATCTCGGTTTTAAAAGAGTGGGCGGAATTAGTTGCTAGTCAACTAACCCAAAATTACTACGGATGCAAATAAAATAAAATAACAAAAATGAAAATGTGGTGAGAAACTTATGTGTAGAGAAATGTGTTTACTTAGATTTCCTTACTCCCTAACTATCTTTTACCGGTTAATTAGTGTGTATTAGTCGCGTGGATGACGGGTGTATTCCTTAATACCATTCGTGGGGTGGCGTACTTACTTCCCCAACTCTACAAGCTCCTACTTCACTCCTATGTCGAGCCGGCTAGGAAGCTCCTAACATGGGATCACTAGAATTCACTTGTGCATTAAATACAACCATAAAAACCTTTAGTACGCATTTGGTTCATGTTTCTTAAGACGTTCAAGCAAGTTACCGAATAGGAAGTTAGCCAGTTTTCTTAAGCCTAACATAGATAAACAATCATCCAATACAACTAACAACACACTAACAACCAATAATCAATAGCTAGGTTTCAATAGATCTAAGCAAACACAAGATAAATTTAGCCTAACATGTTAATCAAAAGACAAGAATAAGATAAAATCAAACAACACATAGACATATTGAATGATTAATTGATAACTTATCTTCAATGTAACATGGAAGATCTCAAGGCAAAAAGCCTTGAAAAAGAAGCTGAATTCGTCTTAGGGTTTTCTCCCAAAATTCCACACACTAAGCTCTCTCTAATGACAAAAAATTAGAAAACTATATATAGACTTTTGCATCTGACGGCGTCACCTTATGGATTGTGACGCCGTCACCTCGCCGCTTCTAGGGTTCCCGGATGACCTTCTTGACGCCGTCCCTCTTTAGCTCTTCCAAAATCCATTCTGGCTTATCAAGGCTTGACGCCGTCGAACCTTGAACGTGACGCCGTCCCTCTTTGATTTAAGCCGTGACGCCCTTGATCAAGTTAAAGCGTGACGCCGTCAGAATTCACATGCTATTTTCACTGGCTCATCATGAGTAAATTTCACGTCCAACTTTTCTTGCCAAGGCATGACGCCGTCCAGAGTAAATTGTGACGCCGTCAAAGGCAACTTTCAGCCGATTTTTGAGACTTTGCCGTTTTCTTCACTTTTATGCTCCAAAAACGTCCAAAATGCCTCTTTTTCCAGATTTCTCCTCAAAAGTACCTAAAATGACAAAAGGAACGATTTAGGGCGATATTTGATCAAATAAATACGATTTAGGGCTTAAATGACCCCTTAAAAGCGGTACACTTTTCGCTTCATCAGATGTCATTAGGGGCGAATGGATTTCGTGGTCGGTAGTATGGTGGATTCGCGTACTCCATAATGGTGAACGGAAGAGTCAATGGAAATGTTTTTTACGAACAAAGACACAAAGAAAAGATAGACTACTAGAAAGCTAATAAAAAGAAAATAAAAATCTCACTAGATAGGAATCTAATGAGTAGACCTAATAAAAATAAAAATTCAACCTAAACAATAACTATTCCCCGGCAGCGGCGCCAAAAACTTGATGCGTGGTTTTGCGACCTTACAACAGGTTTTACCTCTCAAGGGATCTTGAGAAGTTTGCAATCCCCACCAGGCAGTGTACCTGACCGATGTAGTATAGTGAAGTGGCAAGTACCGGGGGATTGATCGTTCAACTCAAAGAATAGTGTTCGTTAGGATTGAAATTTATCTACTAGGTCTAAAGGTGAGGGATGATTCTTTTCGTATTTTTATATTTTATGGAAAGCAAGTAAAAATCTCTGGTTTTGGAAGAAGGGGCGGAATTAGTTGCTAATCAACTAACCCAAAAGCTACTAAATTAAACTAATGTGCAGGAAAGTAAACTAGGGTTCTACAAGGGAAGTGAAGCATATCTACCTACGATGTATTACTCCTTGCTAGCTATCCAATTCTACCTATTGAATTGTCACACCTTGTTTTAATTGACGGGTTGTATTCCTTAATACCATTCGTGGGGTGGCGTACGTACTTCCCCAACTCTATAAGCTCCTACTTCACTCCTATGTCGAGCCGGCTAAGAAGCTCCTAACATGGGATCACTAGAATTCGCTCATGCATTAAATACAACCAAATAAACTTAGTACGCATTGGTTCATGTTTCTTAAGACGTTCAAGCACGTTACCATATAGGAGGTTGGCCAGTTTTCTTAAGCCTAACATCGATATCACCCAATCAAAACAAGAAACAATAGGAAGAAAGAATTATAAACTAAACCAACTAGATCTATTGAAGTTGTCACGCCCTAATTGATGACGATAGACACATACATCAACAAGGAATCAATAAGATCTAATTAATTATATACAAGTGATGAACTCAAATAAGTACATTTTATTACTATCATTTATCCTATTAATTTGACTTGTTTTACTATATTATATATGAGGATTGATACTTAATCGTTTACTTTTGTAATTCTCAGGTAAAAACAAGCATTTGGTGAAACTTAGCGATTATGGACTAATAATGGAGCAAAACGTGCATAAAGAGGAAGTCTACTGACATGGACAAGATCAAGTCAATTCTGCTCCAGATGCGCCGCATCTCACTCTCGAAATGCGCCGCATCTCTATCAAGATATCACCAGATACGATCCAAGATACAAGAGGACATGCGCCGCATCTAATAAAGGGTTACGCCGCATCTTCTGGCGGTGTACGAATATTCCTGAATATTATAATCTTGGACCCCACGCGAAGTTAAGTACATGCGCCGCATCTACTTAAGTAGATGCGCCGCATCTTCCCTCAGACAGAAACTATAAATACCCCGTAGACCAGACGAATTAAAGAGTTCGAAACCCTAAAACCGAAGTTCGGACAGCAGAACAGGAGGACGAATTCAGTCAAGAGGCAGCACAAGACACACCCAAATCGAAGATACAAGAGCTGTAAGAAGGTGCTGCATGTATTTAATTCATTAAGTAGTTTTGTTTTATTGTTTTAGCAAACTTTAATTCATCAAGATTGGTGGCTTGTGTAATGTGGCAACGGAAAGATTGCACTCCCTTAAAACTGCTTTCTCATTAATTAAAGTTTATATGTTGATGTCTTTGGTTACTACTTATTAGTGCATTGATAACCTCTGTGTTTATTAGTGGCTTGCGGGCATCCGACTGCGGGACAAGATGTGGCTCCCACGGTTGTTTCTAAATTGATCACTTAGGAATAACTTTTAGACATAAGTAATCATTAAGGGTTTACTCGCCGATGAGAATAGGACCAACGAGAAAGGGTTAATTACATACACTTCATATAAAGCTATCAATAAAACAAGTGACAATCTACTTAATCATAAGGACAGCCCTCTTATTGTCTCGAGTATCTATCTGTGTACGTGTGTGCTACTTGCTGATTCGTGCCTAGTGGTTTATTTTATCATTTAATTGCAACAAACTGTGCCAGTCTCTCAGGCTGAAACCCCCTTGCGTTAGGATATTAAAATACTGATTAGAATAACTAGATAATACGTTCCACTCTTAGTGATCGACACTCTACTTACCATTATCTTCATACTGACCGGGTACACTGCTCGTTAAGTGTGTGTGTTATTGATAAGTCGGCTAAATATAAATTTAAAACTTGAGTAGGCATTAAAACTGCTAAACCGCAACGACACATCACGCGCATCAAGTTTTTGGCGCCGCTGCCGGGGAGTGAATTGTTATTTTCTGTTAATTTGATTAGTATTTTAATTAGGATTTTCTTTTTATTAGATTAATTGCATCATTGTACTATTTTGCATATTTGTTGTATTGTGTGTTAATTGTTTTCTTTTTATTTTTGTGTGTTTATTTTTATTTGTGTGTTTAAATTTTTGTCTTTTTATTTTTCGTACTTTTCTGTTCTGCTATCGTTGTACTGTGCTAAATCAAACGATACGGCGCATCTGATCTCTCAGATACGGCGTATTGCGTTCAATTTTTTTTAATACAACGCGTTTAATTAATTCGATACGACGCATCTTTTCCCCAAGATACGGCGTATCTGTTTTTAATAAAAAAATTTTTCTAAGCGATAAAGTAATACGACGCATCTGCTTTTGCAGATACGGCGTATCTGTTTTTGATAAAAATTTTCTAAACGTTGACGCCATACGACGCATCTTCTTTTGAAGATACGGCGTATCTATTATTTTAATTAAAAACAGTTTGCGAATTATTAAACAGATACGACGTATCGATCTCTGTCGATACGGCGCATCTTTCTGAATCAAAGATCTTTTATTTTTTAAACGTAACGAAAATACGGCGCATTAACTTTTGTTAATACGACGAATATAATTTGATAAATATAGTTGATTTTTGATATTTACCTTGATCGGTCCGCTACTCTCGTGTGCAAGTTGTTTATTTTCAGGATAAATGATGACTCAAGCATCAAGAAGGATTACATTCTGAACTAAACCAAGAGAAGATAGCTGGGGTATCAAAACGTAACCTCTTCGATTATTCAACAAGCCCTAAGGGAAGTTCTCTCCACTATAATCTCAATTTTATTATCCATGTTATACATCTGATTCAAATCGTAATCTTAATTTTGTAAGCTTAAAAACGATATTTGTTCCTAACATCGGAATAAAAACTTATCCTCTAAACAATAAGATTACAATTATTAATAAAACGTTTATGCCTATTGCTCTTATCTTGAATTTATTTATATGGTATGCCGTTTAACCCCAATTTGATGTATAAAGAACTGTGTTGCGGAGGCCAAGGTACGTTCTTCATTTAAATTTCGTTAACTAACATAGAGATACGGCGGATCTAAATATCCAAAGCGCCGTATCCCTGACCAACTAGGACTTATTGACTAGTCAACGGAATTGAATACATACGGCGCATCCCAATTTTCCAATACGGCGCATCGTGTCGCCCTATAAATACGACGGGAATACGCCGCATAAATACACACAGTTAAGAACACGCACTAAAATTATACTCAAAATCCGATCATCTTTCTTTAATCCGCCTTTAATCCGAGCATTAATCCTTCTCCTAATCACAAATACTAAGGTAATTGTTACATTTCGATTTAATTTTGATTAATACAAAAATTAGGGTTTATAGGATTGAATCGATTCGCGCTTAAACGATATAGGGATATGATTAGAACTTGGCATTGATTATTTCCCCTAAGTTAATTTTAGAATAAGACATCGAATTTGACACTAATTGAATCGAACGAAAATTTAGGTTTTGGGTTTGATTTTGAAAATCTAGCGGGAAGGCGAATTAGTAGAGGAGGAATGCGATATTTGAACTGATATAAAGAGTATATAATACTGTGATATTTAGTGGTAGTTTACGTCACGGATACGGATTCTCGATAAACGTGCCTGCCCCTTTATTTTATACTGATATGCTTTTAGATGCGGCGCATCTGGGTTGATTAATGCGGCGTAACGACCTATTTCAAAATTGATAAACTTTTAGATACGCCGTATTGATTAATCTAGATACGACGCATCTCAATACGCCGTATCTGTTGTCTTGCACCGCATCTCTTGTACTTTATACAGATACGCCGCATTGATTTAATCAATGCGCCGTATCTACCTTACTTGCAGACTGATTACTGACTTTGAATGTTTATTGCAGATGGCGTTACCTGAACCTGCACGCAGACACCCGTGGCTTCGCTTTGAAACGATGGGGCTAGCACAGAGTGCTATTGATGATTATATGACTAAGCTCAGAAAGTTTTATCAGAGGAAAGTATTCAGTGTTCCGGTTTTGAATTTTGACAGCATCAACAATATTGACGATGGTAACGCTGCTGAAAGGTTGAGAACTAGGTTGGAAATGATATACAAAGATGGGAAGGGGCAGATTTTATTCAGGTCCTACGCCTGGGAAAGGTTGTTTAGGATAGAGGAACCGTTAATTAAGGTTTTGATGTTGGAGTTTTTCTGCACTTTGCACTATAGGGAGACTGATCTCGGTCTCGACACATTTGACACTCTAGTATTCAGATTGGGTGGTTTTGAGAGAAGGATGTCTATGGGGCAGTTTATACTCGCTCTTGGGTTGCATACTACAGCAGAGATGGCATCTCCTGGTTTTACTGATTATTGGGGTAACAGTTTGAGAGTTGTTTCAGATCGTGGGGAGTTGGGAGATTATTGGGTCGAGATTTCATCTGGAGGTGATTCTACCTCCACCACTCCCTCATATACACTGATTAGAGAGCCGATGAGGAGGCTTTGTCATCGCCTGATTGCCCTGACTATTGCCGGGAGGGGACAATCCCCTGAGAAGGTAACTACTTTGGATCTTTTTCTCTTGCGGAGCATGGATGGGGGAGCTGTGGTGAACATCCCTCACTTCTTAGCACATTATCTACACAGAGTTGCTCCAGGGAGAGATGGTAGGAGCCAGATGACTGGGGGCCATTTTGTCTCTCGTCTTGCTAGGCACTTTGGGATATTAGGTGATGAGATTCCCGGTGATCTTCCAGTTGATGTTGCTAGATTACCTAGTATGGATGCGGACTATCTTGCGACTAGGCTTGGGATATGTGAAGAGATGATAGATGGGTACTTCTGGGCACCACTTGGACCACCTAGGCCTGCTGAGCCAGAGCAGGGGGATGCTCAGGCAGCCCCGGCTGCTGCTCCTGCTCAGGAGGAGGTACATGCACCAGCACCAGCTCCCCGCAATATTGGACAGAGAGTCGAGAGAGTGGAGCTGGAGGTTAGTGCATTGAGGGATGCTCTGGAGGCGCAGAGAGTTGAACTCGCTGGAGTGAGGAGAGATACGAGTTGGTTGGTCGACGGTGTCAGTAGATTGATGGCTCTTAATGGGGTGAGCCACAACCTCCCAGACGGTGCTTATGTCAGAAGGATTATCAGATACGAGCGCAGGGTTCGCCCCAGGACAGACGGAGCTAGCACTTCAGGAGCCCAATCAGATGACGTGACTCCTGACCAGCCCATGGCTTGACCACTCTTTGCATTTTCATTATGGACACGTTTCCCCGTACATTATTATTAATTTTTGGATTGTACTAATCGCTATTCTTATGTTTATGTTTAAATGTTTCAGTTTATATTTCCTGTTGTGTTTGGTGAAGACTGGCATTAAGTTCAGCATGAGAGTACGAGAGGACATACAAGATTAAACCGTGGAACGAGCCATTTTTGCAACAGACTGTTAACAGTCTGTTTGGTTACTACATGCGCCGTATCTGCTTAAACAGATGCGACGCATCCTATCCTTTATTTTGTTTTATCTTCAGTCCAGGCCGCACGAAGATACGGCGCATCTCAGTCCTGAGATGCGACGCATCCTCTGCAATGGTCATATCTTATTTTATTTTTCTGCATTTTTATTTTTCGACTTTAAAACTATTTATCAGTTTATTTTAATGCGGCGCATCCCTGGTTAAGGATGCGGCGCATCTTTATTCTGATCCGTATTTATTCCAGGCTCGATACGGCGTATCTTCTTCAATAAGATACGGCGCATCGACTGACCTGATGATTTTTCAGTTTTATTTTTCAATTTTATTTTTATCTAACTACTAATGTATTATGCAAGTTTGAACCTTTCTTATCTTAGGTGTGTTTTAAAGTGTTGGTGGTATTATAGTTTCCTGGATTTCCTGTGGATACATCAAGTATGAAGTTTTAACGTTCTAATCCACATGGAAGATGATTTTTGCTCTTATACTAATGGAGGATCATACCGAGCAAATCTCAGGGGAGTTTTTCCGTTCTAATTCTTTTCTTTCCAGTTTTTAACCTTTTATACAAACAACGAGGACGTTGTTTAACTTAAGTGGGGGGATAGGAGAATTAGAACACTTAACACTTACTTGTCCTACTTTTTCAAAAATTATGCTTAAAATGTGCTTAATATATCAAACTTAAAAAAAAATTTTAGCATGTTTTTGTTTAAGATCTAAGTTACATAACTGCACACATGACGTTATTTTCAAAAATTGTGATTTATCAAAATTCACAAATCTATGAGTGTGCCGGTGACTTGTAAACTTTAGAACTTGGCTTGTATACTATTCGAGACCACCATAATGAGTATTATTTATATAATTGGAATGACTTGTCTAACTTGGTAAAATTCTAGGATTACACCAAATAGCCTTTATATGTTATGTGTTATTAGCTAACTACACTGGTTAGTTAACCCCCGTATAAAACCCTTTTGTTACTCTCATTTTTAGAGTAAGATACCCCTAGAAAAACCCTCAGAGCCATTCCTTTCGTTTCTTACACCTATGTTTAAAATGTTTCGTTACACCCTTACACCTTAGCCTACCCTGTAGATTAGAATTCGTGGTTGGTTAATTGCTATAGGCAGAGTGTGTTTCCTTACATTACCTGTGTTCGCGTGCGTAATTCATTATCTATGGTTAGGTCGGGAAATTGCACAATGCAAATTGGAGTGAAAGTAAATATTGTATATTTTTGAGTTTATTTTTCGTGTGTTTACTACTTTCACTATTACCGTTATTTCTGAAAGTATGAAAAGTATGAAAAAAAATTATCCGGAAAGAAAGTTGTAGTGATGTGGTGAAATTTTACACATCCTTTAAAGTTTAAATAAAAAAAAAAAAAAAAAAAAAAAAAAAAAAATCGAAAAAATGAGAAAAGAAAAAGAAAGAAAAAAGAGTTGGATGTTTATTTTAGGCCAACGATGTAGAGTTATGTAAGTGGTCGATATCACCACTATTTGTTGTATTATATCTATGGATTGAATGGGAATTGGCAGTTATGGGAATGCCGATTAAGGTTTATTCTTTGATTGAGATCTTGTTGAGTATAATTCGTGTCTACCTAAAGCGTGTGTTTCAAGTGTTAAAGCGTGAGTTATTCTATGATATGAGTCTTATTCATGGGATGGTTGGGATAGTGATTAACCACACTTAGGATTTTAATCTATTTTGTTTTGTTTTGTTTATTTTTATTTTTACACCAATTTATATCCCAAATATTATCCATACCCTGTTTTTGTTCTTTATCCAACCGAACCTTTGATTTATTGAGATTAGGGATTTGAGCAATCTTAAGTATCGTGGTCGTGGATTCGGCTATGTATTTATGATTTTGTCGCCCTTTTTGATATATTATTATTGGTGAAGTTTGGACCTATCTTTAGCCTATTCGAGTTAAGGATTTGAGCAATTGCAAGTATCGTGTTCGTGGATTCGATCATGTATTTGTGATTTTGTCGCCTTTTCTGGAATTTGAGATCGATAGTGTAAATAAGAATAATTAACCCTTTAGCTTAAAAACCCTTTTTTACCGCTTTAGACTTGTTATTCCTTAGCTTTAGTGGTGGAGATGTGTATACTTGCCAAGCTTATGATAGAATATTCATCGCGACTGGACAGTTAAACGATTAGATTTGCTTTTATCGACTTATTTTATTTTACTTCTAATTCGTTAAGTGTTTAGTTGTGTGATTATGAAATAAATGAATACATGCTTAAATATAAAAATAAATCCTAACATCTTTTAGGATACATTTTCATAAAAGAAATTCTAAGGTTTACTTGGGGACAAGTAAAGTTCAAGTGGGGGGATATTTGATGAACTCAAATAAGTACATTTTATTACTATCATTTATCCTATTAATTTGACTTGTTTTACTATATTATGTATGAGGATTGATACTTAATTGTTTACTTTTGTAATTCTCAGGTAAAAACAAGCATTTGGTGAAACTTAGCGATTATGGACTAATAATGGAGCAAAACGTGCATAAAGAGGAAGTCTACTGACATGGACAAGATCAAGTCAATTCTGCTCCAGATGCGCCGCATCTCACTCTCGAAATGCGCCGCATCTCTATCAAGATATCACCAGATACGATCCAAGATACAAGAGGACATGCGCCGCATCTAATAAAGGGTTACGCCGCATCTTCTGGCGGTGTACGAATATTCCTGAATATTATAATCTTGGACCCCACGCGAAGTTAAGTACATGCGCCGCATCTACTTAAGTAGATGCGCCGCATCTTCCCTCAGACAGAAACTATAAATACCCCGTAGACCAGACGAATTAAAGAGTTCGAAACCCTAAAACCGAAGTTCGGACAGCAGAACAGGAGGACGAATTCAGTCAAGAGGCAGCACAAGACACACCCAAATCGAAGATACAAGAGCTGTAAGAAGGTGCTGCATGTATTTAATTCATTAAGTAGTTTTGTTTTATTGTTTTAGCAAACTTTAATTCATCAAGATTGGTGGCTTGTGTAATGTGGCAACGGAAAGATTGCACTCCCTTAAAACTGCTTTCTCATTAATTAAAGTTTATATGTTGATGTCTTTGGTTACTACTTATTAGTGCATTGATAACCTCTGTGTTTATTAGTGGCTTGCGGGCATCCGACTGCGGGACAAGATGTGGCTCCCACGGTTGTTTCTAAATTGATCACTTAGGAATAACTTTTAGACATAAGTAATCATTAAGGGTTTACTCGCCGATGAGAATAGGACCAACGAGAAAGGGTTAATTACATACACTTCATATAAAGCTATCAATAAAACAAGTGACAATCTACTTAATCATAAGGACAGCCCTCTTATTGTCTCAAGTATCTATCTGTGTACGTGTGTGCTACTTGCTGATTCGTGCCTATTGGTTTATTTTATTATTTAATTGCAACAAACCGTGCCAGTCTCTCAGGCTGAAACCCCCTTACGTTAGGATATTAAAATACTGATTAGAATAACTAGATAATACGTTCCACTCTTAGTGATCGACACTCTACTTACCATTATCTTCATACTGACCGGGTACACTGCTCGTTAAGTGTGTGTGTTATTGATAAGTCGGCTAAATATAAATTTAAAACTTGAGTAGGCATTAAAACTGCTAAACCGCAACGACACATCACGCGCATCAACAAGTTTCACACAATCATAAGTAGACACAAGGTGAATTAGCAAAGCATGATCAATGAAGGGCAATTGACAATAATGATAATTGAAGATATAGTATAGGATTGAATCAATAAACAAACCATTACAAGATGTTTATGGCATGATTAAGACCCTCTAAGTTGCTGGAAAAACACCTACCCTAACCCTAGAATCGGACTTAGGGTTTGGGGCCTACAAAAAGTGAAGTTGTGATGTTGTATTTATAGCTGATTTTTTGTCCGCATCGATCTGACGGCGTCAGCCTTTACAAGTGATGGCGTCAGCTCCCCTTTTTCACCAAATTGTAGATCTTTTCGTCCCGATTCCGTGGCCTCTTGAATCACCGAAATCCGAGTTCGTATGAGGATTTTATGGCCAAAACAGTAACATCTACTCCGCGCGCGAGTTGTGATTGTCTTGATAAACTTGTGGCGGTTTCACTAAGGTTCCTTCTCGTGTAAGAATACTTTGACGCCGTCACTCTAAATCATCTGACGTCGTCAGGTCTATGATCCTGACGCCGTCACCTTCAAAAATCCTCTGGCCCGTCTCTCTTTAACTTAACACTTGACGGCCTACATTCATTAACACGTGACGCCGTCAGACTTCCTATGTAAAACTTTCTGGCGCGTCACGTGTATAATTCCACCACTTTCATCTTCAAGTGACGGCGTCAGCATCCAAAGCCTGACGTCGTCAGGTGTAAAATCCTGACTTTCCTTGGTCTTTTTGTTTTCTTCATTCTTGAGCATAAAAACGTCCAAAAAGCTCCAAAATGCTTCATATTCCAGAAATCACGTCCCAAGTACCTAAAATGAGAAAAGAAACGATTTAGGGCAATATTTGATCATATAATCGCGGATTAGGGCTTAAATGACCCCCTAAAAGCGGTACACTTTTCGTCTCATCAAATATCCCTACACTTGGGATTTGCTTGTCCTCAAGCAAATGAGCTTTTCCACCAATCAAAATACAAGTTAGGGGTCATTTAACATTAATATAAAAGTAATTACAACAAATGATCGTTCCACCTTAGTCAAAACAAGCACGGAAATTATACACTAGCACCTCACATTAAGTGTTTGGATACTCTCATCTCTCGGGTGTTGTAAATTTATATATGAAAATGGAGAAATATCACTCATTACCTGTCATAGCAATTTGGGAAAGGATCAAAGCCTCCACCACATTGGTGTAAGCACCTAGGATAAACTATCAAAGAGGTCTTTTAAGGGTTGTAACGTTAGGTGTAGGGATAAGGAAAACACGGTTTGTTGGATAAGGATATTTTTACTGGTGGCAAGTCAATCATCTTGGTCAATTACATGTAGAATGAGGCGTTGCTAAGCCAAGACTCGACTCAACTTAAACTAATCCTCTGGCCCGTCTCTCTTTAACTTAACACTTGACGGCCTACATTCATTAACACGTGACGCCGTCAGACTTCCTATGTAAAACTTTATGGCGCGTCACGTGTATAATTCCACCACTTTCATCTTCAAGTGACGGCGTCAGCATCCAAAGCCTGACGCCGTCAGGTGTAAAATCCTGACTTTCCTTGGTCTTTTTGTTTTCTTCATTCTTGAGCATAAAAACGTCCAAAATGCTTCATATTCCAGAAATCACGTCCCAAGTACCTAAAATGAGAAAAGAAACGATTTAGGGCAATATTTGATCATATAATCGCGGATTAGGGCTTAAATGACCCCCTAAAAGCGGTACACTTTTCGTCTCATCAGCAACCATGTAATCAATTAGACAATTAACAAAGGGTTTAACACAGATGTTGTAACAATAATGCACTAAAGATGAGTGCATACAAGGAATGTTAAGGTGATTTGGGTGTACATTTGGGAGTGGATTGTAAACAATGCTCTTCATTAATATTTCGGAATCTACCAAAATATGACGAGAACAGCAAAAAAGATAGGCTCTGAGGAGTGTACTAGGGGTATCGTGTACTAAAAATGAGTATATCGCAAAGGTGTGGGGAAATTATTTGACTTTATTGGTCAAGTAACTTGGCTCATCGGTCAAGTAATTATAAAACAGGTTTAAAACAAGGGTTATCCTAATGCCTCTTATCAATTAGTAAATCTTAACTAGACGAATGTAGTCTCACTAGCGATCTCGGGATGCATCACAAACGCAAGTTCTAGAATCTATATACTACCGGTACACTCATAAGCATTAAAGGTAAATGTTTTTTCCTAAAGATCTAAAGGCGAACCTCACATTTTTGGGGTGGAAATTTTTGAGTGTAAGGGTTTTTGTGCTAGCTATATAATTTCTATCCATGAGACGTGTTAGGATTGTTCACACGGTTAAGGTGGTTAAACCTTACGTTCTTTGTGTGTATGATATATTGAGTGAATATGATTAAGTACGCGAAATTTACTTAATCACACTTAGAAGGTGTTTTGTGTTGTGAAAATGGAATGATTGTGTTAGTTCTATGACAATGAACAATGAAAGCTTTTCACCAAAATGATTCAATATTATTCAAAATAATACGAGTGATCTTGAAATATCACTAGGGTTACAAAGACCTTGAATCTTATGTTTTTACAACTTGTGATATTCTTGTGTTTGTTCTATGTCTTAACTGTTATGAGTTCTAAAATAATAACACTTAATATCGACAACTACTCATAATATTGAGTCTAAGATCTTCTTTTATAGTCCAAGAAGATCTTTACATATTGCTTAAAGTCTAGCCGACTTACTTGTTAACTTATCTTGAGTGTGTCAGTACATAAGATACAACATGTATCTGTGTACACAACTTGTTAACTAAGCACATGGGGTAAGATATTATCTACCGTATATTGTTGACCAAAATACAAATAATATCTTTTCAATCTTATCCACTCAGCAGCAGAATGTTCATTAGCAGCAGCAATGAGAATACTAGCAGCAGAATCCTTCAGCAGCAGAATGCTAAGCCTAGCAGCAGAATCATTTATCACTAGCAGCAGAAACAAATGTTCTAGCAGCAGGAACAACATTAACAGCAGGAACCAAATGCACTAGCAGCAGAATCACACTTAGAGTATTTCTTTGATTAGAACCCGATATTAACCTCTTGAATATTTAATTCCCAACAATCCTCCCCTAAACATGTGAATCCATTTCAACATGTTTCTGAATTAAATTATGGATTGTGAAGATCTTTCAAACACTTCTGTTCTTCAAGATTAAATATCTTCTCAGTAATTCATCTGCTTTGTTCTTTGACTTTAATAATATCACACATTGCTCCAATCTTGGACTAAAAGATGGTACAATTTCCTTGGATGGAGGAATTATAAGAGGCAATGATGCTGTGTATCTTGGATGCTTGTTTCAACAAGTGAAATCATCTATCAGCATGTCTTTGCATGTGATGAACAAACGTGGTAAACTGAAATTGAAACTTTTCTTCGTTTGACCTAGATAGAACTTTCTCCTTTGGAATGTTCTTGTCATTTTCAACCTCTATGTTATCATCTTGTATGCTTTTGTCTTCTCCTTCCTTTTCATTGGGTTTTTCTTCCTTTTCTGGGCTATTATTTCCTCCCCTGAGATGTTTCCTCTCTTGAAGCAAATAAAATTTTATCTTCCCCTGTTTGGAAGATCTCACTATGTACCAAAATATATCTTTCCTTATCATCTAATCCATCATTTAGAACTTGTTGTCAAACAATGTTGTACATGAAGCCATCAATTCCTTAAGAGTTTAAGTTACTGCCCTCATCACTTCTAGGTGTGTTAACTCCTATGAGAGGTGAATCAGTGGACATTTGATTCATGGTCCATCAATGGATGGTTTTTGTGAATCCTTGAAAATCCTTGTTTAAGAAATTATTTGACTTAGCAGTATGTTCATGATTTTAGAATTGAAAAATCATACTACTTTCAACCATTTTGAAGGGATCAAGTGTATAACAGACACTTAATCAAAATTTCGGTTTAAAGCAACCTCTGGTTGTATGAGAACCAATGTTTTTCAGTTATAAATAACTGCCTGTGTAAAGATAAACCTATTCAAAAGGCTTTCTTGACAGGGTTTCCAGCTCATAGTAATTGTTACCTCTAACACAAGTGTTAGATTCACTTTTACTAGCTGTTCTTTCTATCAGATGTCCTTAGACTTGCACATTATACTTAAAAGTATAAAATGATAGAAAGTGAGTTGCATCAGTTACTATCTGATCAACTAAGTCATCAATTCAAATGTGAAATATCATAACTAGGTTTCAAGAAAGAAGTTTTAAGGAGTTTTAAATTCCCAAACTCAGTCCATCATAAACCTAATATGTAGCAACTAAAATAATCATTCTGCTACTTCCATTTCACTTGAAATTTCCCTTGTGTTCACATATTCATACCTGAAATTGTTAGTCTAAAACCAAAAGAACAGAGTACAAAGTACTTGTCTTTCATTAGAATAATCATAAGACCAACTGTATGAATAACACAATTTAAATTTGTACTAGCAGCACAAACTTTTTGTAATAACAGCAGTATCTTGTAAATCCAGCAGCAGAGTCAAAAATTTATTTACAAAAACACATTATATTGAAAATTCAAAGATTAAGCATTCCAATACTTGCTACCAAATACTGAAATCTTGAAACATCAAAAGCTTTTGTTAGCAGATCTGCAAAATTATGTTCTGAAGCAATTTTAAGAACTTGAATTAACCTTTTCTCATTGCAGTCTCTTATAAAGTGATGTCTAATTTCAATGTGTTTTGTTTTAGGATGTTGCACTGGATTTTTAATAATACAAATTGTACTACTATTATCAATATAAATAACAGTGTTTAATAAATTGTACCCATAATCAAGAAGTTGGTTTTGAAGCCATAGAACTTGACTAGAGCAACTTGCAGCAGTTATATATTCAGCTTTAGTTGTTGAATTTGCCACACTTGTTTGCTTCTTACACTGCCATGAGACAAGTCTACACCCAAGGAATTGACATCCTCCAGTTATTGACTTTCTGTCCAAGCTAGCAGCAGCATAATCACTATCCGAATATGCTACCAAGTCAAAAGGAGATTCCCTAGAATACCATATACCCAACCTTGGTTGACCTTTGAGATATCTAAAAATTCTCTTGACTGCAGTTAAATGAGAAACCTTTGGAGTTACTTAAAATCTTGCAAAAACACAAACAGGGAACATGATATCAAGTCTAGATGATGTAAGGTACATCAAAGAGCCTATCATAGATCTGTAAGTGTGTACATCCACACTTTCTCCATCTTCATCTTTCAGAAGGTGCTTCTCAGAGTCCATTGGTGTGCTTGCTATTTTTGAATCAGCAAATTGAAATTTTCTAAGTATCTCTGCAACATATTTGTCTTGACTAATAAATATGCCTTCAGATGATTGCTTAACTTGCAAACTCAAAAAGAATGTAAGTTCCCCCATGGAACTCATCTGAAACTTATCTTTCATAAGCTTCTCAAATTCTAAACACATCTCTTTCCTAGTAGATCCAAAGATAATGTCATCCACATACACCTGCACTAACAGAAGATCCTTCTTGTGCTGTTTGATGAAAAGTGTCTGATCAATCTTTCCTCTTTGAAATCCATTTTCTAATAAGTAGGAAGCTAGTGTTGCATACCAAGTTCTTGGTGCCTGATGAAGGCCATATAGAGCTTTCACTACTTTGTACACTTTGTCTGGATGTAATGGGTCAATGAAGCCAGGGGGCTGTGTAACATATACCTCCTCTTCAATAGAACCATATAAAAATGCACTCTTGACATCCATTTGGTAGACTGTGAAGCCTAAAAATGAAGCATAAGCTAAGAAAAGCCTAGTTGCCTCGATCCTTGCTACAGGAGCATAAACCTCATTATAGTCTATTCCTTCTTCTTGTGTGTACCCTTGGGCTACTAATCTAGCCTTATTCTTAATCACTATTCCTCTTTCATCCCTTTTGTTCTTAAAAACCCATCTAGTGCCAATTACCTTTGCATTCCTAGGTAAATCAACTAGCACCCATACTTTCTGAATCTTGAACTGAAGAAGCTCTTCTTGCATAGCTTCTAACCAGCTTGAATCATCTAGGGCCTTAAGAATGTTCTTTGGTTCATCTTGTGAGAGAAAACATACAAACAAGCAAGAGTTTGAAAGCTCATGCTGTTTTGAAGCATAAAGGGCATCAAGAAGCCCTTGTTGGTCTGAAGACATCAATTGTTGTCTTGTCTTCACACCTGACTGTACATCTCCAATCACATTATCTAGGGAGTGAACTTTGTGAATTCTTGTTTGTGGAGTAGAAGGAACTTGATAATTTGATGAAAGATTGTTGAAATCCACCTCATTATCTGAGAATTCTGCTTCTTTTGTTTCTGAAGGGCCAGCAGCAGAGTCATTTGACCGAACAGCAGAATCAGTAAGCTTAGCAGCATAATCACCAGCAGAAACAGATACACTACCAGCAGCAACAGAAATACTACCAGCAGAAACATTTTGTTGTTCCTGAGTTCCATCTTCTTTGCTTTCATCTTCAACTCCTTCTTTAGCCTTGCTAGAAGAAGATTCATCAGTTGTTGAAGTTGATTCCACACCTGTACTTGACCATATTGGCATCCAAACATGATCTTGGTTTGTCTCCTTTTCTAACCTTGCCTCATCTGTTGCTTGTGAACCTGAAAAATCATTAGTTTCTGCAACAACAGGTACATAATTCATTGATTTGGTTAGATATTCAAGATCAAATAGCCTTTTTGGTCCTTGACCTTCTACATTGGATTTATCTTCTAAAAACTCCACATGTAGGTTTTCTTCTACAATCTTAGTTCTTGTGTTGTATACTCTAAATGCTTTACTATTAAGAGAATATCCAACAAAGAATCCTTCATCTGCCTTACCATCGAATTTTCCTAAATGGTCTAAGGTATTGAGAATTGTCACATGACATCCAAAAGGTCTAAGAAATCCTATTGAAGGAGTTCTACCATGAAAAAGTTCATATGATGTCTTATTGTGAGGCTGCACAACTAAAACTCTATTTTGAACATAGCAAGCAGTATTGACTGCCTCAGCCCAAAAAGTTATAGGTAGCTTAGAATCAGCTAACATTGTTCTAGCAGCTTCAATTAGTGTTCTATTCTTTCTCTCAACAACACCATTCTGTTGTGTTGTTCTAGCAACACTAAATTCTCTCCTAATACCTTTTTCTTTGCAGAAATCATCCATAACTCTATTCTTAAACTCTGTCCCATTATCACATCTAATGACCTTCACTTTCTTGTCTACTTGGTTTTTTATCTGTGAAATGAATGTCTTAAGGATGCTTGTAGTCTCATCCTTAGTAGATAGAAAGAAAACCTATGTAAATCTAGTATAGTCATCAATTACAACAAGAAAATATCTCTTATGCATTATACTACTTACTGAAACAGGTCCAAATAAGTCCATATGCAGCATAAACAATGATTGATTGATAGAGTTAAAAATCTTGGGCTTACAAGTGGCTTTGTGTTGTTTGCCTTTTAGACAAGCAATGCATGTTTGATCATTTTCAAATCTTTTGTGAGGTAAACCTCTTACCAAACCATTCTTAACAATTTTGTTTATGGTTTTGAAGTTAATATGACCAAGCCTTCTATGCCATTTCATTGATTCATTCAATGTGGCCTTTGCAACAAGACAAGTTAAATTCTTTTTAGGAACAATGTTCTTCATGTCTACACTGTACATATTGCCCTTTCTAGGAATTCTAAGAAGCACTTGATTTTCATCAGGCATCTTAAAATCAGGAGAAAGTACAAGACATTCAGTCTCACAGAAAAGAACATTGTTCTTTTTGTCACACATTTGTGAGACACTAAAAAGATTATAATTTAGCTCTTTTACATAGAACACATCTTCAAAATCTAAATTTCCGGTTTTGATTGTACCATTACCAGAAATTTTGCCACCAACACCTCCTCCAAAGGTAACATAGCCTCCATCTATTGATTGGAAATCTGAGAGATAAGACTTGTTGCCTGTCATGTGCCTTGAACATCCACTATCTGAGTATCCTTGATCCTCTTCCTGATCATTTGAATGTTCCTGCACATAAATAAGAGTGTTAGTTTCTTTTGGGGACCCAAGCCATTACTGACTTGGATGTGCCTCTTGCATCAATGTAATTCAATCTTTTAAGGATAGTTGATGCAACATTGGATTTTAGAATCCAACATGCTGAGGCCTTAACAGCATTTGCCCTGTTTCCCTTAGCAGCAGAATGAACTGATTGCTTAGCAGCAGAATGAACTGCTACCTTTTCAGTTCTACCCTTTGGTTTCCAAACTTGTTTTTGAACCACTGCTTTTGTTTGAATGGGCCTTAAAACAGTTTTTGATGCATGTTTGAAAAAAGTTTTTGCATCCTTAGCTGTTGATTTTGGGTTAATAGTCATAAATGGTCGAGCAGCAGAAACAAATAGTCTAGCAGCAGGAACATTTGGTCTAGCAGCAGGATCTGAGTTTGAGCCAGACTTGTTTTTGACTACTCTGGGGTTTGTTCTCTTAGAACTAGAGTGAGAGTGAGACTTAGGAGTTTGCCTTTTGTAGTTCACTCTATTGTTGTCATTCCCAGATACCCATTGGTTGCAGAAAGCTGCAAGATGGTCAAAACTACCACATGTGTAACAAGCTTTGTTATAAAAAGCAAAGTCATCACCTAATTGGTTAGACTTGAGGTTGTTCCAATTCCTTTGGTTACCTCTAGGCTTGTTGGTGGTTCTATATTGCTCACAATATCTAACTGGTTGCCTAACATGCTTAATGTTTGATTTAGGCCTATCAGTATTGTGTTTGACTATCTTAGGAACACTTGTTCCTACTTTCTTAACCAAGACAGGTTTAGACATAACCTGTTCTTCTTCATCATCACTATCAGTTGTGCAATCTTCAACAACTATAGCATCTAAGTTCTTAGCAAAGGACACCTTGTCCTGATAAAGTAAAGTTTCATCTAAACTTTTACTTACTTTTTCTACCTTAAGGCTCTTGCTAGCCTTAGAACCATATTCCATGATTGGTTCTTGAAACTCAGGTAAACCTGAATTTCCTAGGTCAATCCCTGGGGGTTTAGGGATGCCTCTATAAGGAGGTGGGACACTCTTATATCCTACTCCTGACTTAGCTCTATTAATCACCTGACATTCTACTATGTTGTGCACACTTTTAGAAGCATGTTCTAGTGCCTCAGTAGTCAAGTGAATGTTTTCATTTTCCTTTTTGACCCTATCAAAAGCTTCTCTCAAAAGCTTAATTTCAGCATCTTTAAAGAATATGTCTTGTCTTATGATGAACTCAAATAAGTACATTTTATTACTATCATTTATCCTATTAATTTGACTTGTTTGACTATATTATGTATGAGGATTGATACTTAATTGTTTACTTTTGTAATTCTCAGGTAAAAACAAGCATTTGGTGAAACTTAGCGATTATGGACTAATAATGGAGCAAAACGTGCATAAAGTAAGAGTCTACTGAAATGTACAAGATCAAGACAAATCTGCTCCAGATGCGCCGCATCTCACTTATTACATACGGCGCATCACTATCCAAATTTCACCAGATACGATCCAAGATACAAGAGGACATGCGCCGCATCTAATCAAGAGTTACGCCGCATCTTCTGGCGGTGTACGAATATTCCTGAATATTATAATCTTGGACCCCACGCGAAGTTAAGTACATGCGCCGCATCTACTTAAGTAGATGCGCCGCATCTTCCCTCAGACAGAAACTATAAATACCCCGTAGACCAGACGAGTTAAAGAGTTCGAAACCCTAAAACCGAAGTTCGGACAGCAGAGCAAAAGACGAATTCAGTCAAGGAGGCAGCACAAGACACACCCGAATCGAAGATACAAGAGCTGTAAGAAGGTGCTGCATGTATTTAATTCATTAAGTAGTTTTGTTTTATTGTGTTAGCAAACTTTAATTCATCAGGATTGGTGGCTTGTGTAATGTGACAACGAAAGATTGCACTCCCTTTAATACTTGCTTTCCCATCAATTAAAGTTTATATGTTGATGTCTTTGGTTACTACTTATTAGTGCATTGATAACCTCTGTGTTTATTAGTGGCTTGCGGGCATCCGACTGCGGGACAAGATGTGGCTCCCACGGTTGTTTCTAAATTGATCACTTAGGAATAACTTTTAGACATAAGTAATCATTAAGGGTTTACTCGCCGATGAGAATAGGACCAACGAGAAAGGGTTAATTACATACACTTCATATAAAGCTATCAATAAAACAAGTGACAATCTACTTAATCATAAGGACAGCCCTCTTATTGTCTCAAGTATCTATCTGTGTACGTGTGTGCTACTTGCTGATTCGTGCCTATTTGTTTATTTTATCATTTAATTGCAACAAAACTGTGCCAGTCTCTCAGGCTGAAACCCCCTTGCGTTAGGATATTAAAATACTGATTAGAATAACTAGATAATACGTTCCACTCTTAGTGATCGACACTCTACTTACCATTATCTTCATACTGACCGGGTACACTGCTCGTTAAGTGTGTGTGTTATTGATAAGTCGGCTAAATATAAATTTAAAACTTGAGTAGGCATTAAAACTGCTAAACCGCAACGACACATCACGCGCATCAAGTTTTTGGCGCCGCTGCCGGGGAGTGAATTGTTATTATCTGTTAATTTGATTAGTATTTTAATTAGGTTTTTCTTTTTATTAGATTAATTGCATCATTGTACTATTTTGCATAATTGTTGTATTGTGTGCTATTTGTTTTCTTTTATTTTTGCTTTTATTTGTTTTTGTTCGTGTGTTTTATTTTTGTTTTTATTTTTCGTATTTTTCTGTTCTGCTATCGTTGTACTGTGCTAAATCAAACGATACGGCGCATCTGATCTCTCAGATACGGCGTATTGCGTTTAATTTTTTTTTATATACAACGCGTTTAATTAATTCGATACGACGCATCTTTTACCCAAGATACGGCGTATCTGTTTTTAATAAGAAAATTTTTTCTAAGCGATAAAGTAATACGACGCATCTGCTTTTGCAGATACGGCGTATCTGTTTTTAATAAAAAAAAATTTTTAAAACGTTAACGCCATACGACGCATCTTCTTTTGAAGATACGGCGTATCTATTATTTTAATTAAAAACAGTTTGCGAATTATTAAACAGATACGGCGTATTGATCTCTGTCGATACGGCGCATCTTACTGAATCAAAAATCTTTTATTTTTAAACGTAACGAAAATACGGCGCATTAACTTTCGTTAATACGACGCATTTAATTTTAATTGGATAAGTTGATTTTTGATTAATTAATTCGATACGGCGCATTCTTAAATTCTAAAGCGGCGTATCTGTTTTCTGAATAAAGTCTGATTAAATTTTAACGATTATAAGATACGGCGTATCCAACTTTTTGGATACGGCGCATCGTCTGCAGATATCAGCTATTTGTATTCTTATATCCGTTTCTATATTCATTAATTTCTCTTCTAGCGAACAAATCCTACTAATGATTTTACCTTGGATGACAGATTTTGCTATGGAAGACATGTCAGTTAACGGATATCTTGCTAAGGAATGCTTGTTTTCAGATTCATTCAATGTACTCATGATCGATGCAGATTTATTCTCCTGGGAGACTCCTCTTGAAGCTGCTTTTAAGGAATTCATGCGTTTGTCCAACATTGACGAGGAGGTGTTCTCTTATGATGTATTTGTGAGGTACACTGGAGAAGAATTGTCGCTCTTATGGCCTAAGATTGAAGCAGAAGGATTGAACTGGACTACTATCGAAGAAGATGATGGGAAATTCTCTCTTGCATACATGGACTCAAGCAACAACAATTGTGGTGGAGACAATACCCAAAACTCTTACATGCCTTATTTCGAGTGGTACTGGGGATTAGATGAGAACTATCAGGATAATGACATGAATTATGCTTTGGCGGAATTACTATTTCATGGCAGGATAGTAAGATTGATAGACCTCTCCCTCAATGATTGGCTAGAACTCAAATATGGTAGTCCGGAATTTGCCCCTGCAAACGAAGTCAAGGAGATTATGACTTCATGGTTGACTCGGAGTTTTAAGAAGCAATTTAACGAGTTCATGGAGATAAAAAAGAATATGATTGGGAAGGTTTGCTTTGACGTTAACCATGATCCTAACGATGTAGATTTTTCAGAATGGTTAGCTAGTAAGTTTAATAACCATAAGAGCATGGATCGAGCTACTAAGGATGCATTATGGGTATATTGGATGAGAGGAGAAGACGAAGAAGTAGAAAGCGATTATGGGTCGTCACATCATGATTCAACAATCAATGAGGGCATTGAAGAACTTTTCAGAATTGACATTGATTTGTTAGAATATGAGACACCCTTGTGCAAGCAGTTCAAGGAATTTAACTACCTTCTTCAAGTCGACGATGATGTGCTTACTGGAGATCTACCAGGATTTAAGACTTATGACGATTTCAAAAACACCTGGTACTATGAATGGAATGACCAAGTACCATGGGTATCGGATAAACCATGGGAATTTGAGCACATTAATCATACATGTACACCCTTCGTTTTCAAGGACGGAAGTAGTGTTTGGCCGACCTGCGATTATAAAAGTGACGGAACCTGTAATGGGGGAAGTATAATTGGGATGAAACGGGTTGGCAACGATGTAACCTTTGAAGATTATGAATGGTACGATAATATTGAAGACTGCCCACGAAAATCGGAGGCTTTACAAGAAAAGGGCAGAATTGAACGCTTGAAGGGACTTAAGGGGACATCGGATACTACTTTCTGGGAATGGGTGCATAAACAGTTTGATGATTTCACGAAGCTTAGTCGACGGTTACAATATGATTTGGAAAGAGAATGGGAGGCAATTCAAGACGATAAGTCACTAATTGAAGAACTAGATGATTATTTAATTAAGGATCCTTATTTTAAGTTTGTTGATAAAGACGAGGAAGAATTCACCAAAAGAAAGTGTCAACTACTTGGGATTCCTTACAATGAGCCACCCATGATTATTTCTGAACAATTTAAAATCATCAAATATTCTTTGAGTCCTAATGAAGAATATACTGCGGTGAAGACGAAGAGTTATGCTAGACTAAGTCGAACGGAAGAAAACGTCGCAGAGATATACGGGAAAATCTTTCGGATGAAGGACGAAGGATGGACCGTGACAAGGACTTATTGCTGAGCTGAACGTGAGTCTAACTTGAAGACTCTGGAATAAAGACAAGTGCTTACCGGGAGACAACCCGGATTTATCTTTTATTATTCTGTTTTCTGTGTCGAGTCAGTCCAGGCCGCACGAAGATACGGCGTATCTCAGTCCTGAGATGCGACGCATCCTCTGCAATGGTCATATCTTATTTTATTTTTCTGCATTTTTATTTTTTGACTTTAAAACTTTTTATCAGTTTATTTTAATGCGGCGCATCCCTGGTTAAGGATGCGGCGCATCTTTATTCTGATCCGTATTAATTCCAGGCTCGATACGGCGTATCTTCTTCAATAAGATACGGCGCATCGACTAACCTGATGATTTTCAGTTTTAATTTTTAAGTTTATTTTTCCTAACTACTAATGTGTTATGCAAGTTGAACCTTTCTTATCTTAGGTGTGTTTTAAAGTGTTGGTGGTATAATAGTTTCCTGGATTTCCTGTGGGTACATCAAGTATGAAGTTTTAACGTTCTAATCCACAAGAAGTTGATTTTTGCTCTAATCAAATGGAGGATCATACCGAGCAAATCTCAGGGGAGTTTTTCTTGTTCTAATTCTTTTATTTTCCAGTTTTTAACCTTTTATACAAACAACGAGGACGTTGTTTAACTTAAGTGGGGGGATAGGAGAATTAGAACACTTAACACTTACTTGTCCTACTTTTTCAAAAATTATGCTTAAAATGTGCTTAATATATCAAACTTAAAATTTTTTTTAGCATGTTTTTGTTTAAGATCTAAGTTGCATAACTGCACACAAGACGTTATTTTCAAAAATTGTGATTTTTTCAAAATTCACAAATCTATGAGTGTGCCGGTGACTTGTAAACTTTAGAACTTGGCTTGTATACTATTCGAGACCACCATAATGAGTATTATTTATATAATTGGAATGACTTGTCTAACTTGGTAAAATTCTAGGATTACACCAAATAGCCTTTATATGTTATGTGTTATTAGCTAACTACACTGGTTAGTTAACCCCCGTATAAAACCCTTTTGTTACTCTCATTTTTAGAGTAAGATACCCCTAGAAAAACCCTCAGAGCCATTCCTTTCGTTTCTTACACCTATGTTTAAAATGTTTCGTTACACCCTTACACCTTAGCCTACCCTGTAGATTAGAATCCGTGGTTGGTTAATTGCTATAGGCAGAGTGTGTTTCCTTACATTACCTGTGTTCGCGTGCGTAATTCATTATCTATGGTTAGGTCGGGAAATTGCACAATGCAAATTGGAGTGAAAGTAAATATTGTATATTCTTGAGTTTATTTTTCGTGTGTTTACTACTTTCACTATTACCGTTATTTCTGAAAGTATGAAAAGTATGAAAAAATTATCCGGAAAGAAAGTTGTAGTGATGTGGTGAAATTTTACACATCTATGTTTATATTTCAAGTAAAAAAAAAAAAAAAAAAAAAAAAAAAAAAAAAAAAAAAAATCCAAAAAAATGAGAAAAGAAAAAGAAAAAAAAAAAGAGTTGGATGTTTATTTTAAGCCAACGATGTAGAGTTATGAAAGTGGTCGATATCACCACTATTTGTTATACTATATTTATGGATTGAATGGGAATTGGCAGTTATGGGAATGCCGATTAAGGTTTATTCTTTGATCAAGATTTTGTTGAGTACAATTCGTGTCTACCAAAAGCGTGTGTTTCAAGTGTTAAAGCGTGAGTTATTCAATGATATGAGTCTTATTCATGGGATGGTTGGGAAAGTGATTAACCACACTTAGGATTTTAATCTATTTGTTTTGTTTTGTTTATTTTTATTTTTACACCAATTTATATCCCAAATATTATCCATACCCTGTATTGTTCTTTATCCAACCGAACCTTTGATTTATTGAGATTAGGGATTTGAGCAATCTTAAGTATCGTGGTCGTGGATTCGGCTATGTATTTATGATTTTGTCGCCCTTTTTGATATATTATTATTGGTGAAGTTTGGACCTATCTTTAGCCTATTCGAGTTAAGGATTTGAGCAATTGCAAGTATCGTGTTCGTGGATTCGATCATGTATTTGTGATTTTGTCGCCTTTTCTGGAATTTGAGATCGATAGTGTAAAAAAGAATAATTAACCCTTAAGCCTAAAAACCCTTTTTACCGCTTTAGACTTGTTATTCCTTAGCTTTAGTGGTGGAGATGTGTATACTTGCCAAGCTTATGATAGAATATTCGTCGCGACTGGACAGTTAAACGATTAGATTTGCTTTTATCGACTTATTTTATTTTACTTCTAATTCGTTAAGTGTTTAGTTGTGTGATTATGAAATAAACGAATACATGCTTAAATATAAAAATAAATCCTAACATCTTTTAGGATACATTTTCATAAATGAAATTCTAAGGTTTACTTGGGGACAAGTAAAGTTCAAGTGGGGGGATATTTGATGAACTCAAATAAGTACATTTTATTACTATCATTTATCCTATTAATTTGACTTGTTTGACTATATTATGTATGAGGATTGATACTTAATTGTTTACTTTTGTAATTCTCAGGTAAAAACAAGCATTTGGTGAAACTTAGCGATTATGGACTAATAATGGAGCAAAACGTGCATAAAGTAAGAGTCTACTGAAATGTACAAGATCAAGACAAATCTGCTCCAGATGCGCCGCATCTCACTTATTACATACGGCGCATCACTATCAAAATTTCACCAGATACGATCCAAGATACAAGAGGACATGCGCCGCATCTAATCAAGAGTTACGCCGCATCTTCTGGCGGTGTACGAATATTCCTGAATATTATAATCTTGGACCCCACGCGAAGTTAAGTACATGCGCCGCATCTACTTAAGTAGATGCGCCGCATCTTCCCTCAGACAGAAACTATAAATACCCCGTAGACCAGACGAGTTAAAGAGTTCGAAACCCTAAAACCGAAGTTCGGACAGCAGAGCAAAAGGACGAATTCAGTCAAGGAGGCAGCACAAGACACACCCGAATCGAAGATACAAGAGCTGTAAGAAGGTGCTGCATGTATTTAATTCATTAAGTAGTTTTGTTTTATTGTGTTAGCAAACTTTAATTCATCAGGATTGGTGGCTTGTGTAATGTGACAACGAAAGATTGCACTCCCTTTAATACTTGCTTTCCCATCAATTAAAGTTTATATGTTGATGTCTTTGGTTACTACTTATTAGTGCATTGATAACCTCTGTGTTTATTAGTGGCTTGCGGGCATCCGACTGCGGGACAAGATGTGGCTCCCACGGTTGTTTCTAAATTGATCACTTAGGAATAACTTTTAGACATAAGTAATCATTAAGGGTTTACTCGCCGATGAGAATAGGACCAACGAGAAAGGGTTAATTACATACACTTCATATAAAGCTATCAATAAAACAAGTGACAATCTACTTAATCATAAGGACAGCCCTCTTATTGTCTCAAGTATCTATCTGTGTACGTGTGTGCTACTTGCTGATTCGTGCCTATTTGTTTATTTTATCATTTAATTGCAACAAAACTGTGCCAGTCTCTCAGGCTGAAACCCCCTTGCGTTAGGATATTAAAATACTGATTAGAATAACTAGATAATACGTTCCACTCTTAGTGATCGACACTCTACTTACCATTATCTTCATACTGACCGGGTACACTGCTCGTTAAGTGTGTGTGTTATTGATAAGTCGGCTAAATATAAATTTAAAACTTGAGTAGGCATTAAAACTGCTAAACCGCAACGACACATCACGCGCATCATCTTAGGAGAGCTTTGTCATCAGAAAAAGCCAATTCATTTTCCTTATAATGTGTGATTTGTTTCTCTACCTTTTCTAATCCACACTTATAGTTTATAAAGTTTTGAAAAGTCTCGCTTAGCTCTATCTTTTGGTCATCAAATTGTTTCATTAAAACCTGTAGAGCATTAAGAGTAGTGCAAGTATTTGAACAAGCTTTATGATTTTGTACCTCAGTAGCAGAAAAAGCCATAAGTGCCATCTGAGCAGGAGTTTCTTCTTCATCTGCCATAAAGCTCCAATCAAAACCTAAGCCATCAATAGCTACCATAGCTTTTGGCTCAATAACCTCCTCTGTTTTGGATTTGCTTCCAAAACCTCTATTCTTGCTATCTTGCTGCCTTGGTCTTCTACAATCTCTTGAGAAATGACTCATCATGTGACAGTTATAGCAATCTATCTTTGACTTATCAAAACCAGCAGCATTAGTGTTGCTGATTATGAGCTTCTTCCCCGTCTTGTGATAGAACTTCTTGGCTCTCATGCTAAGAAGAGAAATTTGCCATTTTAGATCCATTTCCTCCAGATCATCTTCATGGATCTCTTGGAGGTCTTCATAGGAAAGCATGGACCCATTATTCTGACTTGTAAGAAAGGCACAACAAGTCTTTTCATCCAAAATACTTATGGTACTACTTGATGAACTAGCAGCACTAACATCATCAACAACTTTCACCTCTTCACTTGATTTTGAGGTACTAGGAGTTGACATAAAAGCCTTGTTCCCAGTATTAGAACTAGTACCTCCATTCTTCTTCAAATCTTGCTCCACAATCTTGAAGTTGCTATACAAGTCCATCAGTTCCATGGTGTCTAAGTCTGGCTTGTTCTTCCAGACAATAACATGCATAGCCCACTCTTCTGGTAAGCTTCTCAGAAATTTTGAGTTCAAATCTTCTTGAGGCATTTCAATCCCAAGAATAGCAAGTTGGCTCACAATATTCTGAAGCCTATTAAACATGTGGTCAAGAGATTCATTGTATGTAGAGGAGAAGTTTTCAAACTGCTGCTTGAGCAGTGTCTTGTGGGTTTTCTTGGTGGCTTCATTTCCACCATACCTGGCAATAATAGCTTCAAATAACGACTTGGCATCTTTGAACTTGTTGAAGTTTAGAAGTTGATCATTGGGAATGGTCATCATCAGCATGCTTCTTGCCTTCAAAACATTTTTCTTCTTTATTCTATCTTCTGCAGATGATGGCTTTGTCTACAGAGTTGACACAGCTTTTCCGTCCACTGTTGATGTAATGGTGGTAGGCTGGTAAGAGTTTCCATCTTCAATGATTTCCCAAAGTGCATAATCTTGCACTTGGAAATATTGCTCTATCCGCAGCCTCCACATCTCAAACTCATTCTGTTTGAGCATGGGAATCTTTGCAGCAACATTTGTCTGAATATCAGCCTGAGCTCTGATACCACTTGTTAGGATTGTTCACACAGTTAAGGTGGTTAAACTTTACGTTCTTTGTGTGTATGATATATTGAGTGAATATGATTAAGTACGCGGAATTTACTTAATCACACTTAGAAGGTGATTTGTGTTGTGGAAATGGAATGATTGTGTTAGTTCTATGACAATGAACAATGAAAGCTTTTCACCAAAACGATTCAATATTATTCAAAATAATACGAGTGATCTTGAAATATCACTAGGGTTACAAAGACCTTGAATCTTATGTTTTTACAACTTGTGATATTCTTGTGTTTGTTCTATGTCTTAACTGTTATGAGTTCTAAAATAATAACACTTAATATCGACAACTACTCATAATATTGAGTCTAAGATCTTCTTTTATAGTCCAAGAAGATCTTTACATATTGCTTAAAGTCTAGCCGACTTACTTGTTAACTTATCTTGAGTGTGTCAGTACATAAGATACAACATGTATCTGTGTACACAACTTGTTAACTAAGCACATGGGGTAAGATATTATCTACCGTATATTGTTGACCAAAATACAAATAATATCTTTTCAATCTTATCCACTCAGCAGCAGAATGTTCATTAGCAGCAGCAATGAGAATACTAGCAGCAGAATGCTAAGCCTAGCAGCAGAATCATTTATCACTAGCAGCATAAACAAATGTTCTAGCAGCAGGAACAACATTAACAGCAGGAACCAAATGCACTAGCAGCAGAATCACACTTAGAGTATTTCTTTGATTAGAACCCGATATTAATCTCTTGAATATTTAATTCCCAACAAGACGCTTATTAAAACTAAATTTTCACTCCTACATGTTGTAAAAAAATTTAAATTTGGTGCCAAAATTGCCCTAACAAGTATTTCTTTTAGTTTTATTACATATTTACTCAAAGACAAAACAAACATCAAGCGAAGTTATAGTTTTTAAGGTATCCCATTTTACCCTCCCTACACTTAAATTGAACGTTGTCTCCAATGTTCTTAAAAAGTATCAAAGCTACGATAACGGGAAAAATAAAATAGATGAAAGAAACTAATACTTTCCTGATTTGCTCGGCATGGACGATGTGAAAACATGGTTAAATCCTCCTCCAAGAAAATAAATGCAATAAATGCTCATCATACTTCATCTTTTATCTTTTTGTCCAATATAACCTGTAATTCACTAAGAAAACAAACACGAAACCTCGCATAAAATCGGCGGTAAATACTATATATATAAAAACTAATTCCTAGAAAACAAAGTAAGATATAATGCTCGCAAAATAAATGTCTATAGATTCCTGGAGATTTAAAATTCTGAAAATTTTCAAAAATTAAGTTCCGGCAGAAAAAACAAAACCCTGGAAAACTGTGCTGCTACAATACATGACGCCGACAGGTATGTCCTGACAGTATTTTTGCGTTTTGTTTCTGGAAAAATCTGATTATTAAAATCTGGAAAACTGCAGAACATTCATTGTGACTCGATACAAGCATTTGACTCTAACAATCACACAAATATATATGCTAATCAATAATTGTTAACTTTCATGTTCGAATTCCTTCTTGTAAACAAATATGATCTTCCTTACACTTATCTTTTTGTAAAATACCTTTATATGTGATTAAGACGAGGTTAAAAACAAAGTAAAGCATTTTCACAAAATTATTCGAAACATGAACGATAAACAATTATGATAGAGCATATATATGAAATCAATCAAAAAAAAAAACAAACAAACAAACAATAAAACATGGGTTGCCTCCCAAGAAGCGCTTTTCTTTATTAACGAGTCTTGTAGCTAGACTCAAAGTCATCTATGTTTTCTTATTTTTCTTCTCAATAGCATACTTGATCCGCTTAAAAAATTCCCTATCAACCTTATATCTTGGTCCTAAGGTCAAACAGTCCTTATAGAAAAGGCTGCTTTTCTCCCACACGTATTCTATGCCCTTTTTCCTATCCTCTTCATTAGTATCCTCAAATGCATTAATGTTGTCTTTTTCTAAGTTGGATACATATCAAAATTCCTTCATCCTATGAGGCATCCTATATGTAATTTCCTCGATCTCATTGGAAAACTAAACCGTTCCTTCTAACTGATTGTACCTTAACTTGGATTCTTCAACAAATGGCTTACCTAGCACAACATGAGACAAAAAAACTATCTATAACACTCCCTACATCTTCTAGAATCATGAAATCGACAACATAGGTAAAGTTCCCAACAAAGATATGTAAACCCTTAACACTTCCAACAAAGTTACAAATTCCTCTGGGATACTTGGGGTCTTTCCTAGGTCCAAGTTGCGTATTCATTATATCATTGTAAACAATTAAGGACATCACATTGATTGGGGATTCTAAGTCAATGTAAGCTTGATCAATGTATTTGTATCCAATGATCTTTATGTTCCAAGGATTACCCTTTTTTACTTTGGGATCAATCTTAACAAAGGGTGGTCGAGGGTTATCGATTATGTTACTATGGTATGCTATTTCTTCTTTGGTGGGGTATAGATTGAAGTATTCATCACCTAGTTCCTTATCTTCACTTTCCTCCATAATTTCAATAACCGTAATATCTTCAGGCCCTAAGTCATCATCCGAACAGTCGCTTATAGTAGTAGCGTTATCAGATGCATTAAGTGTATTCTCAAGCTCGTCATCAATCAACCTATTAAGCTCCCTAAGTTCATTAATCTCCTTCTCAATTCGGTCACGCAACGAGATCATTGCACTAGGTGAAACGGATGGATTCGCATTTTCCATAACGACAAATGGAATAGTCAATGAAGGAGTTTTTATTTATTTTTTATTTTTTTATTTTACGAAAAAAAACACAAAGAAAAGATAGATTAAAGAAAGCTACTAAAAAGAAAAATAAAAATCTCACTTGATAGGAATCTAGTGAGTAGACCTAAACGAGATAGAAATTGAACCTAAACAATAACTATTCCCCGGCAGCGGCACCAAAAACTTGATGTGAGATTTGCAAGACCTCGAAACGAAGTTTTACAATCCTCTAGGCAGTGTACCTAATCGCTGTAGTGTAGGATAGGTAAATCCGGGGGATTGATCGTTCTCTAGGGGAATAGTTTCGTTAGGTATGTATGACGAGATAGGTCTAGAGGCGAGGGATGATTTTTTTTGTATTTTTTATATTTTATAAAATCAGTAAAAATCTCGGGTTTTAGAAGAGTGGGCAAAATTAGTTGCTAGTCAACTAACCCAAAACTAATAATGACTGAATTAAATAAAAAGAAAAAGTACAAGTGGTGACTTCTTATAATAGGGAAAAGCGTGTTCACTTAGACTTAATTACTCCCTAGTTATCTCCTACTAATCTGTCGAATTGTCACGTCCTTGTTTTAGTTGAAGCGTTGTATTCCTTAATATCGGTCGTGGGGAGGTGCCGAAGTCCCCAACTCTATGAATCTTAGTCTCCCCTAAAAACCTTAAAGTCTATTAAGTTTTCAAGGATCTACAAGCCGCAATTCATGCAATAATTACAACGAGAAAAACCAATAGTGCACTCTACGGTTGCGTTTCTAAGACGTTCAAGCTAGTTACATATAAGAGGTCAGCCAGTTTTCTTAGCCTAACGCGAAACAATCAACTAAACAAGAGACGACAAATCAATATTCAACAACTAGGTTTCACTAGATCTAAGCAAACACAAATAAATCTAAGTTAGCATGTTAAAGAGAAGAAAATATAAACAATTAATCAAACAACACATAGACATATTGAATAATTAAACGAGTAATTTTTCTTCAATGAAACATAGGTTTTGGGGGCTGAAAAACCCTTACAAAAGCTGCCAAATTCGTCCTTAAAACGCTACTCCGAGATGTTACATGAATTATGAAAAACAAAGGAAAGTATATATATAGGAATGCAACTCTGACGCCGTCAGCTCGCCGTGATTAGGGTTTCGTCTTGTGTAAGTCACCGTTATGACAGCGTCACCTTGTGTCTCCGGACGCCATCACCTTTAGTCTGACGTCGTCCTCTTGTAAAGTGTCTGGGCCGTCTCTTGTTAACTTAACACGTGACTCGTATCTCCAATTAACAGCTGACGCCGTCAGGTTGTAGGTCTTCAGATTTTGTCTAAGGCGTCTCTAGTTAAACTTGAACCAAAAATCCAGCATAATCAACAAGTGACAGCGTCACGTTGTAGCTTGTGACGCCGTCAGAGCTCCATGTCTAACAGTTTTCTACGATTTCGTCATTTTCTTCACTTTTTCGTCCAAATACGTCCAAAAAGTGCCAATTTCCAGATTTTCCGTCCCAAGTACCTAAAATGCAAAAAGAAACGATTTTAGGCAATATTTGGTCATATCAATACGATTTTGGGCTTAAATGACCCCTTAAAAAGGTACCAAATAAATCCTTATCAAACTGTAAAGATAAAGTCTGTTGATAACATAGCAAACATTTTTACAATAGAAATACTAGAACCACAAAAGTTTTACAAAAATATATCCACAAAATAACATGTCATCTAATTTGTGTCATTCTATCTCTTCTTTTTAAATTCTCTCTCTTTTATACGTCCACAAATAAACATGACATGTCATTGTGTAGATATTTTTTTTGTAAAAATTTTGTGGTTCTAGCATTCCTATTTTTACAAAGGGTTTTAATGTGCAGGATCATAAGAAATTTTGTGATCTGCTTGGTTTATTGATCAGTACATAAATTAGCTTAACGGAGAATATTAAAAGTATAAGCTAAAATTTGTACTTGGATGAATGGTGATATAAGTTATATCCATCAGGTACTGGAAAGTTAAATAGTTTTATGTTTTTGGATATAATTTGTATTTGTTTTATTCTCGCAAAGACTGTAAGTGTTAACATCTGGAAGATAAGGACTTAAGTGCAGAAGATAGAAGTTGGAAGCCCTAGGGTTTTGGGATTATATATTGTCTTGATCTTTTGTTTCGTTATTCTCTTTTTTCATTATCTTTGTATATTTTCTTTTTGGTCTCTCTCACTCTCATCTTGTGAGTTTGAGATAATCTGTTATGTATCGTGTTTCTTTCCTTTTTGTAATCGTACTGAACTCAAAACCTATAGCCACATTTGAAGTGGTTGTTAGATGTTGTGAATAAAAATAAGTGGGGAGGTTGGTTGTACTCATATCATTGTGTTTTTTTTTCTTTTTCTTTTTCTTTTGTGTGTGTGTGTGTGTGTGTATGTGTTAAAACTGATCTTTGTATACATCTCTTCACAGAACTAGTGGAATCATATAGACATATGGAAAACAGAATAGACACGATATGCATGACAAATTAGATTGAAACCAATGAGCCAAACTAAATTTTCAAACACAATTGGAATTGAGGTAGAATAAAGCTTACTGACGGCAACTGTTAATAACAAGAATCGCTTTCGGGAGGTCGAGGTTGATCGAAATACATGATTAGTTCTAGAGAGAGAAAGTAGAGAGAGAAAGTGTTTAATATAAATGAATAAATGAATAAGCTTACACAATTTCCCACACCCCTCATGGAGAGTCATGAGGGGTATTTATAGGCCTTTTACAACACTAGTTTTCCCCGTGTACACTATAAGTCCCTGCAGGTGCAACTATATTACTTATCTAGTCCAATTCACGTATGAGACATTATCTTCACAAAATAGCGAAGCTAACAGCAACTCACTCAAACAAACCAAGGAAACGACCATCGAGGGTATTGCCGAACCTACCATGGAAGGTACCGCCAAAACACTACCATCAAGGGTACTATTAATCAGACTTGATTTTATGCTCTGATACCAAAATGAGAAACTAGAAACTTTATTGATGTGATAAAGTATATTAAAACTAAATAGATAGATGGGTATTGCTATATCCTCTTACATTTTTTACCTACTTATTATTTTACTCATATAAAAATCTGAAAAATGGGGAATGTCAAACAGGAATAAATATCATTTCTCTAGATTGAGTGTCTTAGATACTAAAGCAAATGAAACTATAATAAGGTACACAAAAACCGTAGAATTATATATGACGGAGACTAATACTTGAGCCTACGGTCTTTATCAAGGTAACACACAAAACCTTAACGCTCTGTTCTCAAGTCAAATTTTTAAAGAATGGAAGGGGATGAGATGGGAAGGGTAAAGTAAGGAATGACACTGTGAAGAAAGTGGTTATTAATATTTGTGTTCTTGAGTTTTTATTTTATGTTGGAAGGAAAGGAAAGAAAGCTACCCAAATTACCAATATACCCTCAAAAGCCAATGACAAACATGAATCACTTGGTTTTCCACTTGTGTATGTTAATTTGATTGAACACGCTTCATATTTGTATTTCAGAATAAAGATTCAACTTTTCGCAGAAGATGATTAGGCCTAAATTTTCCATTGATAAAATTATTGTTCGTTAATTTGAACATAACTAGAAACATCGAACACGCTGTATGTGTCAAACAGTCAAAACTAATTAATATTTCCCACTCACTCACTCAATAATCACTCACTCCGGCGCTAGTGAGTTGCTGGGGATGACTCCGATGGCATCTTGCGGTGTGTTACAGCTGAGTTGCTGTGGATGATGACGGATTTGGTGGTGGTGTTGGAAGTATCAGGTGGTGGTGATGATGACGGATTTGGAGGCGGCGGTGGTGGTGGTGGTGGGTCGAGCAACTAACAGATCGGGTGGTTGTGTTTGAAGAATCAGGTGGTGGTGATGATGACAGATTTGGAGGTGGTGGTGATGGGTGGTGGATGAGGGAGAATGAGAAGATGAAAGAGATAAGGATATATTTGTAATTTTACACAAGCCCAATATGTTAATAACCCGCTTCCCCTCCTAATCCCCTCAAAATTAGACGGAACAGAAATACACAAGAAAACCCATACCTTCCCTCCCTCCCACCTTCCCGTCCCCTCCTCTTCCTTCTTAAAAAAACTTAAGAACACCCATATTTTTTATTTCCCTTCTCATCCCCTTCCATTCTTTTTATAAAAAAAACTCAAGAACAGAGCGTAAAATCTTTCCCTACTAATACAATATCAATATATCATAACTCTACTTTTATAGTTCTGTTGTCTAGTATAATCTAATTCTCATTAAGCAAATTATTAGAGGCCATTAACCATCCAAATCTTTAAATAATCAAATTTTGCAATCAACTTAAAGTGCAATGTGTTGCAGACTTGCAGTTACGTAATGTAGTTAATTATCTTGATTTAGATTATCTCAAATCACATAATCACTTTCTAAATGCAATATCAAACTCTCATAATTAAACTCCGAAGAAATTATCATCGACATAAGGGTCTTCACATTTACCACATGTTAACTTTTTATTAAATGCTTTTAACAAACTCCCTTTTTGTTTCAATCATTTAGCTCCGCATATAGTGCTCAAGATGAACTTTCTTTCTTTAAAATGTATGGGTCCTTAACTTTTTTTTATAATTCAAGAGGTCATTTTATGTGTTTGTAGGTGATCACACCGGCCTGCCAATAAGCACAGCTGTGCAACATGATATATATTGTATGCTTTAGATACACCCAATTGACTTGAAAATTTTATTATGATGGTAGATAATGTGTTGTTGCATGCATATGGTCCTTTTTTATTTTATTTTTGCCTAACTATGGCTTTTTTTACAAGTGGTGTCCTCATTAATCTTTACTGTCAAGGTGCTATGAAATGTTTGCATCATTTTTTAAATGTCTACACTACTCTGTCTTTATATCAAATGTATTTTAGTCTAACTGATTGGTTTTTTTAACATTTGTTTAGATCTTTTGGTATAACAAAACCTAATTATAGTAGTAGTAGCGTGACCGATGAAATGACATAAGCTTCAGGGGGGACCATGATGAAGATATGGTTTTGCGTTTTGTTAATCGCTAGTAGACCCGTATCGTATGCATCCAATGAAATGTCATATATTCATATTACTTAATCTCAAGTTGATACCTTTTTGTTGGACTATATTACATGATCAAGATATGATTTTGTATTCTGTTAATGCGGTAGTAGACCCGATGTATGCATCCAATGACATAGCTGATATTCATATAATCATACTTAATCCCAAGTTGCTACTTTTGTTGGACTATTTTGAGTTTAGACACTGTTGACAGTTCTCTATGTGGCTTAATACACACTTGTTGAAAGTTAAGGGTGTGTGTTCCATCAATCATACTAATCTACTGTATATTAGTTGTAGTGAAAGTGATGTCTGGTTTTTTTTAACAGGACTTGTGGGGGCTTCTTTCATATCTGTATTCAACTAGATTATGTTTTTTTTTAATTGCTGCATAAAAATTGATTAGTTGTAACCAAGTAAAGAAGGTCAAATTTGACTTTTCATCCTAGTTGAGGTTATGGGTATTTTCCAAAATTTGACCCATAAGTTTTATGTCCTTTCTACTAGTATTTGGTATCATGACTACATAGTCACATAGCACTTTCTTTTTTTACTTTTTGGGACCATCCTGTATGTCTTTTTTTATCACAGATATAAATGAATAAAAGATGTACTTATTAACAAAAGGGGATATCTTAGCTACAATTATTGTAGCCAATTGGCTACAATCCTTTACCAAAATTACACAATAAAGTATTCAGGGACCTACAAAAGTAACTCAGGGACCCACAAATAGTAGCACAAATTGTAGTGAGTTGGCTACACTAAATTGTACGTAGTAGCTAATATATTCCCTTATTCTTTCGATATTTTAACAAACCGACCCTCTAACGCCCTCCAATAGGATGGTTAGAAAAAGTCGATAGCTTTTCATAAACCATCTTTTTAATCCAGTTTACATAAAAAGATTATCCTTCAAGAATCTTTGGAATAGTAGTTGGATGCTGCAGAAGACTCCAACAATCCAGGGCTACTATGGTCTTTATTCCTAAATATAAAATGTGACCAAGTTGTGCATGCCTAGCGTGTTTATATTAGTCGTTAGATCAAAAATGAATGTTGTAAGATCCATTAGGACAATTGGTGGGACCTCTTAGTATTTCATAGTCCCAATGTCCCATACCATATATATACATGCACATACACCTTTCTGGGTGCTTGCAAAATCTAGTACAACAAAAAACTTGTGTTCTTTTCTTCTGAGATGATGAAAACCCGAAGAGGAAAGCGTTCTGAGGTACGTTTTAACTAGCCTTTATTGATTGTAAAGCGAGAAAAAGGCGAAAAAGTTCTGATCTTTTTGAAGGTTGTGATTATTTGTAGGCATTCTGGCCAGCAATGGTGATGAAGAAATGGTTAAACATTCAACCGAAGAATAATGATTTTAGTGAAGATGAAGTTGATACCGAGACTGAAAGTGAAGATGATGGTATACAATTTATATTCAAAAAACATTGAAAAGTATAAGTTTTTACGCTCTTTTGGTTTTTTTCTTATTGTTTGAATGTCTTTTAGTTTCACCTGTTAAAGACGAAAGAATGAATTATCATAAGAATCGTGGTCGTAGACCACAAAGAAACATGCCTTCTCCATTTACAAAGCATGCATCAGATGGTAAACTTTTCGCTTTTTATGTTTTGTTGCAAGTTTACCTTCTTGGGCTATCTTACAAGAACTGCAATTTTCCCGTTTCGGGAATAATGAAAATGACAAATATGCCCACCATCTCAATCATTTACACGTGTTTGGCTTAACTTAATCCAAAAACACAGTTGGAATTGTTTTGATATATTTTATCGTCTAATTTTTGTGATGATTCTGTGAATTCAGGGATGCCTGCAAAAGGGATGGTAAAACATAAGAGGGGGAAATCAGAGACGATGCGTGTTCAGTATATTAAAACAAAAGATGTGAGGTTTGGCTCGTGAATATCAAAAATAGTTTCATAACGCTTTCTTGTAATCTAAACAACTAGAATTAAAAAGCTCTAATTATTTATTTTATGTCACCTTTTCTTTATGCAGGATGACAATTGGCACATGGAACGTTGCTGGACGGCTCCCTAACGAAGATCTTGAGATTGATGAGTGGCTTTGTATGGATCAACCGGCTGATATATACATTCTTGGGTAATACTAGTAACTAATAATCCATACTATAAACCATAGAATATACTAGAAATTTATACGAATTCAACTTCAAAATATATAATATACTAGAAAGATTTCAACTTCAAAATTTATACGAATTCCTTAAGTTAGTACATTCGATTCCTACGATTTTAAAATCGATAAAATATACTAGAAAGGGAAAAAAGTATTATTCAAAGATGAAAAATTCTTGACAGTTGCTAGTTTGACTTGATTAGTCAAAGTGCCTTGTTTTGAATCAAAAGTTACTTTTACAGGTTCCAGGAAGTTGTCCCTCTAAGTGCTGGAAATGTTTTGGGAGCTGAAACTCGAAGGCCGATATTAAAATGGGAATCAATCATTCGAAAAGCTTTGAACAAATCACCCGAACCAGTGACCTTACCTAAAAGCTACAGTGCTCCAACTTCACCAATCTCAAAGAACAACGCTGATTTAGGCCCAACCAAGAAAAGTGTTCCGGAAACAAAAATGATCAATATACTGAATTGGCCCGAAAAAGCCTTGGATTTAAAACCAAAAGTTATTTCTTCTGGTTCAAAGCTAAGAAGGGTACTAAGTTTAAGTAACTCTTCAAGAGTAAGCTCGGACTGGTTGACACCTCAAGATGTTGGTGGTGGTTTAAAACGAGTCCATCACAGCTCGGGTGACTTGGGTTTGCTTTGGACTGAGCATCAAGAAAGGACTGATATGGTTACTTCACTCGATGATGTGTCGAAAGTAGTGTTGGAAGAAGAAGATGATTTTTTTGAAGATGCAACCGAAGTGGAGCATGACATATCTCATTTAGATGATCAAGTTAACTCAAATCATAGGTACCGACACTTTTTATTTTATTTTTTTTTTGGGAAAATTGTGTTAGTAGTTAGCCAACTTTGATCAACCATAAAAACTTTTCAAGGTTCTTTTTTTTATGAAAACTTTAAACTTCGAGAATTTTTTATTTAAGAAAAGATGACATGGTGGTAACTTTGACCATTTTGACTTTTTAACTTTGACCATGTTGATGTTTTGAAAGTTTTTTACCATGGTAAAAAAAGTCGGTTACTGAAGCAGAAACTGAACAAAAATTTGTTTTATGAAATTAGCCACATTTTTTATTCGGGTTCTTGATGAAACACCGCTAAATTTCTTGATGGAATATATCAGGTACGTAAGAATCGTTAGTAAGCAGATGGTGGGGATATACATTTCAGTTTGGGTTCGGAAAAGGCTGAGAAGACATATAAACAACTTAAGAGTTTCACCAGTTGGGGTTGGTCTCATGGGATACATGGGTAACAAGGTAATTAGGCTCAATCTCGGGTCAAATAGTCAAACAAGTTAAATCTCAGGTCAAAACTAATTGCTGGTTTATGTTGCAGGGATCCGTTTCCATTAGCATGTCTCTTTATCAATCAAGGCTATGCTTTGTTTGCTCCCATTTAACTTCGGGACATAAATTTGGAGATGAAGAGAGACGCAACTCAAATGTATCCGAAATCTTGAAACGTACTCGTTTTTCAACTGCTTTAGATCCTGATCAACCGCAGACGATCCCATGCCATGAGTAAGTAATTTTGGAAATAAATGATTCTGTCAACTCTTTCATAGGTTTTCAAGTCATTTGTAAAGTTTTTTTTTTTTTTTTTTTTTTTTTTTTTTTTTTTCCCACCAAACAGTCAGATATTCTGGTTTGGCGACTTGAACTATCGTATCAATAAGCAGGATGATGAGGTCAGAAAGCTTGTTGCCCAGAAGCAATGGAATGAACTGCTTTATAGTGATCAGGTACTTAATATAGTAGTGGTATGGCCTAAACGTGGTGAAATCTGTGGTTGGGTAATGGTTGGGCTGAACCCGTTCACAATTTCATTAATGCATGTTTAACGTGTTGTAGCTTTGCAAAGAATTGAGAAAGGGGCATGTTTTTTATGGATGGAATGAGGGCGCTATCAAATTTCCGCCAACATACAAGTATGAAATGAATTCGGATCGATATGTAGGTGAACATCCAAAAGAAGGGGAGAAGAGGAGAACTCCGGCATGGTAAGGATTTTATCTGATTATATATATATATATATATATATATATATATATATATATATATATATATATATATATATATAAAATAAAAAAATAAAAAAAAATAAAAAAAAAAAAGAAGAAGAAGCAGAATTTCACCTTTGAGGTAAAATGGAATACTTTTCAAATTTACATTTCATCACATATTGAAATGTTATGTGAAAATTCTTTTCCTTATCATTTTATTTAAAGTTTATAGAAAAAAAAAGGCCATGAAGTGGAGGCATTTGGGATTAAGATTTCTGAATAGATTCATACAAATTTTGTTCAAATAATAATAATCTGTCCTACCTCAAAAGTCAAAAGTGTGTCAGTTCATACATTTGATCGACTCAAATATGCAGGTGTGATCGTATATTATGGTTCGGGAAAGGCATAAAACAGCTTTGTTACGATCGAGCAGATATGAGGATGTCTGATCATCGACCAGTTAGTTCAGTGTTTGCAATTGAACTTGAAGTACTTGACCCACGAAAACTCCGAAGAGCTCTCAATTTAACCAGTGCTGCGGTGCACCCTGTTATCATTTTAGACGAAGGAGAGGTCATTTTGGATGAAGGAGAACTGGAACTATAGCATTAGCATAAACCTTAGTGTTATACAATTTTGATCTTGATTTTTTTAGAAGATTAGAATGATGGTTAATTGTCAGCTTGCTTGTTATAGAAGGGAGACGTTCTTTTTGCAAAAAGGCGATGAATAAGACGGTATACAGTGTGCATAGAATTTGGATAAAAAGAATGATTTATTGGTTTTGATGGATACTGATCAAGATAAAGATTGTAAACTGCTCAGACTATCATATGTAGTATTTCCATATAAGTGCGGCAAAAGAGCAAAATGCAAGACAAATAATGTGGGGGGGGGGGGGGATTTCATCTATATCCTTACAAATTTCGTAATTACGTCAATATCCTTACAAAACTTAAAAATACTCATTAATATCCAAATAACCATTCTAATCTTTATTAAGTGATTGTTATATTTAAACCCATTATCTGAATCTTAATTAAATAGTTATTTTACCTTTTTGCCCTTCTACCATAGTTAAACAAAACAGAGTCACTGCATTTTCTTCTTCCTTACAATTTTTAAGCTTCTTTATAACTGAATAAGGGTATCAAGAATTTTTCTGCTTCCTTATAACTGAATAGGGTATCAAGAAAAGGAGCATCTGCTTCCTTTCATTTAATCTAAGATTGTTTTTAATAAAAGGGACCACCCACATATACTCAAAACTCATTGGCTGTGTTACCACATATCTTTTATCTGGCTTTCTTTTTCTTGAAGTTGGTTTTAGAGATTCCATTGTATTTTGCTTGCTGCCATTAAAAAAAAAATTGTTGTAACATTTATTTGTTAAAATCCGATCCGTTTCTAAGGATGTAGATAGACACGGTAACTATTCAAAATAAAATTATACAGATTTTGAAGATCTAAATAATGCTAACATTATTATTGCTTGGTGGCTATAGATTTGACAACTTCAGTTTAATCCCAACGAGCAGGGAAGCCCGCGCGTTGCAGCGGGTTTTTTTTTAGAAAAATTAATTTTAAAGTTTTTTGAAAATATATTTTTTTATATTTTTTTGAAAATATTTTTCGAAATATTATTTTTTTTTTTCGAAACTATTTTTCAAAAAAAAAAAAAACAATTTACTGTAGCATGAACAGCGAACACTTGCGGGTGTGTTGCTTATAATTTTTGTGCTATACGTGTTTTGTCGTATTTTTGTTGCATAAATTATCTGCAAGAGAAATATCTAAAGTTACCATTAGTGTGGTGCTAAGTGTTTTATGAAAGTTAGTCATTAAGGACTAAATTTTAAAAATAATTTTGGAAATAAAATGTATTGTATATTTATAACCGTTTTTATTGAAAAAATTATTTCGTGAACATTGGCGCAAGTTTCGTTAATTTTTGAGTTCGTTTGGTATGTCAAATGGGTCCCGCAGTATTTATTGTAAAAGTTTAACCACATATTTTCATTACACCACCCTCACATTTCAATTTTCATTTACACCCCTCCCTTAAAAAATATAAATAGCCCAAAATAATAAAATTATTCACTCTTTTTCTCTCTCTCTCTCTCTTCTCTCTCTAGGTCTCCTGTCCGGCCGCCTCTATATTTTCCGGTCGCCGGAAAATTTTCCGGCGAGTTATTTTGTTTGCCGAACCGTTAGATCGGCCATATTTATTCACTTCTGGAGTGTTTAAGCTGACGGCTCCCACCACAACTCCGTTACGCGCCACCACCGCTACTGCTAACACCACCGCCATCACCACAGCCTCACCCCGCCTCTTCTCCTTCGGTAAACCCACCTAACGCGCCTCTATTTCATGTTTTTTCTTAAATATTATCAAATCTAAGTTTCAAAAATTTTTATTTATTTATTTATTTAATTATTTAATCCGAAAAATTAGTTATGTTTTATCAGTAAAAATGGTGATAAAAATGGTGAAACTCTCGTGTGGAAAACCCTCCCCTCCCTTTCTTCTCGTTGACTCAGTCAGTCGGTTTTGTTGTGAGGAAATAACCTTTTTGTATTTTAATTTTTGGTTATTTATTTTTTTTCCCCCTCTTTGCAGATTAGCAAGAATAATCAGGAAGAAGATAAGTAGATGCAATGATGATTTTTGTGGGATAGCGACTCATGGTGAGTCTTTGATATTTTTGTTTGAGTTGATAATTGTTTGTCCTCAGTTTTTGGATCTATCAAAAAAATGATGTGGGTTTATTTGTTCAGGTGGAGGAGGCTGGAATATTCTCGAGAAGAGGCGGTGAAATTGTGTTGGGGGGGGGGGACCGGACTGGGTTGGGCTGTAAATTCCGGCCTTTCACTGTAGCGAACACTGTAGCAAGCACTGTAGCAAAGCACTGTAGCAAAGCACTGTAGCATGTACTGTAGAAGAATTCTGACGTTTTAATATATAGTATAATAAAGACGCAGAGGCTATTAAAGTATTATAAGGAAGAAGAAGAAGATTGAAGTAGTCTGACTTTTTATTTGACTATGTTCAAGGGCAAAAGCGTAAAATAACTTAATAACTCTTCAATTAATATTCATATACTCCTTCCGTCCCACTATAAGTGTCCACTTTCCATTTGCACAAAGTTTTAGGAAAGTGGGGCCAACTACACTCTCCACCAATCAAATATCACTATTACCCACTAAAGTCTCTTCTCATTGGTTGAAAATATTCCCTGGACACTTAATATGAGACAAGCAAAGATACCATTGTGGACACTTATAGTGGGACGGAGGGAGTAATAGATTTATGTTGTAAATACAAGATTGAGGGAATGAATATTCTTCTTATTGATCATTAACTATGAGATTTACAAAGAGTATATATAGACAAACATTAGGGCAAAAACCCTAATAGCTAACATGGGCCATGAGCCTATTATGGGTTATATGGACATCCACTAATAATTATCCATAACACTTACTCTTGGATGTCCATATTGTTAATACGCTTAGGGAATGCTGCCTCATTAAAAACCTTGCCAGGAAAACCCAGTGGGACAAAACCATGACTAAGGACAAAAAGAGTGCAGCGCGTATTATCTCCCTCTGATGACTACATCACTTGGTATCTTGTAAATAGGTCTACGAAATCATCACTGGAATGAGAAGTGTCTTGTCGCCTTTGATGTAACGTTACTTGAATATAGCAAGGTATGCTACATTATCTTCATGCAATAGTTGCTATCTCCTTTCCAGAATTTATGTATGGTTTGATGAAGTCGCCTTGATTGTTTGCTCTATCAAATGCCAGGAAAAATATTCGCCACTTGTAACAATATATCCATGTTGAGATCGATCATTGTAAGTTAAACATATATCCTGCATCTGCAAAACTAACTAAACTTGTTTTGACGGGTTAGTAAAATATAAACCCATATCCTTTGTACCTTGAAAATATTGAAATATTTGATTTACTGTGGTTCAATTTGATCAACTACTATTCTCGAGAATTTTAAATCATGACATGTGTTCCATGCATTCTATATTCCTTAAGGAATCTCAACAAAAATGAGCTCTTGTTTTATAATATTAGACGCATACAATTTATTTCTCATATTGCCAGACATAACATTAAACATCCTTTCTCATAACATTCATGTGTATGGATTTCACCCAATAATCACGTTTCATCATAAGAGACTTTCATAGTTCATTAGTTACTTGCGTCTTTATATTCTTTGGCCATTCATTTTACAACTACACTTCTTGTAGATATCCAAGATCTTCACCTTGTATTTATCATGCGCATTATTATATACATTATTATCGACGTCGTTTCAGTTCTTTTCGATTCCACACTTTACTAGACATTATATTCTATCATTTGTTGAGATCTCAAAGTTTTTTTTTTTCATGTACCCGGGGTTTTCAATATCCTTTCATGTCTAGTTTTTCTTTCAGAGACTATTATGGGGTCTTTATTACCTCGATTCGACCATCTTAATTTATTGCTCCATTTTATCTATTCATTCGAGGACTTTTTATTTGGAATCGATTCGTCTATCACGCTGCAGACGTGTCATAGACTTACTACCAATCAATGATTTTACTGTTGGGACACACATTGTAATTGGAGCAATAGCAGCATAATATGATCTAGTCACTTTCTTTAGGTCACTAAATATGTCTGGCATTTACTATATCTGGAATGTTATTTGTCCCTTGAACTTTAAGTTCATATTCATTAATGTGAGGATCAACATCTATATCATAATTCATTCCATATTTCTCGCTGCTCATTCTCTCCCCCTGAATGAATTATCAATTTAAATATCTCATTTTGTGTGTTGTGGTGTATTTACTATATATCACACAATTACAAAATCTCACATGGGAAATTTGGTTTGTGACCAAAACCATTCTAACGGGGAGGATTCATTATAGATTGTTGGCAAGATGCGATTCATATGTCATAACATGCCCCATAAACTAAAAGTTTTGTTCTCACAATATTATTGGCTTTGCAATCAACTGAAGACGTTTTATAAACGTTTCAACAAAAGCAATTCGCGTATGAACATGGGCTACTTTTATGTTCAACACTTATTCCAATAATCGCCCAATACTTGGAAGTTTTCACCACCATTTTTAATAATTTAATTTGGAAAACCGTGCTCGCATTTTATAAGCCGAGCCATTAATCACGCTAATCTTAAGTTGCGTCTTTGATGATCATTTTGACGATGCATCGATTTTATAAATCAAAATGATCCATATGGCACATGTATAGGCCTACATACATGCCCTTTATATTTTTCCACAATTTAAGGAAGCAAGTCCTTATTTGTATTTTATGGTGATAAGTAAATAACCAACTTCCACTGAGAACAATAAAAATTTATCTTGGAAGAAACACATCATTCTTCTATACCTTTCGCATCATCATTGACCCGGGATGGTCCAACCGGTCATGCCAATTAATTCAACAATCTTGGCTCATAAACTTATAGTTTATGACCACATGATGTGCTTTAGTTTCACTTTTTTATATAAAAGTCGAATAATATTGAGAGCTCACATTATCAGACTTAAATGTTGCAAACTTACAATAATTTCGGCTTATATTTTCTTCTATGTTCATAATCAAACAACATACATAAAAATGCTCATGTTCATGATAACTTATATTTTCTATAACGCCTCTACTTTTCCTATTTTAATTTTCGTATTACGATATTTTACCATCTCTAGTGGCCTATCATGTCTTTATCATAAGTATCATAGTACTTCAACTACGTCCATAACTACAATCCTTACATTGATCAAAATATTTTCAATTTTAGTTCACATACTGGAACATAATAATTAGACGGGCTCAACTATACTTTAATAGAAGCTCGTTTTTATTTATCGCCTGTAACAAATATTAATTTAGTATTTACTATTATTATTTTTTTAGTAGCTCTTTATTTTCACAATAAATCATAGACGTAGTAGTCTATCTTCGCAAAATATCAACAAAGAATTTATCACATGGTCAAGTATACCAACTTAAACTTAAAACCTTTGGTGGTGCTTATCAGTTTTGGTGTGGTATATACATTTTTCTTCGTTTTTGTAAAGGGTTATGTATCCGAAACTGACCATACATGTCATATAATATAATCTTTCGTAGGGGCATGGCGATGATAATACACAATCTTGTTATAAATTTTCTATTAAATTGACCGTATATCTATCACGTACTCTAGTTTGATATCTTGGCAATTACTATCTCGCAAACTTCATACATATACATATCTAGCATTTAAATCATAAATATAAGTCTTTCGAGTGTTTTGAATCTCTATGTCAACTTATGCAAGATATGGTACCTATGCTTTTAAAGTTAAGATCAAACAAATCATATGTCCAAAACCGTGAAGATTAACATAGTGAATAAAAGTTTAAAATTTATGCCTAGCAATCAAGCTCTCAAATATATATATACAACAAAGTCATGTTCATAACTGTAACCATGTCCTTATATCACATCCAGAATATTAAAACGACATAGTCGTCATTAACTTTCACGAGTATCAAATCAAGCCATGATACTATTACCGAATTTACAAAACTATCTTATTATAAGTATTACTTCTAATTAGACAAAAAAAACCTAACAATAGTTTAGGTATACAAAGACTTTACATGCGTAATAAATATCATGCAATTAATTAACGTATAAATTCTAAAGAATAACTTAAAACTGAGTTTTATTAATTCCTCAATTAACGCTCCAAGCAAGATTAAACACGGGTCTATTTTTCTTCTAATCAAACAATAATGAGTCAAACAAAACAAACATTAATTAGCTACATAATATGTTAAGAATGGTTATAACTCTATATGATAGTATAATAAACAAATACTATCCAAGACGTACCTTAATAAGTGATCTTATATATCAAGGACATCGGTAGAAGGAGTACCTAAGAACAAAACCAAAACTTTAGAGCGTGCTGATAACGTGTTGTGAATACAAGATTGAGGGAATGAATATTCTTCTTATTGATCATTAACTATGAGATTTACAAAGAGTATATATAGACAAACATTAGGGCAAAAACCCTAATAGCTAACATGGGTCATGGGCCTATTATGGGTTATATGGACATCCACTAATAATTATCCATAACAGAAATCAATTTAGATATTATAATCATTTAATAAAGATTAAAGGGTTATTTGGATATTAATGAGAAATTTTAAGTTTTGTAAGGATATTGACGTAATTACGATATTTGCAAGGATATTGGTGTAATTTTGAAGTTTTGCGAGGATATAGATGAAATTATCCTAATCAATAGCAAATGACGGTTAACAATTTCATGAAATTTCATTCTTCATAACATATATATATATTTACTGTCCAAGGCTAAAATCATGTAACAGGAATGACCTCAATCTACCTATACGTAATTCAAATCCATTTAATGTGAGAACCAAAATTGTTGTAGAATAAAATGTCATTGTCAATCGATAAAAATAGCTCTAAAATTGAGCAATAGTGTTGTGCATCCCGTGATCATTTTAGATGAAGGAGAGCTGGAACAATAGGATAGGATTTTATCACTGTTCTGTTTGGTTGGGAAGAATGCGAAGTGATTAGAACACATAGTTCCATTTGTGATCTAACGACCAACGATCCAATATAGAGGTACTAGTTATTTTGATCTTATTTTACAAAATTGGAAACATGATTGTAGATCCATTTTTTACTATTCACAAGGAGAAATAAAGATGGACCCAATTTAAACAAAAGATCAAAATAGGAATACAGCTTAACTTATCTATTGGGCAACCAACCCTAGATGCAACATCAAACACAAAATCTCGAAGGTAAAGGTATTTGAGGGCATCAATCTTGATTAATCAGCTTTCTAAAGAGAAAATGTAATGCTTCAAACTAGAACTAAAATTTCCAGTTCTCCACACATTATATGTCAGGTATAATGAATCAATGATGCATTAGCACTCTAAAGAATGGCCATAAAGTCTCCTCTATATACCACAGAGGCATTAGAGCCATAAATAACCTTTCTTAAGCTGAATCACCAGTCATGCGTTCAACTACCATCTCAGAATACACAAATCTGATCTAGAGTAAAGATCAAAGACTTGGCATAACAGCTAAAATCATTCACTACAAGTGAAAATTACAAACATAACTTGTCCACTTTAACCCGTTTAATCTACATTTTCCATGCGCACAAACTAAGTTAACAAGTGATGCATGTTCCCTAATGATTTATATCTACTAGACAATTGACAGCATCATGTACTAGAATGATTGCAGAGTAACCGCTAGGTACAAGGTGCGAGACAAATAGTAGCAAACTATAAAGAGATCAATACTTAGAACATATAATATGGAGCTTAAACTTTATAAATATATAAATTCCAACAAGTAATGTCAAAGGCTGAAATGCTCTATTGTAAATTGTTAATCGGTGGTAGACCCGTATCGTATGCATCCAATGAAATGTCATATATTCATATTACTTAATCTCAAGTTGATACCTTTTTGTTGGACTATATTACATGATCAAGATATGATTTTGTATTCTGTTAATGCGGTAGTAGCTAGACCCGATGTATGCATCCAATGACATAGCTGATATTCAGATAATCATACTTAATCCCAAGTTGCTACTTTTGTTGGACTATTTTGAGTTTAGACACTGATGATCATGCAACTGCATGTTTTTATGCAGGTCAATATCCAATTATTTAGATTATAAAAAAGTCAAGTTCTCTATGTGGCATAATACACTTGTTGAAAGTTAAGGGTGTGTGTTCCATACTTCCATCAATCATACTAATCTACTGTAAATTAGTTGTAGTGAAAGTGATGTCTGGTTTTTTTTTAACAGGACTTGTGGGGGCTTCTTTCATATCTGTATTCAACTAGATTATGTTTTTTTTTAAATTGCTGCATAAAAATTGATTAGGTGTGACCAAGTAAAGAAGGTCAAATTTGACTTCTCATCCTAGTTGAGGTTATGGGTATTTTCCAAAATTTGACCTATAAGTTTATGTCCTTTCTACTAGTATTTGGTATCATGACCACATAGTCACATACCACTTTCTTTTTTTACTTTTTCAGACCATCCTATATGTCTTTTTTTATCACAGATATAAATGAATAAAAGATGTACTTATAAAAGATGTACTTATTAACAAAGGGGATATCTTGGCTACAAGTGGCTACAATCCCTCACTAAAATTACAAAATAAAGTATTCAGGGACCACAAAAATAACTCTGGGACGCACAAATGGACTCAGGGACCCACAAATAGTAGCAAAAAATTGTAGTGAGTTGGCTACACTAAATTGTAGCTAATATATTCCCTTATTCTTTCCATATTTTAACAAACCGACCCTCTAACGCACTCCAATAGGATGGTTAAAAAAAGTCGATAGCTTTTCAATAAACCATCTTTTTAATCTGGTTTACATAAAAAGATGGGAAAATTCTTTATGTACCCTTAAAGTACAAACCACCAACCCCTACTGTCCCCACCAAGTTTCTTTTTCTTCAAATACACTTGAGGCAGAGGACGCCCAAAAATCTTGGGCGGATTAATTAGTAATGTGACATGTGTCCCTAGGTGTGTTCCCACCAGGTACACTTTAGCACATGCATTATTTGGGCGACTAGGCCCACAAAACTTGGGCGACTTGATCTTTTTGTCTTTTTCCTAAAAAAGTATGGTCTTTTTTTATTATTTTCTAGTACATATATCTTGGGCGAATGGGTCTCACTGTTCTTTATTCTTGGGCGACTTGTTATGTATGTAGTACACTTTATTTTATGGGTACTTGTGCCAATACAAAAATACACATAAATTACACTTTATCAAAAAAACATATACACAAATACATTTTAAACTAAAAACACAAATACAAATATTTACCTTCAAACTCAAAAAACTTTTAAACCAGAAACTCACACACACAAACTCACACACTTCCGAAACGAAAAAAAAAAAATTAAACCCAGAACGCACATTCAAATCACAAACCCTAAACCTTAACCTCCATTGTTACGCACAAACAAAGCTTGATTTTCTCTTTCCATTGAAACCCTAATTTGATCAATGGATTCAGGTAGTACATCGACGTCAACTCCATATACAATATCTGATGCAAAGGTAACTGTCAGATCTAGATTAGAGCCTATAAATAAGATTAGAGGTTTGTTGAATACAACTAGAACTACCTTGTTTAGGAAAACTGTTTTTGGTCCATGGCTAGACATCCCCCCATTTTCTGCTGATGTTCATTTGTTAAATTATTTTTATCAACGTGAGGTGAATGCTGATGAAAGTGAAGAGTGCCCTTCGCTTAAATTTAAAATAGGTGATAATTTGCTTGAATTTGGACGTGAACAATTTTGTCTCATAACTGGCTTTCTCTTTGGCCCTATTGCGAAAGAAGAAACTAATGTAGGTTCCCTTGTTCATGGTTTAGAACATAGTCCATTCTCTGATCGATTGTTTCCGGAAAACAAAAACCGTAAGTTTAAGAAAGTAAAGGGTGAGCAGCTTTTGGCATTGATGAACGCTGGTAATGTGTGGGATGGTTTAAGTGATGAGGATGCTGTTAGGGTGTGTTTGTTAGTTATGGCAACATGTGTATTCATAGGTCGGGAAGGAAGGTTCTACATTCCTGACCATCTTTTGGCAATGATTGAGAATTTTGATGTTTGGAATTCTTATCCATGGGGTGAGTACATGTGGATACATTTGTATAAAATGACTCTGAATGTTGTAAAGAGGCATAATGAAGGTGAAACAAAGAAGCCGGGAAAGAAGGCTGTAGCAAATAACCCGGGAAAAAAATCACCCAATAAAGAGCAAACATACAATCTGTATGGGTTTGTATGGGCCCTCAAGGTAACAACGTTCCATTATTAACGTATATATGATTGTTATTAAGAACATAGATATCATAGGTTATAATGGGTTAGCAAATAATAGGTAAATAAGATGCAGTTGTGAATCATGTTATCATGCCTAAATTTAGATTATTTTGATGATTATTTCAGATATGGATTTTGGAAACTTTCCCGAACGGTGTGCAGTTCTGGATCAAAGATTCTACAAAGACCCCCCGCGGTTTAGCATGGTCAAAATCTAACAACTTTGAGAAAAAACATTACCCTATTCTATTTGATCCGGTAGGTAACCTCTGTGTATGTGTTGTCTTTTTGTATTTCTTGTTTGTATAGTTTTGAATCATGTTATATGTTTACTTTGTTGTTTTTATAGGGTTTTAAACCATTGGAGAAGCTTGTTCTAAGAAATGACGAGGTGGTCTGTCCGTGGTACACTCGTAGCATGGAATATATCAACGGGCTACACTTAAAACTTGTGGTTGTTTTACCTTTGACTGAACCATTGAATGTTGGTGGTGAAGGAATTGAGGCTGAAGATAACATAGGTAATAAAGTTCCAGACGTGTTGTATAGTGATGGCATTGTGTTGTTAGGTGATGCCCTAACTGGACGAGATGTTGATGGTGACGAAGATTGTGGAGGACGTGGCTATTCAAATGTACATGGTGATGGACACGGTGTAACCGGCAATGGTGCGGTAGGTACTGGGTCATACAATGAAGAAGTTCAGACTGGGAAGGAAAGATCCGTGTTTGTAAATGAACATCTTGTGGAGGGTAACACAGTTTCGGACGCTGCTAAGGATCATATGCGAAATGAGGTTGATGTTATTAAGTCATCAGTTGTATCCATTGAAGAACGTGTTGGGGAGGTTGATGTTAAAGAATTATATCGTGAGTTAGACGTCGTCAAGAGAAGAATCCAGGTTATTGAGAATGTTTTACAAATAGACAATTCAGAACAGTCGACTTGTATTCGTAGAAATCCATCTGATCGAAAGTGTGAACAAAAGCCAAAAGAGTCGACCTTTTGTATGGAAAATGACAAGGCAGAAGATATAGGTGGTGACAATAAGGTATGAATACAACTCTAATGTTTTATTCTTTGTATTAATTCAAATTGAATATAATTTACTTTGTATTCCAGTCTGTTATGCAGGATTTTTGCCAAGATTTGAATGCTGACACTCCTGTGAATCCCAGTGTTGTTGAACCCGACGTGCAAAACTTCTTGTATACGGACACGGAAGGCTACACAGGTCCTATGACGCAAGTTGTCAAAGGCATTTGTTCTGTGCAATCTGATAGAGCTGATCATTTAATAGAAATGGAGCACACAAAAAGTTTCGATTTTGGTTCGTTACCAAATTTGAATGTTGCATTCTCCTCATTTTGTGATGAGGGGATCAATCTTACACCTAACGCTGTATGTTTCCTTCGTCACCTTTAAAGTTAATTTAGTTATACTAGTATTGTCTTTTAAATATACATGTGTTGTCTTTTAAGTATATATCATTTTTGTTATTTAAGGATATCATGGATATGGTTGTCGATGATCCAAAAACTGCGATACAACAAGAACTCCCTCATGATCAGGAGTCCGGAAAAACAGAAGACATGGGTGGTGAAATTGGTCATATAAAACAAGAACCGTCAAGGGTTCTCGCTGACATGGATAAACATGAAGAACCGTCGTTCGACCTGTCAAAGGCATCAGAAGAACTGTCTGGCGATGTTGATAAAACAAAAGAACCTGGTGCGGACGTTGATGAAGTTATTTGCATTGATGTTGAGGTCGAAAATGACGATCTACAGGTATTCTTCATTTATTTATTTTTTTTTTAATTTTTTTTTTTTTATCATTAGCCCTTTATTGTTTAAATCCAAACCAATATAAGAAGAAGTAAACAAGGATTTATTTAATAAGTAGCATGCACTTATATGTTACAACCCATATAGTCAATGACAAACGACACACGTACAATATTATACATAAGTAGAACACCTTAGAAAACTGGGGAATGACACCACGCACATACATATTGCGACAACAGAATACTATATATTTGATGCACTAATGCCACAACCTTCAGTGAAACGATTAATGAGTGCACAAACATGCGTCTCACAATGGTAACATACACTTGAGCCTCTGAATAAAGACATCAATTTACTCTTTATTGCTAGAATGAAATGTAAAATTTATCAGCCATGTGTCCACTATTTAATAGGAAAAGCAATTTCATAGTCCACTTGATGCAGTAAGTCACATGTAGACAGTGCACATTTTGTCCACTCAGCCTTAGCAAAACCCAAGCCACAAAAAATGGGTCAGATGCAGTTATGATAGATGTTTTGAAAATAAAATCCCAGTCAATCATGATAGTTGGTTTTGTCTAATTAGCCAGATGACAAAAGACAAATGTATAGAAAAAATGCACTAGAAAAAAATGTAGACTTATGTTATGAGCTAATACGTAAATTTCTTACAGGTTCCTAATACGTTCCCGGCTGACGTGAACGTTGTACTTGTGCAAAATGTAAGATCCATTTTCAATGCCAATAAACGAAAGAGGAAAACAGGAAAATATAACAACTCCCCTTATACCAATCTTCCTGACACTACTCCTAGAGTTTTGCGAAGGCGTTCATGCAGAAACAAATATCAAAAAATAACCCCTCCTAAAGCGCCTGATTTTGACCAAACTTTGGGAATACCACCATTGGAACCATTTGCTGAGGTATGTAAAAGTTTAAACATGTGTTTCCCGCTTTTTTTGTATGACGTTAATCTTTAAATATATATTTCTCTTCAAACTGAAAAAAATATGCTTGACAAGTATCGGGTTTTTATTTCAGAACCTGGAAAGAGCTCCAAAGGCGAAGAGAACAGAGGTGAATGTGCCAGATGCGATTCAAAACTATATTCAAACAAAAATGGACATTAAGTTCATGTTTCCATGGGGTGGTGAAGACACGCTCGCTGATGTCCGTTTCTGGAAGTGTTTATTGGCCATGGATGATTGTAGCTCTGGGTGGCTTAGGGACGAGGTACGTATAACACAAAGATGGGATTAATTTTTTAACTATAAGTTTGATCGTCTATGGCTATTGATTTTAAACATTTTTTTAACTGTACTGAAAATACAGCATATAGACTTATGGGTAGACTTGATGTGGACATTCCGACCAACAGATGCCGATTGGGCCATGGCCGGTGCATTTTTCTGTCCTGCTGTCATGGGCAATATGCTACGACCATATTGGGCAAACGGTATAAAGTATCCAGTGCCTTGGACGGATGTCGAAAAGGTCATCATAACTTACCCTCAGATGAATTGTGTTGTTTTTTCTTTTCCTTTTTTTTCACTATGTTGTTCATCATGTATACTGCTAATAGTTGTTTCCGTTTAACATAGGTACTTTTTCCAATAAACGAACCCGGAGTGCACTGGGCCACAGGTGAGCTTCAATTACGTACAGGTGTTGTGACAGTGTTCGATTCGCTTTACAAAATTTACTAGAGCTAGAGACTGGTGGAATATCACCATGCCAGCTGCTTTTGAAAAGTATTTGGTAAACTACCTTAAAGACGAGGGTGTTTTAGAGGCAAAGGGAATACAAGCGGATGGTTATGCATTAAGTTGGAAACAAGGAAAGGATGTCCCCAGCCAAGGATGTTCTTATGGTGACTGCGGTGTATGGGTTTGTATAAACCTCTACCGTTTGGCTCATAATATGCCTTTAAAGGTAAACAAACCTTTAAGTGTAGGTTTAGCTTATCGTGAACGAATGGCGGAATACTTTTGGAAGTACAAGATTCTTTATTCCCAACCCAAAATTTGTCATGACCCAAAGCTGGTATAGCTTGTAAGTATGTCGTTTCATGTAAAGTTGGTAGATGTAATGTATGGACACCTTAATGTAATAATTAGTTTATGGTTGGTTACTATTGAATCGTATCAAACAAACCCAGGTAGTGTATCCTGTAATTTTGTACAACTTTTTGTATACTTTATGTTTAGAAAAGCAATGCTCGATTGCTAGGTAGCTCAAAATTTTATACTTGGGTGTGTCCAATGCAATTTATATCCCAAGAAGATCATATCATTAACCATGTCCTTGATAAAACGACAATATACTATTATTGAATCAGATTCGGAGTTTTATATGTTTATATACTTATTGAAATTTATATAGGTTTACTTTTTCATGTTTTCTAGTTTAATACTAATATACTATTATTGAATCAGATTCGGAGTTTTATAGCCTTCATGCGGCCATTGTTAATAATTGATGCAGCGCATTTGAAAGGGAAATATAAAGGAACCAACTTGCTTGCTGTTGGTATGGACGGTAACAATCAGATTATTCCAATTGCTACTGGTGTTTGTCAGGGTGAGACGGGTGCATCATGGACATTATTTCTCAGGAAGTTGAAAGAATGTATCGGTGTTGTTCCTGGATTGGCTATTATTTCTGATAGGCATCAATCTATAATCCAAGCATGTAATACAGTTTTCCCAGAAAGCTTTCATGGTCATTGCTGTCGTCACTTGATGATGAATTGCAATTTGAAAAGCGACTTAGTGCGGTATCTATTCTGGAAGTCATGCAAAGCATATAGTATTGAAGTCTTTCAGAAAACAATCTCTGAGCTACGGGCTAAAAGGCCTCAAGCGGTAAAAAAAACTCGAAGAAGCAGGGTTTGAAAAGTGGTCAAGAGCATATTGTCCAGCAAATAGATACAATTACTTGACTTCAAACAGTGCAGAATCAATAAATGCTCTAACTAGACTAGTCCGAAGAGTTCCAATAACGATGCTCATGGAGTATTACAGAAGGCTTTTACAAGACTGGTATTGTGAACGTCGGGAAAAATATATAGGTAAATGCTTACTTAGGAGCTTTTTTGATATAACTTTTAGTGTATAATTCATACATTTGTAGAATATTCACAATTATTCTTTTGTGTAATCAACCGTTTAGACGCACCGGAATTTGAACTTACAGACTGGGCCGCTATGAAGGTGCACCAAAGGATGTACAAGAGTGAAAAATGGGAAGTTAGAGGCATCGCCATGTGTGCTGTGTACCAAGTAATAGACCCTTATAATTCTCATATTGTTGATTTTCTAAAAAGGGAATGCACTTGCAGGTATGTAGTACAGACCCACTCATTAACTAATCAGCAATTTATTTATATATAACTAGCATTTGTTTATGTTCAACTTGCAGGTAATGGCAACTTTCGGGTATACCTTGTGGTCATGTATGTGCTGTGTGTAGAGCAAAAGGTTTGACTAACTGTAACCAATGGGCGTTACCTTGGTTTACTAAAACCAACCTCAAAGGAACATATCATGAAATGGTTTTTCCTTTGCCTGACGAGGCGAATTGGCATAATCCAGGTAACTTACCTAAGGTTAAACCTCCGGTGATGGTTAAGCAGGCAGGAAGACCAAAGAACAAAGACCGTTTCCTCTCAAAGAATGTGGATCCGAAAATTAAACATTGTGGAAGGTGTGGCTGCAAATCGCACACGCGTGACGCGTGTATGCAACCATTGCCTAGGTCAGATAACGGGAAAGCAGTTTTTTATTCTAGAGAAACCCGTAAGCGTAAGTCAGGTAGCGACAGGGAAGAGATAGTAGAGCCAAACACAGTTAAAGAAACAGAAGTTATAGTTGAGCCGAATACGGATGTGGACGAGGAGTATTTTCAGAATGGAAGAATATACGAAGATTGGGATAACTTAGATTGGCTAGGTGAAGCATCTGCCAACCTTTACGAGGGTGATGCGGTCTGGGGCGGTGAGGCATCTTCTTCCGGCATCAACCTAAATGATTACCCGGGTTCATATAATCCTCATCACTTGGACGATTTATAGTTTCTGTTTAATTTAGTTAAGTATTTGAAAACTTAATGGTTATTGTCAATTTGATAAATTCAATGTGTGGCAGTTATTTGTCTAATATATGTTATGTATTAGGATAAATGCATTTTATGTATAAGTAACAATTCATACGATATTACATTACGACACAAAGTTAATTAAAACATATTAGTGACATAAATATTAAAGGCATTCATTTAAACAAACAAGCGTTTAAACATGATCGAGCACAAAACACTTTTACTAGTACAATAAAACGATGACGCGGGACATACAATACAACAACCGATAGCCTACACCTATTATCAACTACGACCCAAGAAAATGCACATCAACTTAATACATGACTGACTTACTAAACAATAAAACGATCACGCGGGACATACAATACAACAACCGATAGCCTAAACCTATTATCAACTACAACCACAGAAAATGCACATCAACTTAATACATGACTGACTTAATAAACAAAAGCACACATATGACAATAAGTGAGCCCCAAGATTGAGAGTCGTATCAACGAGACCCGGATAAACAAGTGACTCGCAGTACATTGTCCTATCAGCATGGGTTTGCAGAACTAGTGACTCACAAAAGGGCTTGATAAAAAATGATCCTGCATCTCCCTCAATACCGAGGCTATGAAAGTCTCCGGTCGCCAGCCTGTATAGTATCAGAGATGCAGAAAAACCTACTTGGCTTGGAACTTCAACAATAGGGTCAATGTTGTCATGAAATCCAATCAATTTCAGTGTAATTGGTGAGGGGATGTCTAGTAGCTTGCTAAACGATGAGATTGTTCCACCATCAATTGATAACACCCATATACATAACATACAGATGTCATCCCCTTGTATGTTGCCAGAAACAACTAGGTTTTCACCTAGGCTAGTCACGTAGAATGGCAAAGGAAGTTGACGGAGTAACTCGTCAGGGATTGTTAAAATCTGGAAACGGTACCTGAGCAGGTCAAAATAGACAATAACATAGCTCTTGTAAGAGGTTGCATCGTTACAAAGGAGCTTTTCATACCCACACCAGTAGATATGACGACCAATGTTTGCTTGACTTGCCTTTTTAATTCTGAAAGTGTGTGGAAGCAAACACTGACTTTCTAAGAAACTCCATTCTCTTGTTGACAACGTGAAAATTTGAACAGACCAAGGTTCTTTTGGATCAAACGGGAATGCAATTTTTAAAATTATTGGATCAAGATTATGCGGACGCACCCCAAAACCCAAAAGTCGTTTTTCATACTCTTGACCCAAAGTGTAATAAGGGACATATGCTCCTACTGATTTATGGACAGATGGGTTCCAAATAAACCCCATGAAATGACGGACTTTTGGTCCAAACGAAAAACCCCATACGCCGTGGGACCATCCTATGGGTGTCCAACCAGAAAAGCTTATGTTGGAGTCAACAGGCGTCACATTGAAATTTGTATCGACAAAACGGGCGTAACCTTTGAACCTAAATTCATGGATTAAAATGTATGAAAAAGTTGAAGTCATGCGAACATTTGAACCTAAATTCTCGCATTCAAGACGTCTAAATGACCAGGGTAGATCTTGAATACCACAACATATATGAAATTTGCAAAAGATATTAGTAAGTATATTTAGCGACTAAATATTTTAAAGAAAAAACATCCATATGGTGTTTACATAAACATACTAGCCTAAAAATTAATCACGTGTCAAACCTAAGACAAAACTACTAATTCATATGTTTATGGCAGATATTATGTGGAAAAGTTTTTAAAAAGAATTTACAAGCTTGTGCGTACTACCAATGTATTCAAATCTTCACAATAACAATCATAAGTAAGTAATCAAAACGATTGCCACGAGTAGTTTGAACCTGATCGGGAGTACAGACTATTTCCCGCCGTGTGTAAGAAGGATGTATATAGTCCGAGGCCCGATACCTGAGCACAACGCTACCGGGTTAAGTCAACCGACCATCTATGGTTCAAGCGATCCCCGGAATCACCCCTTGATCCGTTCGGCCTAGTTACCATCTTTGGTTCCCATAGATAAGCCGGTCACCACCGATGTGATACCACTTAGATAGTCATCGCAAAGACAAACACAAAGGATTCCAAAGCAACAAAAACTTGAAATTTCTTTCACATATCACGCATATTAACATAAATTTTAGTCGACTAACGTCGGAACAACTTAAGCATATTAACAAAACATCTGCCAAAACCAGCAATAAACGCTAGCAGTAAAGACATAATTACACCCTACAGTTATGTATTAAATTGATGTGCATTTTCTTAGCATGTCAGTCATCTTACTTAAATAGATATCCAGAAAGCAACAATAAACATTTTCACTATAAAGCATTAATAAGCAATTACATAATCTGGGTTCTAAACAACCATAAAAAGCATCAATGAACCCTAACACTAGAAAACAAGATATAAACATTAAAAAATAGAAACACTAACAATTAAATAATAAATTAAACCCTAAACGAATTATATAATTGCTTACCCTAAACCCTAAATTAGCGTAAACCTAAATCAAATAGATAACTACTTACCCTTCCCCAAACCATCTTTCAAAATAGTTAAATCGAATCCCTAATTCCGATCTGTGTCTACTAGCTAACGTTAGGGTTTCGATTGGATCTAAACCAACAGCCGATTAACTTTGTTTGTTGAATATCTGTGATTGTTGTAGTTGTTGAATAGTGGTTGATTCTTGATTATTGAAAACGGGGACTGAGAGCGAGAGAGTGGATAAACGGGGACTGGTTAGAGAGGGAGTGGATAAGCGTAAAAGGGAAGTGTTGTGTTGTTTTTGTGTGTATAATGAGTATAAAAAGTGTTTGTGTTGTTTTTAAATACATTTTTTGTTTTAATATAAAAATACTCAGAAGACTTTACTTTTATTTAAAAAAAAGTGGGACCCAGTCGCCCAAGAAAGTTCATATACAAGTATGGTCGCCCAAGAATACGTGTATATTCGTATTTAAATGTTTATTAGTATTTATGTGTATTTAAATGTATTCTTGTAGAGGCACGAGTCCCCATAAAATAAATTAAATTAAAAGTGTACTACATACATAACAAGTCGCCCAAGAATAAAGAACAGTGGGACCCATTCGCCCAAGATATATGTACTAGGAAAAAGACAAAAAGATCAAGTCGCCCAAGTTTTGTGGGCCTAGTCGCCCAAATAATGCATGTGCTAAAGTGTACCTGGTGGGGACACACCTAGGGACACATGTCACATTACTAATTAATCCGCCCAAGATTTTTGGGCGACCTCCGCCTCAAGGGTATTTGAAGAAAAAAAAACTTGGTGGGGACAGTAGGGGGTTGGTACCTTTGTACTTTAAGGGTAGATAAAGAATTTTCCCGTTATTATCCTTCAAGAATCTTTGGAATAGTAGTTGGATGCTACTATGGTCTTTATTCCTAAATATAAAATGTGACCAAGTTGTGCATGCCTAGCGTGTTTATATTAGTCGTTAGATAAAAAATGAATGTTGTAAGATCCATTAGGACAATTGGTGGGACCTCTTAGTATTTCATAGTCCCAATGTCCCATACCATATATATAAATACACATACACCTTTCTGGGTGCTTGCAAAATCTAGTACAACAAAAAACTTGTGTTCTTTTCTTCTGAGATAATGAAAACTCGAAGAGGAAAGCGTTCTGAGGTGCGTTTTAACTAGTCTTTATTGATTGTAAAGCGAGAAAAAGGCGAAAAAGTTCTGATCTTTTTGAAGGTTGTGATTATTTGTAGGCATTCTGGCCAGCAATGGTGATGAAGAAATGGTTAAACATTCAACCGAAGAATAATGATTTTAGTGAAGATGAAGTTGATACCGAGACTGAAAGTGAAGATGATGGTATACAATATATATTCAAAAAACATTGAAAAGTATAAGTTTTTACGCTCTTTTGGTTTTTTTCTTATTGTTTGAATGTCTTTTCGTTTCACCTGTTAAAGACGAAAGAATGAATTATGATAAGAATCGTGGTCGTAGAACACAAAGAAACATGCCTTCTCCATTTACAAAGCATGCAACAGATGGTAAACTTTTCGCTTTTTATGTTTTGTTGCAAGTTTACCTTCTTGGGCTATCTTACAAGAACTGCAATTTTCCCGTTTCGGGAATAATGAAAATGACAAATATGCCCACCATGGCAATCATTTACACGTGTTTGGCTTAACTTAATCCAAAAACACAGTTGGAACTGTTTTGATATATTTTATCGTCTAATTTTTGTGATGATTCTGTGAATTCAGGGATGCCTGCAAAAGGGATGGTAAAACATAAGAGGGGGAAATCAGAGACGATGCGTGTTCAGTATATTAAAACAAAAGATGTGAGGTTTGGCTCGTGAATATCAAAAATAGTTTCATAACGCTTTCTTGTAATCTAAACAACTAGAATTAAAAAGCTCTAATTATTTATTTTATGTCACCTTTTCTTTATGCAGGATGACAATTGGCACATGGAACGTTGCTGGACGGCTCCCTAACGAAGATCTTGAGATTGATGAGTGGCTTTGTATGGATCAACCGGCTGATATATACATTCTTGGGTAATACTAGTAACTAATAATCCATACTATAAACCATAGAATATAGTAGAAATTTATACGAATTCAACTTCAAAATATATAATATACTAGAAAGATTTCAACTTCAAAATTTATACGAATTCCTTAAGTTAGTACATTCGATTCCTACGATTTTAAAATCGATAAAATATACTAGAAAGGGAAAAAAGTATTATTCAAAGATGAAAATTCTGTATGATTCTTGACAGTTGCTAGTTTGACTTGATTAGTCAAAGTGCCTTGTTTTGAATCAAAAGTTACTTTTACAGGTTCCAGGAAGTTGTCCCTCTAAGTGCTGGAAATGTTTTGGGAGCTGAAACTCGAAGGCCGATATTAAAATGGGAATCAATCATTCGAAAAGCTTTGAACAAATCACCCGAACCAGTGACCTTACCTAAAAGCTACAGTGCTCCAACTTCACCAATCTCAAAGACCAACGCTGATTTAGGCCCAACCAAGATAAGTGTTCCGGAAACAAAAATGATCAATATACTGAATTGGCCCGAAAAAGCCTTGGATTTAAAACCAAAAGTTATTTCTTCTGGTTCAAAGCTAAGAAGGGTACTAAGTTTAAGTAACTCTTCAAGAGTAAGCTCGGACTGGTTGACACCTCAAGATGTTGGTGGTGGTTTAAAACGAGTCCATCACAGCTCGGGTGACCTGGGTTTGCTTTGGACTGAGCATCAAGAAAGGACTGATATGGTTACTTCACTCGATGATGTGTCGAAAGTAGTGTTGGAAGAAGAAGATGATTTTTTTGAAGATGCAACCGAAGTGGAGCATGACATATCTCATTTAGATGATCAAGTTAACTCAAATCATAGGTACAGACACTTTTTATTTTATTTATTTTTTTTTTTTTTTTGGGAAAATTGTGTTAGTAGTTAGCCAACTTTGATCAACCATAAAAACTTTTCAAGGTTCTTTTTTTATGAAAACTTTAAACTTCGAGAATTTTTTATTTAAGAAAAGATGACATGGTGGTAACTTTGACCATTTTGACTTTTTAACTTTGACCATGTTGATGTTTTGAAAGTTTTTTACCATGGTAAAAAAAGTCGGTTACTGAAGCAGAAACTGAACAAAAATTTGTTTTATGAAATTAGCCACATTTTTTATTCGGGTTCTTGATGAAACACCGCTAAATTTCTTGATGGAATATATCAGGTACGTAAGAATCGTTAGTAAGCAGATGGTGGGGATATACATTTCAGTTTGGGTTCGGAAAAGGCTGAGAAGACATATAAACAACTTAAGAGTTTCACCAGTTGGGGTTGGTCTCATGGGATACATGGGTAACAAGGTAATTAGGCTCAATCTCGGGTCAAATAGTCAAACAAGTTAAATCTCAGGTCAAAACTAATTGCTGGTTTATGTTGCAGGGATCCGTTTCCATTAGCATGTCTCTTTATCAATCAAGGCTATGCTTTGTTTGCTCCCATTTAACTTCGGGACATAAATTTGGAGATGAAGAGAGACGCAACTCAAATGTATCCGAAATCTTGAAACGTACTCGTTTTTCAACTGCTTTAGATCCTGATCAACCGCAGACGATCCCATGCCATGAGTAAGTAATTTTGGAAATAAATGATTCTGTCAACTCTTTCATAGGTTTTCAAGTCATTTGTAAAGTTTTTTTTTTTTTTTTTTTTTTTTTTCCCACCAAACAGTCAGATATTCTGGTTTGGCGACTTGAACTATCGTATCAATAAGCAGGATGATGAGGTCAGAAAGCTTGTTGCCCAGAAGCAATGGAATGAACTGCTTTATAGTGATCAGGTACTTAATATAGTAGTGGTATGGCCTAAACGTGGTGAAATCTGTGGTTGGGTAATGGTTGGGCTGAACCCGTTCACAATTTCATTAATGCATGTTTAACGTGTTGTAGCTTTGCAAAGAATTGAGAAAGGGGCATGTTTTTTATGGATGGAATGAGGGCGCTATCAAATTTCCGCCAACATACAAGTATGAAATGAATTCGGATCGATATGTAGGTGAACATCCAAAAGAAGGGGAGAAGAGGAGAACTCCGGCATGGTAAGGATTTTATCTGGATGGAATGAGGGCGCTATTAAATTTATATATATAAAAGAAGAAGCAGAATTTCACCTTTGAGGTAAAATGGAATACTTTTCAAATTTACATTTCATCACATATTGAAATGTTATGTGAAAATTCTTTTCCTTATCATTTTATTTAAAGTTTATAGAAAAAAAAGGCCATGAAGTGGAGGCATTTGGGATTAAGATTTCTGAATAGATTCATACAAATTTTGTTCAAATAATAATAATCTGTCCTACCTCAAAAGTCAAAAGTGTGTCAGTTCATACATTTGATCGACTCAAATATGCAGGTGTGATCGTATATTATGGTTCGGGAAAGGCATAAAACAGCTTTGTTACGATCAAGCAGATATGAGGATGTCTGATCATCGACCAGTTAGTTCAGTGTTTGCAATTGAAGTTGAAGTATTTGACCCACGAAAACTCCGAAGAGCTCTCAATTTAACCAGTGCTGCGGTGCACCCTGTTATCATTTTAGACGAAGGAGAGGTCATTTTGGATGAAGGAGAACTGGAACTATAGCATTAGCATAAACCTTAGTGTTATACAATTTTGATCTTGATTTTTTTAGAAGATTAGAATGATGGTTAATTGTCAGCTTGCTTGTTATAGAAGGGAGACGTTCTTTTTGCAAAAAGGCGATGAATAAGACGGTATACAGTGTGCATAGAATTTGGATAAAAAGAATGATTTATTGGTTTTGATGAATACTGATCAAGATAAAGATTGTAAACTGCTCAGACTATCATATGTAGTATTTCCATATAAGTGCGGCAAAAGAGCAAAATGCAAGACAAATAATAGCGGGGGAATTTCATCTATATCCTTACAAATTTCATAATTACGTCAATATCCTTACAAAACTTAAAAATACTCATTAATATCCAAATAACCATTCTAATCTTTATTAAGTGATTATTATATTTAAACCTATTATCTGAATCTTAATTAAATAGTTATTTTACCTTTTTGCCCTTCTACCATAGTTAAACAAAACAGAGTCACTGCATTTTCTTCTTCCTTACAATTTTTAAGCTTCTTTATAACTGAATAAGGGTATCAAGAATTTTTCTGCTTCCTTATAACTGAATAGGGTATCAAGAAAAGGAGCACCTGCTTCCTTTCATTTAATCTAAGATTGTTTTTAATAAAAGGGACCACCCACATATACTCAAAACTCATTGGCTGTGTTACCACATATCTTTTATCTGGCTTTCTTTTTCTTGAAGTTGGTTTTAGAGATTCCATTGTATTTTGCTTGCTGCCATTAAAAAACAAATATTGTTGTAACATTTATTTGTTAAAATCCGATCCGTTTCTAAGGATGTAGATAGACACGGTAACTATTCAAAATAAAATTATACAGATTTTGAAGATCTAAATAATGCTAACATTATTATTGCTTGGTGGCTATAGATTTGACAACTTCAGTTTAATCCCAATAAAGACGCAGAGGCTATTAAAGTATTACTACGTATAAGGAAGAAGAAGAAGATTGAAGTAGTCTGACTTTTTATTTGACTATGTTCAAGGTCAAAAGCGTAAAATAACTCTTCAATTAATATTCATATAATAGATTCAGATATTATAATCATTTAATAAAGATTAAAGGGTTATTTGGATATTAATGAGAAATTTTAAGTTTTGTAAGGATATTGACGTAATTACGATATTTGCAAGGATATTGGTGTAATTTTGAAGTTTTGCGAGGATATAGATGAAATTATCCTAATCAATAGCAAATGACGGTTAACAATTTCATGAAATTTCATTCTTCATAACATATATATATATATTTACTGTCCAAGGCTAAAATCATGTAACAGGAATGACCTCAATCTTCCTATACGTAATTCAAATCCATTTAATGTGAGAACCAAAATTGTTGTAGAATAAAATGTCATTATCAATCGATAAAAATAGCTCTAAAATTGAGCAATAGTGTTGTGCATCCCGTGATCATTTTAGATGAAGGAGAGCTGGAACAATAGGATAGGATTTTATCACTGTTCTGTTTGGTTGGGAAGAATGCGAAGTGATTAGAACATATAGTTCCATTTGTGATCTAACGACCAACGATCCAATATTGAGGTACTAGTTATTTTGATCTTATTTTACAAAATTGGAAACATGATTGTAGATCCATTTTTTACTATTCACAAGGAGAAATAAAGATGGACCCAATTTAAACAAAAGATCAAAATAGGAATACAGCTTAACTTATCTATTGGGCAACCAACCCTAGATGCAACATCAAACACAAAATCTCGAAGGTAAAGGTATTTGAGGGCATCAATCTTGATTAATCAGCTTTCTAAAGAGAAAATGTAATGCTTCAAACTAGAACTAAAATTTCCAGTTCTCCACACATTATATGTCAGGTATAATGAATCAATGATGCATTAGCACTCTAAAGAATGGCCATAAAGTCTCCTCTATATACCACATAGAGGCATTAGAGCCATAAATAACCTTTCTTAAGCTGAATCACCAGTCATGCGTTCAACTACCATCTCAGAATACACAAATCTGATCTAGAGTAAAGATCAAAGACTTGGCATAACAGCTAAAATAATTCACTACAAGTGAAAATTAAAAACATAGCTTGTCCACTTTAACCCGTTTAATCTACATTTTCCATGCGCACAAACTAAGTTAACAAGTGATGCATGTTCCCTAATGATTTATATCTACTAGACAATCGACAGCATCATGTACTAGAATGATTGCAGAGTAACCGCTAGGTACAAAGTGCGAGACAAATAATAGCGAACCATAAAGAGATCAATACTTAGAACATATAATATGGAGCTTAAACTTTATAAATATATAAATTATAACAAGTAATGCCAAAGGCTGAAATGCTCTATTTTAAATTGTAACTGTATCACTCATCCACTTATATTAGAATCAAAATTGCTATAGAATTAAACGACATAGTTAATCCATACAACAAATACCTCTTTCATATAGCTATAACCCTTTCACATAACTAAGCCTCTGAAGACGTTTTCGAGCTCCTAAAATCCTTCTTAAGATCAGCAACTCTCTTCATACAAGCCGCTTTCGACCTCCCAGGAACCGCAGCAGTAATCTTCTCCCACCTCATAGCCACATCTTTAGGAAACGCCTTCAACGCATTAAGCAAAGCAATATCCTCACTCGAACTCCAGCTCCCACCAACACTACCGCCATTCCCAACAACCTTATTCTCCTCCATCTCACTGTCAATAACCTCATCAACTCGTTTATCAACCGCCTTCCTATCTTTCAGAAACCGCGAAAACGAATCCCCATCACCACCTCCCATTCTCCTATCCCCCATCGATTTCGCCATTTTAACCACACTCTCCACCTTATGCCTCCCATTAAAAACCTCAGCAACCGCCTCCCATCGCCCCGGCATCCCAACAGGATTCTTAACCATTTGTTTCTTTAACAACTCCAAATCCCCATCACTCCACTCTTTTTCCTCTGTAAAAACCGCATTCTTATCGTTATCGTTTTCGTTACTGCGAATTGAACTAATCGGTTCAAGGGTTTTATTCAGGGGGATAAAGGGTGTCATAAAGTTATCATCTTGGTCAATTTTCTTAGCTCTAAACCTAGATCTTTTTGGTGGGTCAGGTTCTTGGGAGTATCTTGGAGGTGAAGATGGTTGGATTGTCGGACCTTGACCGACCCGGATATCACCAGCAGTAAGATTCAAAGGTGCAAATGGACCTACTAAAAAGGATAAAGAACACCAGATTAATACAGATTGAAATGGGTCATAATTGAAGTAAAAAATGGATAAAGATAATAGGATTGCAGAGAGTGATAAAGATAGGAATAAAGTGGGTTTGTGGATTGTTTCGAGGGTTTGTGGGGATTGGTTTTGGGTTGTGGATTTGGGTGTTGATCGAGATTGAAGAAGGATTCTGGGTCTGCTTTCTTCGTCAAAGAACTCCATTGCAGAAACCAGATCTGGGGAGTTGGGGTGGGTTTCTGGTATGATGATGGAAGAAATGAAATTGGTTGGGGGTATATATAGGTTAACCAGTTTCGGTAAAAAAATAAGAGTGGTTAAAAATGACTACCCTATTGTGAATGTTTGGTAAGAAGCGTCGATGAGGTCAAGGTAACCAATATGGGTATTGGTTTTGTAAAACCCATCACCTTTAATTATATATACGAGTCGGGCGTCAGTCCGTCGCGTTACAGCGGGGCGCTGTATTTGACAAAAAATTTATCGAGGTGGTGCACTCACGCGGTGCGGCGGGATTTTTTTATTCAAGTTTCTTACTAAAAATATATATATATATATATATATATATATATATATATATATATATATATATATTGTAGCTACAGTACTGTTCATCGACCCAGTACTGTAGCCCGTTGGTACTGTTCATTGGCGGCCTGTTACTGTAGCAACATATGAAGCGGCGTCCTATCAAACGACATTTAATATATATAGTAATATATATATGATGACGTATAGTCCGCATTCGGGTCACGAGCCCGACCAATGGACGCTACTAACACTCAAGCCCATCACGAATGGGCTATCACGATAACGGTTTGGGCTCACGATGGCCCAAACCCAAAGTTATTTATGGTCTTGATATAAGATATCTCTTATTTATGAGATATGTATCAAACAACCGACCCATGCGGGATACGCTGAGGAGTGAGGAACACGAAACCAACTAGGGTTTCGTGTGTATATAAAGAGTCTCTCGACTCTCATTAAAGGTACGATCTACAACCCTAACTCTTCAACTAAACCCTAAAACCGATTACTTACTCTCACGCCGGAGGATAATCATGGGAGACAATCCCACGATAAGCCTAACGGTGTCTTTTTGTTTTCTTAGTGCGCAGGTCTCAAGCATTAAGATCTAATTGGTACGGAAACAAGGAACGCCCAACTTTTGTATCAACAAGTGGTGCCATCCGTGGGACCCTACACTAAGAACTCTACGAAGAACTAGAATGACAAAGCATGGAAACCCAAATCAGCGGACTCCGCAGACAAAGAAAACGCATGACGACCTACTAGGTAAGAAGCAGCAAACTGATGCAGCCGCTAAGCAGGCCTTTGGGACAACCAGTGCGCCCAAAAGCCTAGGATCGTACTCAGATCTGGCTTTTACCGCAGTAGAACCGCCCATAAGGGCTACCCAGGCTACTACAACAACCACTAGCGCGGTAGATCTGCTGCGCACTCCTTTCACCATGCCAGAATTAAACGTCACTGAGCCGCCAAATGCGCCTATCCGAAACAAGGGTCCTGAGTTGGAAACAGACATCCTCGCGCTAGAAGGAGTCACGCCTGAACTAGCGCCTAGTGATTTTGTGTCCCAAAACTACGAAACCTTGGCTGCGCTGATGCGAGAGGAAGCGAAAAAGAGGTCAAGTCAGAGTCTGCAAGCCAGACTCAACTTTGACCCTGAGCATGAAGCATCCCCACCGCGTTACCAAAAGGAAAGGCGCGAGAAGGGTGGCCGCCGACATCCAGTGTTTACCAGGATCGGAAGGAAAGTTGTGGACGATGAAGCAGCCGACTTGGAGTCTCTGGAGAAGCATGAAGATGATGGACGGCGCACCAATGTCCACGCTAGACTTGGTAGTCGCAGGATCCACGATAGACTTGGGCGACGATGCTCCCCAAATGAAAGCCCTTCAAGCTCGGATTCCGAGGATAGTCGGCGCAAGCGCCGCAAAAGGGTAAGCTCATCCTCAAGTGACTCCTCGGACAACGAAGACAAAGAAACAGGACACTGGAAGTCCAGGGGAAGATCCCGCGACTGGGAAGACGAAGATATGTCTCGTCCCTGGCGCCGCCAAAAGGTTGACGCATTCACTCGGCGCATCAGTGATTTTTCAGAAGATAAAAAAAGGCGCATGCCCGCTAATGTTAAGACTTATGATGGGACAGGTGATCCTGATGACCACCTAAAAATTTTCGAATCAGCAGCAACCATCGAAAATTGGCCACAACCTGTGTGGTGCCACATGTTTAACTCTACTTTAGTGGGGAATGGGTTTAGTAAGCTTCCACGTAGAAGCATCAATGGGTTTGAAGAGTTGCGGAAGGCGTTTCGTTTGAACTTCACTCAGCGGAAGAAGTGCGCCAAGAACCCTGTCGAACTCGCTAGAGTAAAACAGCGCCAAGGGGAATCCACAAGCGCTTTTATGGAGCGCTATAAGGATGAATGCATACATGTCAAGGCATGCCCCGAAATACTAAAGATCTCAGGGTTTATGAACGGAATCAATAACCCAGACCTTATCAAAAAGTTAAATGATAGGGTTCCCCAAACCTTTGATGAACTCATGAAGCGCACGAGGTCCTTCATCCAAGGAGAAGCCGCCGCTGCGGATAGCAAGAAAGGCTACTCAAACTATAGGTCACAAGAAGAGCCAAGGAGACAATCCAATGACCAGAGTAGCAATCGCAACAAAAGCTATCGCAGTCAAGGGGGCGGACGGGGAAACGACAAGTATACCCCACTAACGAAGACTCCAAAAGAGATATTCGCGACGGAAGGCGCGAACTTTCCGAGACCCCCACCGATGCGCACCCCAGAAGATCGGCGCGTAGGGAATGGATACTGCGAGTATCATGCACAGAAGGGCCACACAACCAATGAGTGTGTCCAATTGCGCCAATTAATAGAGAAGCTAGTAAAAGAAGGCAGATTGAACCATCTAGTTAAGAATATTAAAGATGGAAAAGACAAACAAACGACCGGGGGTAAGAAGAAGAAGCACCTAAGGACAAGGCTGACACGATCTACATGATACAATCATGGCAGCGAAAGACTAGGCAAAAGGTCAGCCAGAAATTTTCTCATGGAAGCGAAATCTCTTTCCCGACCTTGGCTGCGGACAACGCAGTGGCGGAACCACTCACCATTGAGATAAATGCGGGGGGTCACGATATCCACCGCATGTATGTTGATGGAGGGGCATCAGCAGATATAATGTATGAGCATTGTTTCAAGAGATTGCGCCCTGAGATACAAAGACAGTTAAGCCCAGCCACGACTTCGTTGACTGGCTTCACAGGAGAAAAGATATGGCCCATGGGGCAACTGCGACTACTAGTCGCTGTCGGTAATAAGGAACACTCCGCGACAGCCTGGATGAATTTTATGGTGATCAGATCTCCTTCACCATACAATGGCATTATTGGAAGACCAGGAATTTCGGCAATGCGCGCAGTACCATCCACAGCGCATGGGATGCTCAAATTCCCGGTAGAAGGCGGCATTGTCACCATCTACAATAGCGCTGCGCCACCAGGAGAGTGTAACACGATTACATGCGAGACGACGCACACCCCAGAACAGAGCGCAGCTAAAGTACCAAATCTGAAGGTTGCAATTCACCCTGACTATCCGGAGCAAGAAGTATCGATCGGAGGATCATTGTCTGACAAAGGAAGAGCGGCCGTGTGCGCGCTCTTGCAAAGGAATCTGGATATCTTCACATGGGAACCAAAGCACATGACCGGTGTGCCACGCTCGATCGCAGAACACAAGCTGAAAATCCGACAAGGATATTTCCCAGTACGGCAGAAAAAGCGCGGCCAGGCTCCAGAGCTCGCAAAAGCCATTTTGGAAGAAGTACACAAGCTTGTGAACGCAGGCATCATGCGAGAAGTCTATTACCATGACTGGCTCTCCAATCCAGTAATGGTCAAGAAGAGTGATGGTAGTTGGCGGATGTGAGTGGATTTCACTGACCTCAACAAAGCATGTCCACAGGACTGCTACCCACTGCCAGAGATAGACTGGAAGGTAGAATCTTTGTGCGGATATCCCTTTAAATGTTTCTTAGATGCATACAAAGGGTACCACCAAATCCAAATGGCCAAGGAAGACGAGGAAAAAACAGCCTTCCACACAAGCCAAGGTGTCTTTTGTTACACAAAGATGCCTTTTGGCCTGAAGAATGCGGGTGCCACCTACCAGCGATTGGTAGATAATGCATTTGAAAAGCAAGTGGGCCGCAACCTAGAGGTCTATGTGGACGACCTTGTCATAAAAAGCCATACTGAAGACGAAGTGGTGCGCAACATAGACGAAACATTCAGAACACTACGAAAGATCAACATGAAGTTAAATCCTGAGAAATGCACTTTTGGCGCTACAGAAGGCATGTTCCTGGGATACTTGATAGAACCAGATGGCATTAAGCCATGCCCAGAAAAAACAGAGGCTGTCATCCAACTCCCTTAACCACACACGTTGAAAGAAGTTCAGTCTCTGAATGGAAAGCTAGCCGGTTTGAACAGATTCCTGTCCAAATCAGCGGATAAGTCACTTCCTCTCTTTAAAACACTCAAGAAGTGTACAAAAAAGGGAGACTTTCGTTGGACTACGGAAGCGGAAGAGGCTTTCACACAGCTTAAGCAACATATAGCAGCGCTTCCTAAGCTAGTCGCACCCCGACCAGGGGAGGAGTTAATCGTCTACTTAACTGCGACTCATGGAGTGGTCAGCGCAGTGCTACTGACGGATAGGAATTCCGTACAAACACCGGTATATTTTGTAAGCAAAGCACTCAAGAAGACAGAGATTAACTACAGCCCAATGGAAAAGTTGGTCTTGGCGTTAGTATTTGCCGCCAAAAGACTGCGTAGATACTTTCAAGCGCATCCAATAGCGGTGATCACAGACCAACCTATCAAGCAAGTTATCTCTAAACCTGACGCATCGAGGCGATTACAAAAATGGAGTGTGCTGCTAGGCGAGTATAATATCTCCTATAGACCACGCACTGCGGTTAAGGGGCAAATACTAGCAGACTTCATCATCGAAAAACCAGACACCGATGCTGCACCTCCACTGAACAAGGCAGAACTACAAGAACCATGGGTCCTGTTCACGGATGGATCTTCATGCGTGGATGGGTCGGGCGCTGGCCTTATCCTCACTAATCCAGAAGGAATGGAATTCACTTACGCACTGCGCTTTGAATTCACAGCCACGAACAACGAGGCAGAATATGAAGCCCTAATCGCTGGATTATGCATTGCAACTCGAATGGGCGTACGCAACCTAGAAGCGAATGTGGATTCTCGATTAGTAGCCAACCATGTGTTGGGCAAATATGTGGCTAAAGAGGATAACATGGTCCAATACCTCGACAAGACAAAGTCACTAATTCAAGGTTTTGACAGGTTTACAATTAAACAAGTCCCTAGAGGTGAAAACAAAAAAGCGGATGCGCTAAGCAAAATCGCATCTACAAGCTTTGCGCACCTGTCAAAACAAGTGCTGGTGGAGATTCTAAAAAATAAATCCATCTCGGAGATGGAGATATCCACGGTAATAGAGGAGGAGAATCCTACGTGGATGACACCTATTATCGAATTTATAAGCAAGGGCAAATTGCCCGATGAGCAGAAGGACGCTCGACGGATACGGCGCACAGCGCAGAGGTTCGAACTTAGAGATGGTATCCTATATCGGCGCTCATTCCTACAACCATGGCTTCGGTGCGTTGGACCTCTTCAGGCAGACTACGTACTCCGAGAGATCCACGCTGGTTCATGCAGTATGCATTCAGGACCACGGTCCGTCGTAGCACGAGCATTGCGCTCAGGATACTACTGGCCCACTATGCACCGTGATGCGCGCGATGTGATAAAGAAATGCAACGACTGCCAAGTTCATAGACCCATCCCGCGCAGACCACAACAAGAACTAACGCCTATCACTTCTCCATGGCCATTCTATAAATGGGGTATCGACATTGCGGGTCCCTTCCCTGTCGCAGCAGGAGGACTTAAATTCCTTATTGTTGCAATAGACTACTTCACTAAGTGGATTGAAGCGAAAGCAGTGGCGACAATCACAGGTAATCAAGTAAAACGCTTCGTTTGGGAAAATATTGTATGTCGCTTTGGATTACCGGGGGAGATTGTTTCGGACAACGGAAAACAATTCCGCGATAATCCGTTCAAAGACTGGTGTGCAGAACTAAATATCACACAACACTTCGCGTCAGTTAAACACCCACAAACCAATGGTTTAGTTGAGCGCGCAAATCGTAGTTTAGGCGAAAGAATTAAAGCGCGCCTGGACAAGCACAAAGGAAGATGGGTGGACGAATTGTCGCACGTCTTATGGGCGCACCACACGACAATCAAAGTTAGCAATGGAGACACTCCTTTTTCTCTTGTCTATGGGACAGAAGCTGTAATACCAGCTGAAATTGGGATGCCAACTATTCGAACCGCGGAAGTTAATGTCGCAACCAATGACGATGAACGACGTATCGACTTGGACCTATTGGAAGAAAGGCGTGAACGCGCAGCTATACGTGAAGCAAAAGCCAAGTCAAAAATGAAGGGATATTACGACGCTAAAGTTCGAAGCACCTCATTCAGACCAGGGGACTTTGTATATCGCGCTAATGATGCAAGTCACGCAGAAGATACAGGTAAACTTGGACCGAAGTGGGAAGGACCCTATGAGGTCGTTGAAGCACTAGGTAAAGGCGCATACAAGCTGCGTGACATGGATGGCCGCGAGCTACAGCGCACATGGAATGTTTGCAATCTCAAGAGATGCTATCTTTAGGAAAGGTTACGACCTCACACACGGACACCTCCGCACTTTAGTAAGTGCTTAATAAATATCCGTGTATTTACATTTTGTTTCATTTAGGCAAATATCTTTCTTTTTTACAAAAACTTGCAAGTATTAATTCAAATGTCGCAGTTTCTAGCTAATTCCGCGACACATTTCACTTTATTGTTTACATGTTATTTATGTCTCAATATTGTTGTTATTTTATTTTCTGCCTACATGGCGTGCATGCACTTATAAAAACCCACGATGGTAAATGGATGAGTAAACCTACTAAAAAACTCGTTGAGTAAGATGGTTGCAAACCCATCAACATCGGATCACGCATCCTTGTTAAACACCTTACTCTCAAGACGTTGGAGTAAGTTCAATGTGTATCTCACAACGGATACACAACAATGCACACTGTGCGCGTTTAACAATTCAGGAACTAAGACACTTAACTCCTTGATATGATATTTGCAGTACGCTGCATAATCAACCAATAAACTTGTAAATTTTATGAACTTCATACACGATTATGGATTTTTTATAAAATTTCTTAAGTATGTACACAACAAGTTGCTATGTTAGACACAACATAGACGTCTTTTACACAAAGACAAAATAACTAAGTACAAACATTATAACCACAATCACATTTGATATAATATACGTACAATCGTACTTTTCAACATTTTATTGTAGACTACGAGTCCATATACAATATAGATTCAACATGCACATGTGCAACAAAAAGTGAACCTGTTACAAAACATCACTACATCTAAGTAGCCTATATACTACGTGTGCGCTTAAGCCTTGAACTGCCCACTTGGCGCGCCACACTACCAGCCTCTTCAAGCTTCTTCAACAGGTCAACATCCTTGGGTGACACCGTTGGCACGCTAACGGGCACTCCATCAGACCTCGGAATGTGGGCCGCACCAAGACCGCAAAGGATAGCTTTACCCTTCACACCCTTCTTCTTTGCAAGTCTCATCTCATGGGCCTCTAGGGCCTTCTTTAGAGGAATTTCATTCTCAAGAGCGAAAGGATTCAGCATATCACGCGGACAAGCAAAGATGGGTACATGCAGCTGCGACACATCGGGCTTCAAAAAATAATCAGGCTGCGCCTCAGCGTCATCTGCTGTGTGCCTAGCCAAAGTCAGCCCCTCCATAATCACACCTATGGGATAATCCTGGTCGCGCTCCAGTTGAGCAATATGAGGAAGCTCCAAAAGCTTCAACTTCTCCATCGCAGCAACAAGATCATCATAAGCGTTCTCGTTGTAACCCGGTACTTGGGCGGCGGGCACAGTCAAGATCTTGTTCGCACACAGCTCCTCTATAGCCTCTGCCTTACCACGCGCCAGCGCACACTGAACAACATCCCCAAAGGAGTCTTTTACCTCTTGAGACTCTAGCGTTCTCAAGGCAGCAAGGCGCAAGCCATGGCTGATAAGCCACCTGCGCTCAGCAATGGTTGACACCAAGTGAGGGTACAACTCTTCATCATATTCAATGCTAAGCTTACGCAGCTTGCTCTCCTGTTTCTCCAACAAACACCCTATGGACTTGCGGAACTCCTCCAAATTAGCGAAGTGCTCCTTCTTCCCATTCTCCAAATACTTCAAAACCCAAAGACAAGAAGCCTTGTATTCTTTGAAGTTAGCACGCTCTTGGTTCACTTGAGCGAACAAGGATAGCCTCTCATCAGCAATCTTCTGAGCATACACAGTGGTTGACTCCACTTCAGCCCGAGCATCAGCTAACTGCGCCTTCAGTAGCGCAATTTCCCTATCCTTCTGCGCCAAGCTACTACCCTCACCCGCATACCTAGCCTTCAGTTGTGCAACCAGAGAGCCTTGCTGCGCAGCAGCCAAACACAGCTCCTCAATTAACTGATCTGTAGGAACATCTTCGGGAGCCTTTGTCCCAGATTCTTGGCCCCCCTGCGCAAGATGATCAGCAGGCAAAGGACTCGCCTTGGGGGGCGATTCCCCAGCGCGCGCAGCATCATCACCAGCAGCCTCAACACTGCACGCAGATAACAGAGCTACTTTATTATATCATTGCGGAATAAAGGAGTGCAGATCTAAAGATACAAGCCTAATTACTTACTTGAAGGAAGGAGTTTCAGTTGTATCCCTCTGCGACGCATTCTCCTCTGATGATGATGATGGCTCACTAGAGATGAGATGGCGCCTCCTCTTGGACGTACCAGCGCCATCATCTCCAGCAGCTTTCTTGCGCTTCACCCCTTGGCCAGCGCCTTCTTGCCCACTTTCAGACATGGATTTGTACTTCAGGAGTGGGAAAGCTGCGCAGAGGAGTCGCCTCTAAAACAATTGGGGGCGTATCCTCTGACTCCTCCTGCACAATTTCCATCGTGCGCCCTGCAGTAGCCTGAAGAATTGGCTCCTCGCCATCTCTCAAAGGGCGCACCCCTACAGTCACTTGTTTTGGCCTCTCCAAGCGAACAACACTGAATAGATCCATCTCTGCGCAACAAACAACAAACAAACACAAAATAAGTTAGCTAAACTACAAAGGGAAGAACGCTTACAACTAATAAGCGAAGAGGAAGGAAGAGACAAGCACCCACCCCGGCTATTCTCGTCCAAAAAAGTTGGCACTTCCTCCGGACTACCGAAGTAATTGCGACTTATGCCCATGTGCACCAAAAACTCCTCTGGATACGCCTTGATCGGTATGCGGTTGGCATTAATGGTCTCCGCATCCTCTGCGCTATACGTTCCGGGGATGGGACGCTCATCTCTCGGTAATGATTCTTGAGTATAGAACTCAAAAATCCATGGAAAAAATGCACTATCAACCCAAAAGAACTTTTCCCTCCAAACCCTCAGTGCGTCCAACTTCTCCGTATAGCACTGCAGTTGCCCTGCGCGCTTGGAGAAGGACACCCACCCGTTTGACCACGACGTGTGGTAAAACGCGCGGAATAGATGAATTGTGGGCTCAATCGCCAACAGGCGACAATTTACATCAAAATTGGTTATTTTTGCTGCACCTATGCAGTGCAGTTGTGAAATATGTAGGCGATAATGGTTTAAAATATCGCACAAAAATAGGGAAATGGGCACACGCTGGTTCGCAAATTCGAAGAAGCGTGTATAAACCCCCACTTTCCCTTGCGGGAAGTTCGCTATTGACGCAGTCGCCACCGGAACTTCCGGGTGCAATGCGAGAGGGATGTAATAATCTGAGGTGAACTGATGAAGTTCGTCCGCAGACATATCGGAATTAAAATCGGATAACTGAAGCACCATGGTTAGAATTTAAAGGATTCTGAAGCGCACGCGCTATTACCTTAGCTTTCGTTGATTTTTAATTGTTGTTTGAAGGTTTAACAATGGAGGAAAATGATGTTTTTTTACTGTGGTAGCCACAGTGAAACGACGGCTAACCTTTATATAGGGTTACACATATTGGTGGATGGATGACACACGTACCCCACTTGCCCCAATCGTGTGGCTGGGACGCAAAAAGGTAAAACACTTTTTCACCCACCCCTCACGATTTACGAAGGAGATACGGATGTACTTGGACTAGTTTATTATATGGTTTCTTTAGGCGGGAAACACTTGAAACTTCCCCGCTACGCATCGAGGAATATTTTTGCTACATTTGTTAGTCTAGCATCCGCAGTCGTTACACTACGCATACTAGACTGGGGGGACATGATGACGTATAGTCCGCATTCGGGGCACGAGCCCGACCAATGGACGCTACTAACACTCAAGCCCATCACGAATGGGCTATCACGATAACGGTGTGGGCTCACGATGGCCCAAACCCAAAGTTATTTATGGTCTTGATATAAGATATCTCTTATTTATGAGATATGTATCAAACAACCGACCCATGCGGGATACGCTGAGGAGTGAGGAACACGAAACCAACTAGGGTTTCGTGTGTATATAAAGAGTCTCTCGACTCTCATTAAAGGTACAATCTACAACCCTAACTCTTCAACTAAACCCTAAAACCGATTACTTACTCTCACGCCGGAGGATAATCGTGGGAGACAATCCCACGATAAGCCTAACGGTGTCTTTTTATTTTCTTAGTGCGCAGGTCTCAAGCATTAAGATCTAATTGGTACGGAAACAAGGAACGCCCAACTTTTGTATCAACAATATATATATATATATATATATATATATATATATATATATATATATATATATATATATATATATATACACACACACACTAAAAGAGAATTTTTTTTTAAAAATGGTGAAAATGGTTTTTACAAATCATATGTGATTTTTCTGGGCGAAAATTTTTTTAAAAAAATGGTCGAAAGTATAGAGAAATGCATATCTATAGATAGATAATTTAATTCTCGTCGCGATAGTGTATTTTTTGTAGCTTGAAGATTTATCGTTTGCAAGATATATTATTTTAAAAAAATTGTGAAAATGATTTTTTATTAATTTAGATGAAAAATGAATGACTAAAATTAGTTCTTTTGATATATGACAAATATGAGATATATATTGATCTCAACTCTTTATGAGTATAGATTATGTCTAGTTTTATGGGTATCATATCGGTTTTAATAATTCAAAACCACTAACCAAACATTTAAACTGAAATGAAACCCATTCATTTTTCCTCAGGTTATTCTAAAAAGGCTCTTATAATAAAAAAGTATAAAAATGATGAGATTCAGTAACTTTATAATAGTGATGCCATAACGGAAGTATTGTGGAGGTGTATCACAGTTATAAAAGTTAATGCATCCACAAATACTGCATCACAGTTATCACACTGCATCACTGATGACGTATAATCCGTATTCAGGTCACGAACCCAGCCCATACTTAAGTC